>JABRWK010000002.1:385072-436327 GCA_013372445.1 Hypothenemus hampei | reverse complement strand
AAATCTAGCTTCTTGTCATTCCCAATCGTAATATGTATAACTCACAAGAACACATTCGTAAAACCTAAAGATAGTGCATGTAAAATAAAGAAATTTCCTAGCTCTACTGGTTGGGCTTCCACTAAAAAACCCTATCTTGATATCCGCTATCCTGGACCGCGGATGTAGTTGGACGCGACATTGAATGATGTCTATTAATCTGTGTAGCTCTTCTGGCAGGTGCTAATAGTTCGAACATGCTTTGCGTATGATTGGCAAGCATCTTTCCCAATTCGCAAGGCATGGGATCAGTCCAGAAAAAGTCGTGATTTAAAGCCGTGTCAGCATCTGCACGTTTTGAAGGATCCAAAACGAGTAGTTTATCGAGCAGGTCAATTGCATACGGATCTTTTAAGTATGGCTTCAAGCGTTCTTTAACCTAATTATAAAACCATTTACTTGTAACTCAAAAAGAATGTAATCCATTTTATGCATTACCTTTCGTTTTTGCTCTTGTGGTAACTCCATTTTCTTGTATAACTCTAAATTCTCAACTCCCGGCCAACTCTGGGGATTAATTGAACCGCATAGCTGAGAAATTAGAGTCAATTGCTGCTGTTCACTATTACCCTGCGTTAAGACTAACGTTTTAAAATACACATGTTATTAACCAGTTGACCTAACCTGCATTATAGGGCTACGAGTCCACATTTCAGCCATTATACAACCGGCGCCCCAAAGGTCCACCGGTGGACCGTAATTACGTTCACCCAGTAAAAGTTCTGGTGGCCTATACCAAAGAGTAACCACTCTATTGGTAAACCTAAAAAGGACAAATTTTTGAATTTCGTAATGCTACTTAGATGAATTATTGTTATCTTACCTATTGGGCATGCCATTTTTATTATTACTAAAGGCTCTCGCCAGTCCAAAATCGGCTAATTTTAGAACTCCATTTTTCGTTATGAGAACATTAGCAGCTTTCATGTCTCTATGTAGGATTTTATTGTAATGAATATAGTACAGACCATTCAGTAACTGCTGTAGCACTTTCTTAATTTCGCCTAAACTGAATTTAACATTTACGTTCGACAGAAGCCCCGCCAAATCGTGCTCGCAGAAATCGAAAACTAAATAGAATGTTGAACGATAACGATTAGCAGCTGATGCTTTCGTTCGACAAATTTCTATCAAGTTAACTACGTTGTCGTGTTTGAGCAATTGCAGGATGCGAATTTCCCTTAGAGCTGTAATGGGAAAGCCCTCCTTTTCATTGTCCATCAGCACTTTCTTCATGGCCACGAATTTTTTTGGATTACTAATATCTCTCGCTTTAAACACTTCACCAAAGGTACCTTGACCAATTTTCGCTAATTTTTGATATTTGCTAGACTCCTCGCAAAAGGGAAAATTAAAGTTTTCAATGTATTTTTCTTTTTCACGCATATTCATTGCGGAATTGGGGTGACCTGAATGATGATTGTTTTGCATGGTTGGAATTATAATTATGATATTCTAATTATTATTTTTTATGCTGTACATATATGCTGAAGGGTTTCACGAAAAAAAAACCACTTAAATTAATGGAAATGGTTAAAAAGCTTATCTTTAGAGGTAGATACCAATCCAACAATCAAACTCGCCTTTATAACTACAACAAAAAATGGTTGAAAGACAGATCAACCACGTGACTATAATTACCTGTCATTATTGTCATTCTTTTTATGCCACGTTCAGAAATTAAGTATGCTTGAAATGTTTTTATAGAAAAATCGTCGTTATTGTTAAAACTCAATACCTTTTAGTTGTTAGTCATGAATGATAGATATGTTTTAACAAATTTGCAAATAAATTTGTAGCCATTACAAAAAAATTATGAAAATAAAGTTCGAATTGTTGAAGTTTCTTATAACGCTATTTTTGACATGTGTCAAAATAAGGGATATATTTTGATATAAATAAAAACTAGAATGGAAAATAATAAAGAACCGCCTTTAAAAAGGCAAAAAACTCATATTGCAAGAGGTATTGTAAGGAAGAGCATCTCTATAGTATTTTTCTATTTCATTAATTTGCAGTTGCATCTCCAGAAGAAGAAATTGAAGAGCCGCCATCCGAGGTACCCAGTAAGTAATTGATGTTGCTTTTTTTCAACAAAAATCGTCTTAGAATTGGCATTATTTTAGCTTCCAAGACAAACAGATTATGTCCATATCTGGATACAATCAATCGTCAATACTTAGACTTTGATTTTGAAAAATTATGCTCAGTCTCCTTAACAAGAATTAATGTCTATGCGTGTCTTGTATGTGGCAAGTACTTTCAAGGCAGAGGTACCAATACACATGCCTATACACATTCAGTAGCTGAAAGTCATCATGTCTATTTAAATTTACATACCCTGAAGTTCTATTGCTTGCCAGATAACTATGAGATCATAGGTAAGAAACATGTTTTAGTTGGTCGTTGCAGTGTTGTAGAAAAAATGATTTGTAGACTCTTCTTTGGATGATATAAAGTATGTGTTAAATCCTACATTTACCCCGGAACATATAAAGAAGTTAGATAGCAGCACTAAAGTGTCGAGAGCGATTGATGGATCTTTATACATGCCTGGAATTGTGGGCTTAAATAATATTAAAGCCAATGATTATTGTAATGTAGTTTTACAGGTAATTATTGCATCACTCTGAAATGATCGTCTAAACAGTACACTCTGCCTGTAAATTGCAGGCTTTGAGCCACGTGACACCATTAAGGAACTACTTTTTAAGAGAAGAAAATTACTCTAATATTAAAAGACCTCCTGGCGACTCCTCATTTCTACTAGTGCAACGTTTTGGAGAACTAATGCGTAAACTGTGGAACCCGCGAAATTTCAAGGCTCACGTCTCACCCCATGAAATGCTTCAAGCAGTTGTCTTGTGGAGTAAAAAGGCCTTTCAAATCACCCAGCAAGGTGATCCAATCGATTTTCTATCATGGTTCCTTAATGCCCTCCATAAAGCTTTAAACGGCAATAAGAAGCAAGGAAGTTCAATTGTCTACAAGTCGTTTATGGGAAGAATGAAGATTTTCACCAGGAAAATCCCTCCAATTGAAATGGATGAAAGGCAAAAGAGATCGTTGATGATGACTAGTGAATATCAGGAGGTGACGACTGAGTCAAGTTTCTTGTATTTGACATGCGATTTACCACCCCCGCCTTTGTTTATTGATGAATTTAAGGAAAACATTATTCCTCAAGTACCTATTTTTGATTGGAAGCTTTTATTGTATTACTAATTTGTCAATTTTAAGGTGAATTTGTATCAATTATTAGCAAAATTTAATGGACAAACTGAAAAGGAGTATAAAACATACAAGGAAAACTTTTTAAAACGTTTTGAAATTACGAAACTTCCTCCATTCCTTATGCTTTATATTAAACGTTTCACCAAGAATACGTTCTTTGTAGAAAAGAATCCTACAATTGTGAACTTCCCAGTAAAGTAAGTATGCGATTGATAACTAGGATATATTATTTAGGATATATTTTGCAGAAATGTCGATTTTGGGGAATTTTTGAGTGCAGATGTAAAAGCCCAACATAAGCATACTATTTATGATTTAACAGCAAATATTGTACATGACGGAGAGCCAGGAAAAGGCACTTATAGAGTGCATATTTTACAGAAATCTACTGGTCAATGGTACGAAATGCAAGATTTACATGTGACAGACATTTTACCGCAAATGATCACCTTAACCGAAGCGTACATACAAATTTATGAACTGAGAACTTCCTAAATAAAAACCGTAAATATTAAAAAAGGCCTTGTTATTTACAAAACTATTTCAATTTCCTCTTATATACAGGATTACTTATTAAGTCAATATTCATTTGTTGATGTCAGAAAACATTAAAACTACATATTTTAGACAAAGAAATTCATACCATTTCCTCATACAACAACCGATTCAATTAAAATTTACTTAGGCAGAGTTTATTCTTAATTTGATCTTTTCGTCTTTCGCTTTCTGATCTTTTTATTGTCCTGGGAATCATCATCCTTTTCACTGCCTTCTGATTCGGTATAAGCTCGATCGCCTTCAGAATCCACTTCTTGATCAATCAGATCATCTTTAATGTCCTCATCATTCAATTCATTGTCACTATATTTTTTATCACCAGATCCACCTGTGGATCCTGGCCGTGTAGGTTTTTGAGGGAAGATCAAATCAATTGCGCAAACGAGGATCTAAAATTGATAAAACCTGTATGAAACATGTAATGTATGAGAAATGTCATGGAATTACAAGTCCTAAACAAGCTCCTAGGATTATGGTAGCTATTGCGAAGATTAGATAAGAAGCGATTGTTGGAATTCCATATTCATTTGTAAATTTATTATGAATATTCTGTAACAAAAATACATTTTCATTATTAAATTTTTTATATTTGATCAATAACTTACTCTTAAAGTTTGAGATAATTGAAAAAATGAGGCAATCACACTCATTTGCAAGGAATCTGGAGATTTCCATCGAGAAATTGGTTCAACCTGTTCCCATTTTCTCTCTTCAATGAACAAACTAAAAGATTCAATGTCTCTAGCCCCCTTATATTGTCTAAACTGGCCATTTAGTACGCTACAAAAATCATGCGGTTAGTTTTAATATTTTGCACAGGTTTCTGGTTTTTACTGAAATATGGTGGGCAGGGCAGTGACCATGAACCGTCCACTAAGGCCTGGAGAAGTTTGTACGTCTACAGATCCAATTTTAACACCGAGAGCTGGCCCGGAACGGGAAAACTCCTTCCAACGGGGCTCTAAGGCTTTGCATGCTGGACACCATGGTGCGTAGCTAAACATTAAACAGTTAATTAATAATTGTAAGTGAACTATGACTGTAACGCTGATAACTCAAATTATCAAAGCAAACATCACCTATTTATGTAGTATGACTTCATGGTATTATGGAAGAAAACTTACAATTCAACCATCCATTCGCCTTTTAGAATCTGCGACCAATTGTCTTCATTTAATTCAATCACTTTTTGTCCATTTATGCCCAGAAATTGGTTGAAAACCAAGAAAAACGTAATGCACACCACTAGTTTCAATGCCATTATTTGATGTTTGACGTACGTGTGATATCTAGCCACCGGTGTTTCCCTGGCAACTGCCTCAATTTCTTTGAATACAAAAATTTCCTTAAAGTTATGTTACTGAGTTCGATTATAACATAACGGAACTCCACAAGCAAGTTTCACTTACGTACGACACTTTAGTGCGAATGGAATTTAATTCATAGAAAAAAATAACGGAAGGGTCAAAAAACTCTATAAACAAAACTTTTACAAGAATGACAAATGACATATACCACAAATAGCACTTTACTTCATCGAAATCCTAAATAAAGATAATCTATTTATTAATAAATGAGTTTCAGAATTGCGATCCTAAAACTTAAAATACTTTCGTGACAATCTAACCTTATTTCAACAAGAAATGGATTTATTTTAGTCGTTTTAGTTTTCATTTTAAAATGAAGCTTTTATTTCTTTCTGGTGTACATATAAAATGTTTTTTCTCTTATAAAAAGTCTATTTTCAACAAGCGGTTGTTTTCTGGTTGTCAGTTATGGGTAGGTAACCCATAACATGGTATATGATATAAATAACATTCTAAACATTATAGGATTCATAAATTTTAGAATGAAGAGCTGAGTTCAAACATTAAACATCAAATAGAAGATCATTGGCATGATAAAATAGGTCAAAAACCGTTTGATGAACATGCTCAGTCCCAAGACAAGTACTATGTTTTGTCAATGTTCCCTTATCCATCAGGTTCTTTGCATATGGGCCATGTTAGAGTATATACAATAAGCGACACAGTATCCCGATATCAGTATATGAATGGCAAAAATGTAATTATGAAAATATGTCTGAAATTTTTATAATAACCGAAGTTAAAACTAGGTAATTCATCCGATTGGTTGGGACGCTTTTGGTCTTCCAGCTGAAAACGCTGCAATTGACAGAGAATTAGCTCCAGACGAATGGACCAGAAACAACATAGAACATATGAAAAGGCAAATTAAACAGTTGGGTTGTAGTTTTGAGTGGCACAGAGAATTGGCTACTTGTGATTCTTCGTATTATCGTTGGACACAAGAATTATTTTTAAAATTATTCGATGAAGGCCTGGCGTATAGAAAGGAAGCTTTGGTAAATTGGGATCCTGTAGATCAAACCGTACTCGCTGACGAACAAGTTGATGATAATGGTTGCTCCTGGAGGTTTTATTCACTTCACAACAGCAAGGGCTGGTGGTTTATTTTTTTAGACGTTTTTTAGATCAGGGGCCAAAGTTGAAAAGAAACTGTTAAAGCAATGGTATATAAGGACTACAAAATTTGCGAAGCAGCTATATGAATATTTGGATGATTCAAGTTTGCAGGATTGGAGGGATATCATTAAACTTCAAAAACATTGGATTGGTGAATGTGATGGGGTTAATTTCGATTTTAAGTCGAAAAAGTAAGAGTAAACATTTGAACTTTTAACATAAATATCTTTCACAAATAATATTTTAGGGATTCATCAGTTGTAACTCTGTGGACTCAATTTCCCGAACACATTGAACAAACAGAATTCGTTCTAATCAACAGCAATCACATTTTGGCGCGTAAAGAGAACATTAGGCCACTTACAGGAGCTCAAAAACTAACTACAAACCTAAATAATCCTTTTACCAATAAATCAGTACCTGTTTATGTTACTAATGAGTTCGAATATCTAGACAAGACTGATAGTTTTATAGGCATTCCAAGTATATGCGAAAAATCTTCAAATTTCGCTGTTAGTCAAAGCATTATATGCAATTTAAAGTGTCCTGAAGAAAACGATATCAATGAAAAACGATCTGAAATACTACAGAGAGCTCTAAAAATGAATGTGGGTGGTTATTGGTCAAGTGCCAAGCTCAGGGATTGGCTGATCTCACGGCAAAGATACTGGGGAACGCCTATTCCCATTGTCCATTGTTCTAGCTGTGGGACTGTGCCAGTTTTACGTGAACATTTACCTGTTGAATTGCCGAAATTGGCAAAGTTATCGAAAAAAGGGCGAAGTCCCCTAGAGGATGTTGATGGTTGGGTAAGGCAGATGAGTCATTATCATTCCAAAACTAATACTTAAATATTATTTAAGGTAGATACACAATGTCCCAAATGTGGCTCAAAAGCAAGAAGAGAAACTGACACTATGGACACTTTTGTGGATAGTTCTTGGTACTTTTTCAGATATTTGGATCCTGGAAATTGCCAAGCAATGTTTGATAAGGATAAAGCATTTAAAATGACTCCAGTTGATTTGTATATAGGGGGAAAAGAGCATGGTAATGGTAATAAACATGTAAATGTTCGAATTAAAAGAACAAGATTTTTCCAGCTGTTTTGCATTTGTATTACGCTCGATTCGTCAGCCATTTTTTACACTCTTTAGGACTGTTGCCTGAACGAGAACCTTTCAAAAGACTTTTGGTGCAAGGCATGGTAATGGGACGCAGTTACAGACTAAAAGGCACTGGACAATACTTAACGGAAAGTCAAGTTAACATAGTTGGTGGGTAAATACACATTTTTAATCTTCTCACGTTAATAAAATTAATTGTTTGTAGATCTAAAGAAAGGCAAAGGTGTTACAAAGGATACTGGAGCACCAGTAACAATTTCTTGGGAAAAAATGAGCAAATCCAAACACAACGGAGTCGATCCAGAAGAGATGTTTAAAGAATATGGTATTGACACAACTCGATTGCTAATCTTGGCCGATGTAGCGCCAACATCGCATAGAAATTGGAACTCCAACAGTGAGTTAAAAGTTTAATAGAAAATTCAGTCAACAATTTGTTTTTTAAGCTTTTCCTGGTGTTCTCAATTGGCAAAAACGTCTTTGGTTAACCATAAGAGAATTCCTGGAACATCGCAATCAGCCGCCTCCGCTTATCCCACAGGATCAATTCAAAGCACAGGAAGATTATTTATGGGATTCAAGAAACTATTATATCAAAGGTGCTTCATTTAATTACGTTATTTCACAACAAATGAGCGTAGCTGTCTCTAAACAACAAGGATTAACCAATAGCATTCGAGTAAGTCAAGGCTATTCTATTATTATTGGTTGAAGAAATTATAGTTGTACATTTTGTATAGAGGTCACCACCTGCAGTTTACAGTTATGGTCTTCAATTCGAAAGAGCTTTGGCAACGCAAATCATACTCCTGGCACCTATGGCTCCACATTTTGCCTCTGAATTATGGTCAGGATTTCAATCAGCTTCTAATAGATTGAACAATTCAGGTGAAATTGACTGGGATAAAGGAGTTTTAGAGCAGAATTGGCCAGAAACTGACATGGACTATGAACTGGACTTAGTTTGTCAGGTGATTTTTATTTTGATAAAAATTTAACAAAGTGGAAAATGGATGATTTTTAGATCAACGGTAATGAAAATTGTACTGTAAAGTTTCCTAGAAGAGATTTGGATAAACTGACTAAAGATGATGCTGTGAAAATAGCAATGAATCAGCCAGAAGTTCAGGAAATGTTGAAAGCACGAAATGTACGCGATATAAAGTTTCAATTTCATTCCGGATTTGATGGAGTGGTTAACATTCTCACCGATTCACCTCCGCGCCAGAAAAAAGTTCAAACTGTTGAGAGTTAAATAAGTGAGTATTTATTATTTCAAAAGTGTTTAATAACAAAAATATGTCACATTTTGTGAGAAATAATACAATGGAGATCAATTGTTAATAAAATAGGCTAAGGCACTAGACATTTTCCAGTAGTTCTTCGCGCTCCTTTTCCCCATTGATTTTAATAGTTTGCATTTCAATGTGATACTTTTCAGGACGCTCTCCTTTCAAATAATATTGTATCTCCTCTAGACTTTTTCCTTTGGTTTCGGGAACCACAAAAACGATAAAAATCAGTCCTGCAACTGAACAAATAGTGAAACCATAAAACGCCATATGTATTCCGTATGTGTCCATCATAACTTGTAAGAATTTAGAAGCAATTGTTGCCACTAAACTATAATAAACATCTGCCATGCATAGAGCATAGGCTTTAACGCTAGTAGGAAACAATTCTCCCAACAAACAAATGGGAATACTTTGCATTCCAATGCTAAAAAATATCACAAACATCAGTAATCCAGCTACTGGAATATATTCTACATTGGAAACGTCCACTGAAGTCTTATTCTCCAAATAAAAATAAGTTCCTTCAATAAATAAGGCCACAATAGATCCGGTCATGGATATTAGGAGTAAAGGTCTCCTGCCAGCCTTATCAACAATACTGGAAGATAACATTGTCATTACAAGCATTACTGCGAAATAAATAATCGAAGCTTCCTTGGCAGACACGTGACTGCCTGCTTGTTTAAAAATTTCCTGCGCATAAAATGTTATGGCGGTAGTACCGCTGAATTGTTGAAACCCTCTTAAACCTGCCACAATGATAATCGCTTTCCGATTACTTGGGATGCGAAACAAATCAAAAAAGTTGCCTCGAACTTTATCACTTGTCTGTATCGCAATTTGCATTTTTGTTATCTCATCTTCAATGTCAGCATGCGCTCGAAATCGTCGCAAGCTCTTTTTAGCTTTTTCCGTTTGGTTCCTCATAAGAAGATAATATGGACTCTCGGGCATGAAAATGAAAGTTACAAAAGCCAATATGCAAATTGAAGAGGAAACCAAAGCTGTAGTTTTGATACTCAAATAGGAACCGATGAGATTGATTAAGAGGAATCCGAAAATCCAACTGACTGAACAGCTGGAACCTAACAAGCCCCTAACGCGTGGTTCGGCAATTTCTCCTATATACATGGGAACCACTGTGAAAGTGACTCCGTCAGCCACTCCCGCTATGAATCTGCAATCGAAAAAAATGATAAAATTCTTGAATAAATGAATATTTTGAATGGTACCTGGCAATGTGTAAATGTAGGGCGCTTGTGGCGAAAGCCACCATCAACCAGGCGAAGAAAAACGGAAGTGAAGTTAGAATTATGGTTTTTTTCGACCGAAATAGTCGACTATGTTGGCTGCGGATATTGCACCAATTACTGCTCCCAGTAAAGGCATTACGGCCATTAAGGCACCTTCTTGGCTACTTATACAGAGAGTCGAATTTTTATTGTTGAGGATTTGAGGCAAGGTAGGTGAGGGCCAACCATAGTGCATTCCATCACTTACTATGGCCAAATTACCTGTTGAGGACAGTTTCACATTTAGCATATTCTTTTTTTTTCAAATTTGATTCCCTCACCTGAAACAGCAGCAAAGTATTGAAGACCGCCCAGTCCTACTGACGCCATTTTCAAGACACTTTTAAAAAAATTTTCGTTCACTTTTTTTGTTACATTACGCACTCTCAGCAAAACCCTCGTAGCCAATACTACTGCTTACTTTCAAGTACTACATATCACTCAGCTGTGTTAAAAACGAAATCCCCAGGTACCATCAAGGACAATATCGCGATATCGGCGTGTTGTACAGATTGTCTTTGTTTGGCAGGTAAGCGTCGTGATTTCTGGAAGTTGCTCGATCGGTGGCTAACGGATCAAGGTTATCATTTGTGAGACAGCCTGTATAGTAGGAATTAACTGTGAAATCAATTACATCCTCAGGTCATTGTTAGTAAAAAAAAAGTCTGGTTTGAAAAAATTCCATGTGTTTAATTATGACGTAATGCTTTTCACTTATACAGAATGATTTTTTTTCTTTTAATATAGGGTTTTACATTTCAAATCCCTGATGGTATGTGCACGTGGTTAAGATTGATTAAATTGTTGATAACTGTTGTTAATATATTAATTTTTATTTTTCCTATAGATAAAGGGGAAACTTTTTATGGACCACTTAATATTTACCTTTTTATTTTTTCAGTACGAAAAATTGCGCGTTTACACTTGAAACATTAATGTAGACTGTTTGTTGCTGAGATCAGCAAACAGAGCGTTCAGATTTTGTGGTATCGTCATTGTTTTTTGGCATTGGTTCAATTTTTGTCCAGTCACGGGAAAAAGAAATCAATATCGATCGGATTTTTCCGCAAATAGCCTTGACTTTGTAAAAACCCTGAATTTTTCTATGCAATTTGGTGAAAGCTTTATCTAATTTTCTAAAATATAATTTAAAATTTAATAAAATTAATAAAAAAAAAATTAATTTAATGATCTACCTCAAGGTACAACTATTTGTATTGAAGCCAAATCCAGAAATAACATTCCATTCATCTGGATTGTATCCAAAGCGCAAATTTCCAGGTGGTTTTAACGCGTAGCACTTTATTATATACATATTTATACATAGTCTGGAAGAAATTGTTGTCAAGTGAAGAGCTTCATTTCATAACTACAATAACAACTTAATCCATTTAGAGTCAAGTAAATATTAGTTTCTAGAATATAATAGGAATTTTTTCGGATACATCTTACAGGGACGTACTAGAAAAAGCCACTTATCCACTATGCTTCGTACCGCTTTGTGATGCCATCTTATAAAACAATATCTATTTACTCAATTTTTTGTTGAAAACCAATTCGTGTCAAAACCCCTAAATCTGAATTAGTTATTGACACTCTCCACATAGTAGTGCCTATTTAAGTCTCAACTGTTAGGTATTTATATTCATTCGGTTTTATAGAGTTAAAGCGAGCTGATCATTGAACGGCCAATCCAAAGTTCACCACTTCTGTTTAATTTATTTGTATTTTCTTCAACAAGAGATGTGAGTGCTGATTGATTTTCCATTAAGAGCTACTAATAGTTAAGAGACATGAAAATTATAACGGGATCAATGTCAAAAATTCAACAGGGTAGTGCGGTTTTTCAGTATTTGGCCACAGTTTCAGGTAAAATTTTAGAAAAATTATATAAATAAAGCTAAGTTCACATGAACAATTAACAATATTTATTGGACAACATGGTGAACATGATTAAATCCCTGCATGTTTCTGTATTTTATCAATTTTCTTAAAATTACATCATCTAACCAAGCTTGAGCATGGAAAAATACTGAATATTCATTCCAATAACAGTTAATCAACCCAATTACTCCAACCATCTGTTCCCAATTAAACGTCAACGTTTTAAAAAAGAAACCTTTTCTCTTCACAGGCACTTTGAACATCATCACTAGCGGCATGCACTATGGCTGGCCCTCATCGGCCCTGCCAAAACTTCTCTCAAATTCCAGTTCGATCTCAGTCACAGACAATCAAGGTTCTTGGATGGCAGTGATGCCTTTATTAGGATCCGTATTAGGTTCCTTGATTGTCGGTAGTACTGTCGATATATTCGGACGAAAACGTACCATATTGATCTCGTCTCTACCATATTTCGCAGCGTGGATTATGGTGGCCTTTGCTAGATCCGTCCTATTGATTTACGTTGCCCGATTCATAGCGGGAGTAGCTGATGGATGGATTTTCACCGCTATGCCAATATACGTTGCGGAAATATCTGATCCTCGAATCAGAGGTCTGTTGGGTTCTGGAGTGAGCGTCTGTTGGATTTTTGGAATTTTATTAATTAACATTGTGGGGAATTATTTGGATATAACTCTTGCTGCCTTAGTAAGTAGCACGTTGCCATTGGCGTGCATTGCTACGTTTATATTCATGCCTGAGTCTCCTTATTATCTTCTTATGAGAGGAAATCATGAGGAAGCTAAAAATAATTTGCAGAAATTGCGTGGTTTGCAAGACGTTGACAGCGAAATAATGCGAATTGAACAGGCTTTGAAAGATCAAACAAATAAATCTGGAAAATTTCTGGATTTATTCACAAACAAAGATAATCGAAAAGCGGTCTTTGTAATGCTTATACTCAGAGGGGCGCAGCAAATGAGTGGAACTACTGCGGTGACTTTCTATGCTCAATCGATTTTCATTCAAGCTGAAAATCAGCTTTCCTCAGAATTGGCTTCAATTATATATTTTTCCGTGCAGGTAACACTGTCCTGCTTTTGTTCAAGTATCGTGGACAAGGCGGGACGAAGACCATTACTCATTACATCAATCACAGGTTCAGCCATATTTCTTTTTATTGAGGGTATCTATTTTTATCTTAAAAATTGCACTGTTTTAGACATCAGTGCATTCGGTTTGGTACCTATAATAGGCCTAATCGGGTTTGTTATCATTTTTTCATTGGGCATGCAAACCATTCCCATTCTAATGCTCGGTGAAATTTTTTCCCCAAACGTTAAGGCATTTGCTTTATGTTTTGCCGATATTTATTTTTCCGTAATTGCGACAATTGTGTCGAAATTTTTCCAAATTATGAAGGACTCGTTTGGCATGCATGCACCATTTTTTGCCTTCAGTTGTAGTTGCGTGATTGGATTAGTGTTGATTGTGTTATTCGTTCCAGAGACGAAAGGACAAACTTTAGAGGATATTCAAATATACTTAAAAGGGAATAAAAATCAAACAAATGAAGAATAAAAGACGGTGCATTGCCTATTTTTTTTACACGTAAATAAATTTTTTATATTAAAAATAGTCTTATTTCAACAAAAAAAATAGTTTTCTTTTTCAAACAAAATATTTTCATTTTTTTTTTTTTTGGTAGCTTTCATTTGTCGTCAGTTCAATTAAATATGTCCTCGATTCTTATTTTCAAAATAATACAGCTGTTTATTTGTGACGCAAATATTATACAGAGAAAGTCTGCCAATCATTTTGACGCACTACAGTACACATTAGAAACAAGAAAAAAAAATCACGATCCATATGTAAACAAGAATAATTGTGAACAAAATGGTGAACGGAACACTGCTCAAAGACGTAACAATTAAAAATGCAGGAAATTTGAAATCAGACAGTGACGTCAGAAATCAAGCAGGAAGTTATGTTATTAAATGATAATTGATTGTGTGAGTAATTTATTTAAAAAAAAAACAAATCATAAATTTATAAAATAGAAAAAAACAAAACACGAATATTAACTACTCTTGAGTATGTTTTGAATCTCTTCCAATGTTTTTCCTTTAGTTTCTGGTACATACAAATAATAAATAATCAAAGAGGCAAAACTTAATATTCCAAAAATAAATATCGGACATGACATTTCGACCGTTTCAGACGTGAAATGGTAAAATTTCGTTACAATAATCGCTAAAATTCCATAATAAATTGTTACAAAACACAAGGCAACTGGTTTGATTTTGGGATGAAATATTTCAGATATAACCAACAACGGTACATTCCGTACGCCCATACTAAAAAAGGCAATATTTGACAATAAGCACACCACTGGCACGAATGTATATCCAGACAAATTCATATTTAGATGCATCTTAAGTAATAAATAAACGGCCATTAGGAACAATGTCAAAGTAGTTCCAGTTAAAGAAAATATAAACATTGGTCTTCTGCCGAATACGTCAATCACCAAAGAAGCAAAAATTGCCAGCACTGCTTGCAACGAAAAATAGAGAATCGTAGCAGTATTGGCAGATATAAAACTTTCAGTTTCTTGGAAAATTGTTTTACAGTAAAAGGTCAATGCCGTTGATCCGCACATTTGTTGAATACTTCTTAATCCTAAGGCAATCAAGAGGGCTTTTCTATTGCTTTTTACTTTGAACAAATCTCGGAAACCTCCAGGTCCTTTTTGATCAGACATTGACTCTTCCAAGTCTTTTGATAAACGCCAGTATTCTTTTTCTCCTTCCTCTTTTCCTCTAAAAATTATCAAGTTTTTTCTGGCTTCTTCTTGTCGATTGGTAGCAATCAAATGGATAGGACTCTCAGGCATCCAGATAAACGTGAAAAACATTATCAACGGGATAACACATGCCAGAAAAGCTGACAAGTCAATTGACAAAAAAATTCCTAGGACATTGATCAGGAGAATACCCATAACTACAAACACTGGACATAAAGAAGACAGTAAACCTCTTATGCTAGGTTCCGCAATTTCTCCCAAGTACATGGGTACTGAAGCGAAGCTTAATCCTCCTCCAACTCCACCTGGAAATTGATATTTTGGAAAACTTAGTTAATAATTATTATACAGCAAATACTTGCCTAGGAACCTGGCTAAAAATAGGAGAATGTCATTTCGGGCCAGTGCAAGTATCAACCAGCTAACAAATAGGGGAACCCCGGTTGCCAAAATGATCTTTTTTCTACCAAACCGGTCGGCCAGAAAGTTTGAAATTAAAGCTCCACAAGCAATACCTGGAAAAATCGTCACTGCCAGCCATGAGGCTTCTTCACTAGATACGTGGATAAAATAGGTTCCATTAGTTAAAACTGGTAACGCTGGAGAGGGCCATCCAAAATGCATTTCCGAAGCCAGAATACCTAGGGACCCTTTTGGAAATTGTTATTAGTTTTAAAATATGACAGCCGTTTTTCTAGTCTTACCAGTAATTGCAGCCAAAAATTGACAACTTCTCCGACCTAATACTGATCTAAAATTTGAAAATTTCATTTCTATTGTGCAGAGAATCAAACAATACTAGCGACGTGATTTCACGGATGCAATAAAGGTAAATATAATTGAAAGGCGATAAGTCAATGGATTATTAAGCTATTCAAATTATTTTATCGCATTTTTAAAGAATACATTTGCTATTTGTCACTGGTCACTAAATCTCCCTTGTTTACCGGCTAGTTAAAGAACGACTGTACAAATAGCAGTTTAACAACAGTAAACAGTTTTGGGACAAAAAAAAAACATGTTTTTTTTTCTTTGATAGGCCTCTCAGCACAATTACTGTCATTTCGATCGATTATTTCTGAAAATAATAGAATAATACTCGAGCAATTGGCCCAGTTCAGCCCGAAAAATCGTCATCTTGAATATGAACGAAGGAGACGACTGATCAATTAAACTGTCTTTATTGGTGACAATTGAATTGAGCGCGATACGCAAATTAATAAAGCGCCAGTCGTGTCTTGTCAATGTTGCTTGATAGTTTACCATGACGATCTCTTCTAATGACACATTCAAAATCAAGAAATCCAAAAATTTAATTCAATATTTCGCTGCAATTACAGGTAAGAATGTCCGTGAAACTTCTGAAATTTTTTTACATCTGACAACATTGCCTTTCTAGTACAGTTATTAATAGAAATTCCCTTAATTTCCTCAGCTAACTTAGGCATTGTCTGCAGTGAAATGCACTATGGCTGGACTTCACCCTCTCTACCCATCCTAATGAGTGGAAATTATACGTTCACCATTAGCAGTGAAGATGGCTCTTGGCTGGTGGTGGCTCCTCTGCTAGGGGCTATTTTGGGTGCTGTGATAACAGGAATAATCGTGGACATTTTTGGCCGCAAGAAACTGATCATCTTCTCTTCAATACCGTTTATTTTTTCATGGTTGTTTATCGCTTGGGCCTCTTCAAGTTCTGTAATGTTTGTGGCTCGCTTTATAGCAGGAATGACAGATGGATTATCTTTTACCGCAGTACCCATGTACCTGGGCGAGATTGCGTCGCCAAAGATAAGAGGACTGATCGCGTCCGTATGTCCTGTTTGTATCATTTTCGGATTATTAATGATTAATATTTTGGGCACGTATTTAAGCATTACTACAACTGCTTATGTCGGTACTGTGGTACCGCTACTATTATTGGTGACGTTTATTTGGATGCCCGAAAGTCCATATTTTTATCTGATGAAAGGACGCAACGAAGAGGCTATGAAGAGTTTGCAAATTTTAAGAGGAAAAGAAGACGTTGCAGGAGAATTGACTAGAATAACTGAAGCTGTGACTGAACAAAGCAAGAACAAAGGCACATTTTGGGATTTATTAAAAATTAAAGGCAACAGGAGGGCTGTTTTCATAGCCTTTGGCTTACGGGGGGTGCAACAGTTAAGTGGTACCACCGCGATTATTTTCTATTGCAAAAAAATCTTTCAGGAATCTTCAGACTTTATTTCACCCAGTTTAGCTACAATCATCTACTTTACCCTTCAGTTAGTACTTTCAGCGTTGTCGTCCATGGTAGTAGATTTTTCAGGAAGACGACCTTTACTTATAACTTCTATCACTGGCACAGCTCTCACTCTCTTCCTCAACGCTGCCTATTTATATATAAAAAACTGCACACCTTTAGACGTCTCATCGATAAATTTCCTACCACTCGTAGCATTGCTAGGGTTTGTCATTACATTCAGTATAGGATTACAAACTATTCCATTACTGATCATGGGAGAAGTGTTTCCAACCAATGTAAAGGCTTTTGCACTTTGCTCGGCTGACATATTTTACAGTATAATCGTGACGATTATTTCAAAAATGTTTCATTGGTTTAATGACGAATTTGGAATGCACGTTTCTTTTTTAGTGTTTGGAGTGTGTTGCGTATTTGGGTTGATCTTTATAGTATTCTTTGTACCGGAAACTAAGGGAAAAACCTTGGAGGACATTCAAGCGGAATTAAATGGCGACAAAATGCAATTTGTTTTTTAAACATTTTCGTCAGGTCTGATTTTTAGACTTTTGGATGGAGTTGGGATGATTAAAGAAAATTGGGGTGGAACCCTTATCTGGAGATTGTCTGGAGAATTATTTTAAATAAGAATTAGAGTAGCTTGTGTTCAAATAGAATCGAGTAGTGTTTGTGTTAGTTATTTAATAAATTGTTTTTGTTTTTGTAGTGGAATTACTCTTTGAACATTAATTTTTCCAATTTACGTTTTTTCGCGCTGTTGCCATTTAGTTAATTACAAAACGTCCTTGAAAATTATGTCAAAGTGTGTGTACACTAAATTGTTCTAATTTATTTAAGAGTAACAGTATCTTTCCAATATTACAAATCTTTTATGATACGAGGGCTACTTCAAATGTATATTATCCTGTAACAATTCAATTCAATTATTCCAAAAGTGTGGAAAATAAAATAATAATTCCAAAATGTCAAATCTAGATTGTTCGAAAGGTGCATTCGAATTTTTATTTATGGATGCTCTAAAAATTCGAATTTTCAAGTGGTCGTGTGAAACGAAACGATGCAGTAACCTTGGACAAACATGCCAGTAAATGTAACATATTGTGGTTACAGTAGGTCAATTTTCAAGTGAAGATTTTATCACAAAACCCTTTCACAAATCAGACCTTTTTCTTGGAAATTTAAGAAAATCGTTATGATTTACATCGAAACGACTCCTGCTAAAGTTAAACTTGAATCGAGGTGTCTCTTTTTGTTGTATGTATTTCACACTTCCCTGGAAAATTTTACATATTTCTAATATTCAAACTCGAAAACTCCTACTATATGTATTATTATAACGTCTTAGAGCTTAAAAGCTTTTGTTAACATTGAATCTCTTTCTTTCTCACTGATATTTTAATTTTTTTTTGTCAGATTTCACATTTTAGCGGAATGGAAAGTTCTAATTTTTACACCAAAATGTAAAATATTAATTGAAAATAATAGGAATGTCGAGACGTGACGTAAATCCGTGTGGGGTAAGATCAATTTGCCTAGAGATTTTGCAGGATTAGACACAAACATTGTTTCCTTAAACTATTTATTTGAAGAAAAGTGTATTTTTAAAGTCTGAGAACATAGATTAATCCAGTTTCTTTGACGTTTCTATTTACTATTTTTCTACATAAAAAAATAAACATTTACACAAAAATCATGTCTTCTCACTTATGTGAATCATGTGTGGTAAAGTCAATTTGTCCAAATGCTTTGCAGGATTTATTATGCCATTGTAGTTTTCTGAGCGTTGTGAAAACATTATCTTTGAGTTATTTGCTGACGTATCTTACCCGCCGGGAATCAGGAAAAACTTGTACCAAAAAATGTGATCGAAAAAACCATTGGAATCACCAATTGCTACATAATAGCCTAATAACCATTAAATAATAGCGTTAATCTAATAGTCCTTGCTCTTCTCTTAATTAACTATTATATGTTAAAAGTCCGAAGTTTCCCCTAGACTTGGAACCATAGACGTACCAACATTTCTATGCAACATTCTTCACTTTGGTACAAAAACAAAATTCACCCCACCACTGAACTTAGTAATAGAAAACAAAATTTTATCGTATCGTCTTCTTGGAGCTGTAAATTCAATCTTGAGCATACACTAGGCTAACAATTTTTACAGACTTAAGCCTCAGGGATTTGCCAATGTCAAAAGAAGACACTTTGTTCAAGGATTAAATTAAATTCCAACGTAAATAACTAATAAAACTATAGTTGTATATAAAAGAAAAGTTTTTTGGTGATTTCGAAATAAAAAGGTAGTGAAATATGATGCAATTAGGTCTGATAAAAAGCGAAAAAATGTCCGAAGGTAGTGCAATATATCAGTATTTGGCTACAGTCACAGGTGAGTGAAAAAATTATCTTTTTTTCAAAAGAATTTGGGAGAATGTTAATTTGCTATAGGATGTCTTGGAGTTATTTCTGGAGCGATGCACTTTGGATGGCCTTCACCCTCACTCCCTCACCTATTGCGTCCCGATTCACATATACCAGTTACTAGTGAAGACGGTTCTTGGCTAGCTTCCATGCCTTGCATAGGAGCCGTCTCTGGATCCATAATGACCGCCTATCTTGTTGATAAAATTGGCCGGAAAAATTGTATGCTAATGACTGCTCCTGGATATCTTCTTGCCTGGTTAATGGTTGCTTTCGCCTCGACTATTTGGGAGTTATATGTGGCCAGATTCATAGCTGGATGGGGAGATGGACTTGTGTTTACGGCTTTTCCCATGTATCTAGGAGAAATAGCTTCATACGAAATCAGAGGGCTTTTAGGTTCTAGTATGCAATTGACGATGATCGCTGGAATGTTAGTGATTAACATAATTGGCTCTTACTTGAACATCATGAGTACTGCTTTGGTTTGCTCAGTGGTACCTCCAGTATTTTTCGTAATGTTTTGGTTCATGCCCGACAGTCCTTATTATTTAATTATGAAAGGACGATTGGAAGATGCAAGAAAGAATCTTCAGTTATTAAGACAAACCCAAGATGTGACTAGCGAGCTGGAAAGAATGATAGAAGCTGTTAAGTTGGAACGCGAAGAAACTGGAAAACTGACTGATCTATTTACAATAGCAAGCAATCGTCGAGCAACGATTATAGTGTTTGGATTAAGAGCGATTCAACAATTCGGCGGTACCACAGTGATAACATTCTATGCTAAAAGTATCTTTCATGAAGCTTCTGGAGACATTTCGTCAACAACAGCTACAATAATCTACTTCTCTCTGCAATTGTTTTGCGCATTAATTTCTAGTTTCTTAGTGGATAAACTCGGCCGCAAACCTCTTCTAATAGCTTCAATTATAGGCTCAGGATTAGCTCTCTCCTTGGAAGGCACCTACTTCTACTTAAGCGTCAACACAAGCCTAGATGTTTCCAAATTGAAAGTGGTTCCTGTGGTGGCTCTTCTAGGATATGTGATTATATTTAACCTTGGCATGGGTGTTATTCCAGTTCTCTTTCTTGGAGAAATGTTCCCCACTAGCGTGAAGGCTTTTGCACTTTGTTTAGCTGATATTTGGTTCGGAATTATCGTCACAGTGGTATCAAAATTTTTCCAAACGATGCAAGACAGTTTTGGGATTGCCGTGCCATTCTTTGCTTTTGCAGCTTGTTGCGCTATTGGTTTAGTATTTATTTTGGTTCTGGTGCCAGAAACTAAAGGAAAACTTTGGAGGACATCCAAATAGAATTAAAAAGGAAAAAGGAACAGGAGATTATTAAAGACACATACAAAGAATACCGTGAAGGTGCTTAAGGAAACTTTTTTATATATGTATAATATATACATTTATTTGGATTAACGTGTATATAAAAACAATTTTTTATTTAATGTATTTAGGTGTATATTACACAATATATTATATTTTTTTACTGAAGACTCTCTTTGTGTTTTTAAAAAATTTCTTCTACTAACAAATGAGATACCCTGTGTAGTTAAAGTACGTAACCCTTGTTATTGTCTGCATTCTTTAACCTCCCTTTGACCAACTGGCAACGTAGGTCTAAAATTGCTCTTCACAAAGCCTTCAAACTCGTCACAGGGACACACGTCCTCGCTACAATAACATTTCAGACTCCGAAAAGTGTCCAACTGTAAGAAATCAGAATTTTGCGGAACAAAAGGAATCATTTAGGTCGAATGTTTGATACCTGTTCTTGAGAAACTTCCACTGGTTCCTTAAACACGATCCAAATTACACATTCGGAACATGGTGGTGTTGTCAAAGAACCCATATACGTGTAGTAACCGCTATTTTCAGGAAGTAATGCTCCTGGATCGAGCGGCACCAAAAGTTTCGCATTTTCTCCACGGTATTGTACTTTTGATAATTGATTGACCACTTTGTCCAGTTCTAAATGTTTTTTGCCAGGCTAAAGAAACAAATTGGTAATACTTAACCGTACCATCACCATTTTATCGAGAAACCTTAAGGAACACTCCTAAAACCGCTAGTCCGTCAGGTTGTTTGGCTGCTTCAGCAAACGAAGAGTACTTAGTTGAATTCCAATGGACCAAATGAAGTTCACCAGCGAACTTTTTTCCATTAATAGTGTGCTCTGAACCTTCATCATTTGTCTTGCCCCAATGACAGTGAAACTGTTCCAAAACATAAGTCCCATCCAACGGACCTCCTACAAGTTCTGCACAACAAATCTTTTCATGTCATAGTATTCAAAGTAGTGCTCACCAGACCCTTTTCCATTGACACTCACTTTCCAGCAATATCCAGGATTGCTTACCTCTAAAGTATTCTCAGGCACATATTTCCAAGTCAATTTTCTGTTACAGTTTAAAGTTTGTAAATCAACCGGTTTGATATCTATGGGACTTTGACGAGTACCTCCTGCTTCCGGGTAGCTATGTTGCCACTTTTCCGGACCTAGAGAATTAATCGGCATATTTGGCAATGATGCAAATGCAACGAGGAACTTTATTTAATGATAAAGTGCACTGGCGAGAGGATGCAATTTGATTCTAAATATGTGGGACAAGGGGCTGTTGTTGATAAACGTCAATAATAAAATAAAAATCTAGACATCCGGTTTATTTTGTTGGAAGCCTAATTCGATTCGTAAATTAATATTTGAGATTTGGACAGGTTCTAAACTTAAAGTCAGTCAAGGATCGTAAAAGTGTGAGAACAAATGAGATTTTAATTGGTTATTATACAGGGTGCAGTATTAATATATTGTCACTGGAGCAGAAAATGATTGAATTTTTAAGGTTGTTTGTAGCTCGTTAAGGACTCCTGCTGTTTTTTTTCTCGCTAGTCATATTTCTAGGTCAAAAATCGTGGAAAAATTAAGGTTCGTTTGTCTTTGTCATTGGACAGGTCGCATAAACACACCAATAGTCGAAAATAAATTGCGTCCATTATATATGATTTTACATATTCCATGTTAAAAATCCGTTTGGCATGATTTCAATTTGAACACATTTGGACTCAAGTGAGTGGCCTAAATGACGCCGTTTAAAATAGAATCATTTCTTGTTTTTCTTTCAGTATTCATCCTCCATATTGAAAAACAAATGAAAATACGACGCTCACACATCACGTAACAATTGAATAAAAGATTTTTATGCCGACATTTTCGGAGGACAAGATTTTCATATTTTGTGACGCAACAGAGATTCTAAGATGCTACAATTTTTTATGCAAACTATTGAATTTCATTCGGTCAACTGCGATGAAATTAGCGCGCCCACACTTGATAACTAGATTTTAACATACGTACATATCTGCTAATTTGTTTTTATATAAATATGATATTTCAAACATTTTTATGACAAATTGGTCACGCAATCTATCGGTCGCTATGCACCTGTTTTTTTTTTCTTTTGTTTTCTCTCTCATTAAACAATTTGTTGCTTGCATGTTTCATTTGTTTCGAATTATGTACCTACTCACCATTTTCCTGATTGTATCCCCATTCGAGCGGCATCCTAAAAAACAATTGAACAACGATCAAAACAAGAAAATTTGCGTAGGCCTATCTGGAGAGAAAATTGGCAGTTGTTTGATGTAGTGTCTATTTAAAATCTCGTGAAAAATATCTCTCGTAAAAACCTCAAAATGCATGATTTAATGGAAATATTTCATTTTAATGGGACAGGTTTACGCGCATTATTAATGCATTTAGATTTTTTTTAAGACACTCCGATTTCTAAAAATCTCAAGTTAGTGTACAGATGATAACACCATTAAAAACACGTATAATAAATTAGGAGACTTACGCGTTTTGTTTAAAAGGTACTCTTTTTCTAAAGAAGAAATTGTCATTTTTTTTCACTTTCAATCGTGCCAAAATGTCTGAATTGTACATTCTAAATGGTACTAATATTTAATAAAAAATTTTCGAAGAAAAATACTTTTATCTTTAAATTAAGTGAAAATCTTAGATTTTATTGAAGCAATTATAAAAAAGGATTTTCTCCTGAATTGGTACCATAAAATCGTTACTTAAATACATACATATGTGGCAGGCTTGGCAGAAACAAATACATACAATCCTTTTAATATAGTCACTCTTTTGTCAATGACCTCTGCCTTCTGTGACTACACAATGAAATGTAATTTAAAACCCGAAAGTTCCGTTACTTTTAAAAGTTTTAAGCGGTAAAAAAAATTGAAAACTATTTATTTTTAATAATCTAATTTGTCACTTACCCAAAAAAGAAATCAAAACACAATTAAAAGGGAACAAATGGCAATTGGTCGACCGATGCGGCTCAATACGGTTGTTTCCAAAGCCTACTTATACCAAGATCGTACGGATGAAAATTTCATAGTAAGCCGTGGTCAGTCGGGTTGTCTGCCTTTGAGGACGCTTGCTGTTTTTCCCCCACCACATCGTCAAGGCATACTCTGATCCCGAATTTCCTTTAATTTTTTTTTTTGAAAGTGTAATTAGGAAATTGCTGCAAATTATCTTGCAATAATTACAGTTATTTATAGGCGGTCATTTTTCGAGAAAAAAAACTCGAATAAGGCAAAATCAGGTCAATAGGACTGGTACTTAGTTGAAGATCTTTACTGACAGGAAGGTCATATCAGCGTCCGTTACTTTTGCAACCTTGAACGGGTTTAAACCTTGACTTGACGCGCGTTTTTTTTTATCATTATTAATTGCGCTACAATAATTCTTCTTCTATGCTAATTGGTGGTACACACAAATCCACGCGTCTTTAATCATTTGAGACAACTTAACCTTCAGGTTGGGTCACATGAATTGAAAAAAATCGCATTTACAAACCAAATTGGATACGCCTTGACAACGAAAAAAAATTAACATATATTATATTGTGTTACAAATAACATCTAAGTATGACAAATCATATGAGACAATAGATGATTCCCCGATATTCAAGACGGATTTTTTTTGGAAATTGTTATAGGAACACCTAGCAAGGCTGCTTGTTCAATAGCACGTCTATGTTTTTTTATATTCGTGTCGAATTCTTGTTGTTTATCCACTCGAGTATGTTTGACACTGATTTCGGCAGGTTCATCAAGATTATTGGACACCTTATAGTATATACAAGTGGAATCTGGATGTACTATGGCCAAATAAACACTAAAATTTTAATGCAACTTAATATAGGAACTTTTCAAATTTTCCTTATTAAACCTAGTGTTGTAGTTGCTTGCGATTTCATGTAGTTTTTCAAAACTTAATTGTTCAAAACTCGAAACAGGGACGAATACTTGAATGTTTTCAGAAGGCTTTCGCTTAGCCCTAATGATAATCCTTCTTATGGTTGGGTCGTAGCTGTAACTTGGGCTATAGTATCGTTTCACTGGAATTCAAAGATATTAAAGATTTGAATGATCGTAAATAAAGATATATAATACCTTCACAAAGCTCAAAGTAGACCTGAGAAGCTAGAATTGCAGTAGTTTCATCAGCACCAAGTTTTTGAAATTCCGATACCTGAAAAAATTTGTTGATTTTAAATGTTCTAGAAAAAATTAAAAAAATTGTAATTTACTATGTAGGTTTCCATTTATAACTTAACTAATATTAAAATGATTTATTTATAATGAATTTCTTTTAAAAAGTGAGGTTATATAAAAGTAAATAAACTACTACCGCCATCTATTGTGACAACGAAATGTTAACATGAAACAGATTCCTCTAATATACTTGTATGTTGGGTTATCTGCTATTAAAATTTAAGAACAGTTTAGATATTTTGTTCTTTTTTCGTTGTCAGTCCTGATATTTTGAAATTCACCTTTCTTGCGTCCTTCCTTTAGCTGTTATTATTCCTTTCACGTATTTTGCAATTTTTCAGTTAGTTTTGTTATTTGTAAGAGGTTTAAGGTATTTTTTTGGATGCCTTTAACGTTTTTCTACAGAGTGTATTCTTGTGAAATAGTACTTTAGCAAATGTAAACTTATTGCAGTAATTGTTCATTAAAATATCGTTAGGCATGAGGTCCCACATTCAATGGAGTTTTCTACCAAACCCCGTATATCAAAGGACCTCCAAATACATACATGAATAATAAATAAAGCGCCGTCTATTGGTGATAAATTACAACTAGATATCAGTGAATCTAGTTACATCACATGTATATTGAGTTGCCTGTAATTCAAATTTTAATAGAATTGGTAGTCAGGATACCTAGTTAAGTACCGTATTAATATAAATACCTAAGTATTATTTATTGTTATTTTGATGTTAAAAAAAAGCGATTGATGTTCGGAACGGTTTGTTAGGTGTTACGGTCTGATAATGTTTGTCCTCGATTAATATAATCTTATCTGTTATCAACTACATGTATATTTAAAGTATTTTGCGGCTCTTTGTTGTCTGAATATTTTTTTTATTTCTTCTCAATTTCGATAGTTATTTTCCACCAAAACGTAAATGCAAATTAATGACACACCCCCGGTAAATTTAATTTCGAATGCGTTACGTATTTTTATATACATACATATACTCGTTTTCAATGTGGTTTTCCCCACCTTTGCAACACGTTCCATACTAAACGGGCATCATTTCCTTGATTTTTTTTACATTAAATCGGGCCGTTTATTTAGTTTAGTCTTCCAAATATGTTGCAAAGATAATATTAATTCTCGGAATACGATAAGCATACGAAACTCTCAAGGATCTTTCCATTTTACACAATATTGTGCGTTTAAGATTTGTAATAAGTCAATATTCGTTGGAAACTAAATTTTAAATAAATTCGGTGGTGATTGAAATTGTGTTTAGTGAATTGGATAATAGGAAAATGAACCAATCGGTATGCGTTTAGATGATTGAGCCTAATGAGTCGGGAAGAACATTTGCAATTTTCGGAGGTTGTGGGGCAATCACCCTTTGATAATCCAAGTTTTTCTAATAAGTATATTCAAAATGAAATTACTAAAGTACCAGAAGCTATTGAACAGGTCCATGAGATTATTAAGGTATATCAATCGGAAGTTGAACAATAGATTTTATTATTTACATTTTTAGAATAATTCAGACAATACACCCTTAAGGGACCGTGCCTTGTACACCGAACCTGTCAAATCAAACGTTAGAATTCACGGTCCTGTTACTATTGGAAATACATATAATGTTAGGTTGGTAACCGATTGTTCAAATCAAAACACCTTTGATGAAGAGGATAAAACTTCATCAACTTGTAAGTGCTGGTTTCATATTTTTTACTTAATATGTAGTATCAGTTGGCCCACAAGTAATCGTCAATAAGAATATTACTAATTCCTTGTGCGTCAGCCCTATTGTTGTTTAAGTTTTCTGCAAACGTGTTTGGTATTTGCTTTCTGTGGCCTTTGTTATTTATCAAAACCGCATATGCTTTGTGATTTAGAACGCTCCTCGTTTGGGCCTTAAAATTGAAGCTTATAAATAAACGAAAAATCGAAATTATAAACAATTTACCTATTTTTAACGTTGACTAAAATAGACGGGATTGTTTATGTCAGAACGACAAAGCAACAAATAAGATTTGTCTACATATCTCGGTCACCTTCAGTTGTAGCGCATTTGTTTTTATAGCCCAGCAAGAAGGAGGCCAAAATCTTAGCCGTCGCTTGAAGGCTTCTTTCATCTGCATAACCATGGCAGTAGTATTGCTTATAATTATTGGAGTTCTAATTATTTACACTTCCAATTCGTCAACTCATTCCACTACCAGTGAAGAATCTCCAGTTTCACAATCCACTACGGTACCTCCTAAAGTTCACAATTTTCTCACGAAATCAGATTGGGGTGGAAGATTTTCCAGCCAGTCTCCTGAACCTCTTCAAACTCCAGTTTCTCTAATCATTATCAAGCACACTAGATCAGCAACTTGTTTTCATTTGACTGATTGTTTTATGGCGATGCAGTATTTACAGAACACAGATGTTGGAATATATTATTTGCTTGATATTAGATACAATTTCGTAGTGGGTGGAGATGGGAACGTGTATGAAGGAAGAGGATGGACAACAGTTAATGAACAGAGAAATTCCTCTATAGATATAGCATTTATGGGCAATTTTTCCAAAAACATTCCCGAAAAATTTATGGTGCAAACTGGGCTGTGGTTGATTGAGTTGGGTTTAAAGAATGGATATTTGAGTCCCACTTTGAAAGTGGTGTGTCACAATCAAACCACAAGGACTGAAAGTCCCGGAGAGAATTTGTTTAAAGAAGTTGTGAAATGGAAGTATTACTCGGACGGTATTATTAAGAAGAGGAACGTTTAAGACACTTAAGACTTTTTTTCACTAGCTCATGTTTTGTGTGTGAGTGTAGGTGTCGGCTTTGCGATCCGATCAGTTCTAAATTCTACCCTGCATTTTCAGCATTCCCCGAAGATGACACTCTACCAAATCATAACATCCGTATAGTCAAGAAGAAAAACTGTACTGCAAAAGTCTATATATCAATAATTTTAATGGGACTTGTGCTCTCTATTTTAACAAGTATCATCCTTTGGAACATATTGAAACACAAAAAATCAGATAATTCAGACAATTCAGACAACTCAGACGATTCAGATGACACGGATCCGTCCGATTATCCCTACACAAGAGTACCTCGAGACGTTTGGGGAGCTGTTTCTCCCACATCCTCAATTCAAAAAATACTTCCAGCTCGATTGGCAATTGTAAAACACACGAAAGGAGATTTTTGTTGGACTTTTTCCGAATGTTCAAAGAGAGTACAGGAAATTCAAAAAGTTCATATGGAAGTGCTCCATTTGCCTGATATCGGCTATAATTTTCTCGTAGGTGGAGACGAACATATTTATGTGGGCCGGGATTGGGCGAGACAGAATTCGGGCCGCAACGACAGTCTGGATGTGGCATTTATCGGAAATTTTAACTTATATGTATCCGAAGAGGTTATGAACAAGATGCTCAAGTGCCTGCTGATGATTTTGCAGCAGGCACCATTCGAGTATAGTTTAAATTACCACACATATTTCCTAATGAATCACAATCAAACTGAACCAATTGACAGTCCTGGCGAGCAACTGTTCATAAAAGTTACTGAAATGAATCGTTACAGTAATCGCACATGCTTTGTGTCAAACAGTGAAGAAATAGTTATTGATTATGATTGCCCCTAACTTTATTTGCGAGATAATAAATTATACATTGTTTATGACACTGAGATCGAGTTTTAATAAAAATTTAGTGATTTTTTTATCACAAATTATGACATAAAAGGAAGTACTAAAAAAAAGCCATTAACAGAATTTCCTAAATTCTATTGTTTAATGAGATTAGTGGTACAACAACCTAATTCCAATTGTAAAACGGAGATAAATTAAATTTATTTCGATGACACCCAATGATGTTATAATCCATCGAAAGCCTGTATCCTAGTTTCTTTGTATCAACATCAGCAGTATATGCCAAATGAAACGCTAACTTAAAATGCATGCTCAACGGCTTTAGTGTTCGGTGACAGGTAGTAGTAATTTGCCTAGATTCCGAGAAACATTTTAATCATTATCTTCCCTTTCAGGTAAAATTATGACTTATTGGGAATCAGCCTTAATCCTTATTTGGGTTATTGGCTTAATGTGTTTGTTGTTAATAAAAATAACCAAAAAAGAATTGATAGAAAAGCAGGACATCATTACACCAGAAGAGGACAATTCCTGGTATGTATATAGGGCCGATTGGAACGCTACGAAATCCAAGGAGACTTTGAAGGGACTTAATGGATCGAACATAATCAAAACTTTGATTACGCAGACTGGAGAACATTTTTGCACAACGAATTGCAGTGTCGAAGTGAAAAAAATACAAGATAATGATATGCTTCAGCTGCCTGATATTCAATATAATTTTCTAGTAGGCGGTGATGGTAAAATTTATGAAGGTCGAAAATGGAAAATCTTCCAAAACGAATCTGAAGATATTCTTAAAATTGTTTTTATAGGAGATTATTACAAAAATAAAGTCTCAGCAAAGATGGTATGGTCATTGTGCCGGTTATTCGTAACTGATATGGTTACTTCAATAATTTGTCTTACTCCAGATAACATTAATGGTACTAGCATATATAATATGATGGTGCCAACGACTGATACCGACTGCTGGAACTTGTGGTTCAACGATACAGTTGGTTGTAACTCAATTGACTAATCAAATATGTTTATTTTTTTCAATCGGAATTTTGTAGTTTAACAGTAGTTTTTGTAAATAAAACACAGAAGGTCACTTGATAAGTGAATGTCAAAGCAGGATATTGTATTCAATTTATGGTAGTTCCCCTGATTTTAAAAATCCATCTCCTTTTTTGTTTCATTGGTTTAAGACTGTATTTAAACGAGCGTCTGGATTGTTGTGAAAGTAGTTCAAATCACAATGAGTAGTGCGGATCTCTTGTATGAGATACATCATGGTGATAGTGCGGAAACCCTGAAAAATATCATTCATGCCCAGAAAATATTAATAGATCAACAAAAACACTTGATTGACTTATTCACAGGTAATCCATTCATGCATTTCTAAGTTTGACCCATTAAAAACTTTCCCCCCCATTACAACTTTGCCTTATATTTCAGCCACTCCTAAGCCATCAGCTATTCGACAATACACCCCCCTGATGTCCATAATGCTCGTCCTTCTCCTTTGTATTGCTGTTTTTCTCTTCATCTTCAAAGATGACATATTTCCAACTAAATTTTCTACACCCGACCCCAAGACGGACCTTTTTATCTCCAATCATCCGGTTTACTTAAAACGCAATTGGGGTGGTATAGAGGTAAAGAATCCTCCCCCAAATATTCACCTCCCTACCGAATTAGTAATAATCAGTCATACAGCATCAGCTGGTTATACCACTTTCACTGAATGTGCTTACTTTATCCAGAAACTGCAAAGGTCGAATATTCATGATGGTTCTGCAGATATTATTTATAATTTTCTTATTGGAGGTGATGGAGGTATCTATATGGGAGTCGGGTGGGACCGACAGAATGGCATTCGAGTGAATAGCATCACTCTTGGTTTTGTGGGTGATTTTAATAGAGACGAAGTTACGACAACGTTGGAGGATACGGGGAAGGCCTTGCTGGCAGAAGGAGTCAGGCTGGGGAAATTCGATTCGGGTTTTAAGCTAGTAGGAGAGAACCAAACGTCGCCGCTTAGGTATTACAGCCCTGGCAGAAATATGATCGAACGTATCAGGAATTGGGATCATTTTTATCCTGGAATAGTTTTATAATTTTATTATATTTTTGGTGTTGTGTGTTCTTAATAAAAAAAAAGTTTAAACTAATACAAGGTTTACTTTAAATTTATTTCCTTGCAGTACAAATTTGTGATAACAAGGAACTGCCGAAGAAAAAGGTTTATAAGGGTTTCAAGCAACTCCTGACTGAAAAATCCTTTCGATTCTGGGCAGCAGCTTTTCTATTGGCCCTCATCACTCTTGGATCGTTGATTCTATTTTTCTCCTTTTATAACTTTCGCAGTCATACAATTGCTCCGGACTTAGCACAAACAGAAGACTTGGGGGATGGCATCCTTATCATCCAAAGAAAGGTACATTGAATAAAAAAAACTGTATGTAATTTGTTTGAAGGTTTGGTAGCAAATATTGAAACAAGTAAGTAGTTTTGGATTAGTTTCATTGGTTGGACATGCCTACTTTTAGGATTGGTTGGCACGCCCTCCATTGAAAGTGGTAAAAATTGATACACCTTTGCGTATAGTTAGAATTATGCATACCGCGGGTAGTTTTTGTAACGACTACCAGACGTGTGCTGGTAAAGTGTCAGCATTGCAAAGTTGGCAGGTGGCTACTTTTGGTTATTTTGATATTGCCTATAACTACCTGATCGGAGGAGATGGTAATATTTATGAGGGCCGTGGTGCAGGAGTGGAGAATGCTTGGATGTACGTGCAGAACAATGATAAGTTTTACGACATTTTGATTTGTTCTTTTTTCGTTTTGCAGGCCATCAGCCATTGATATATGTTATATAGGAAATTATATTAGAAACTACGATAAGGTTTCCACAAAAATGGATAAAGCTGGACAAAGACTGATTGCACGTCTCGGTATTCAGGGCTATTTAACTTCTGATTACGTTGTAATTGGTCAAAATCAAACTTACAACACTCAAAGTCCGGGAGATAATGTTTATGAAAAAATTGTTCATTGGCCCCATTACGATAGTCAACTATACTTTTCAACTTGATTGTTGCTATTGTATAACTGATAATTTTGAGATTTTATTCAATAATATACTACTTATACAAGAACACAACACTTTTAGTAAAACAATGCACCACTTGAAACAATATTTATACATTTGTTTTATAAATAAATTCCTGCAGGATTGGTTGGCAAGGAATCCGTTGAAGGTCATCATACTTGAGACACCACCTAAAATTGTTCGGATTCTACATACCAAGAGCGCGAATTGTTTAAACTACCAGACATGCGCTAATAAAGTGCTGGGCCTGCAAAGTATGCACGTGGGCGTTAATAGCTTATCTGATATAGCATACAATTTTTTGATTGGTGGAGATGGCAACATTTATATCGGCAGAGGGGGTACAGTGGCCAATGAAGATATGTATGTTTGCCTGTGATGATTATGACATTTCACAAATTGATTTTCTTTATTAGGCCTGACGCTATTGACGTTGCCTATATCGGCAATTACTTTGCACCATTTGATCAAGTAAGCGAAAAAATGAATGAAGCTGGAATCAGATTGTGCGCCTGGTTACAAAAAATTAAATGGATCCAGCAGGATTTCATTGTTGTTGCTCATAATCAGACACAGGCAAATATTGACAGTCCTGGCGAGAACGTTTACAAAAAAATCATTATTTGGCCAAATTACGATCCGGGATTGTATATTCATTAAACACGCCGATAAACTTCTGAATAAATCGTTGACCTTTATTCACTGTTTTTCTTGATAACTGTGATGATGTTTGAGTAAATCTTTTAGTTAAACGTGCGAATGTCACCTAGAAGACTGACTAGTGACGTCTTAATCACTAGAAGACTCGAAAGAAACAACAGTAGAGGTGAGTAGACAATAAAAATCTCCCTCCCGGTAATGTTGACGACATTGGGATGGGCTGTAAATATTTATAATTTCAAGACTGTTAATACATATGTATTTAAATCAGTTGGACTGCGACCTCGCTTTATGAATGTTATTGACAAACCGGTTTTTACGCTGTTTATTTTCATTATAGTGACGTATTTAGTGAATAATGGCGCAGCAGGGCAGTTAGGCTATGACTTTTGTTGCTGCGGGCGTAAACCGATCTCCGTCTTACAATAGTGATAGTGATGAGGACAAAAATGAAATCGTTCACAAATCTAGAGATTTATTGCCCATATCCAAGCCGTTGGAACAAAGTTTGGGGTGTCCAGGTGTACCTTCAGGATTTAAACAAATTTCCATAGTTGAATCGCAGGATGTTCATTTCGGTGATAAAAATTTTTATAACGGTCCTGTCACTATAAAGCAAGTTGTCTACGCTAATGGTGATCCCCTAGTGAATAATGATTTAACGAAGAACGAGGGCAAAATTGATGAGCCTGAAACAAGTGTTCTGCGTGGAGGTCAGTGAGCAGACAGAACGGTAGAATTTTAAGAAAAATTTCCTATTTTCAGGCTTCATATGGCTGCAAAACGTCTCCAAGCATCGCACAAGAGAAATTGGGATTTGCATTGCACTAATCCTGCTTTTCCTCATAATTCTTCTGGTGGTACTTTTCCTGCGACATCCTAAACCTAGTAAGCGTTATTACAAGAACAATGAATCTGATGTAGTACGGCCCACAGACTATGAATCTAGTAATTTACACGTTTTTATTTAAAAATTTGCCCAAACATTAACGTTCACAGATATTTTTGCAATTGGACAAGAAAGGAACAAACTTCGAATCGTGTCAAGGTACCAATGGGTCGCTCAACCTCCTACCAACGACACCACTCCATTAGTCACACCAGTGCCATATGTCATTATTCATCACACAGCCACCGAGAATTGTTCTTCTCAAGCACAATGCGTGCTACACGTGCGCCAGATCCAAACTTTTCACATTGAAAGCAATGGATGGTACGACATAGGATACAATTTTTTAGTCGGCGGTGATGGAGCTGCTTACGAGGGTCGTGGATGGACCATTGAAGGAGCCCATGCCGCAGGGTAAGTGATCTAACATCTCGTACCTACTAGTTCTATTTTTAATTCATTAATTTTTCCTTTTTAAGATGGAATTACTTAAGTATTGGAATAGCTCTTATAGGAACGTTTATTAAGGAGCCTCCAAGTGAGATTCAGATGATTGCTTGCCAGAAATTGATTGAATTGGGTGTTGAAAAGGGATTCATAATGGCAAATTACACGTTGTTTGCGGCAAGACAGTTATCAGGTACTGAAAGTCCAGGGATTGCTGCATTCAGGCTCATAGAAACATGGCCACATTGGAAAAAAGATGTTAATTAATTTAAGTTAATTAATCTTATCGTTAGTAAGTTACTTTCTTCTTCATTTCATGTACATTCACCTTTTTGTCGATAAATATAATTTTTACTTTTTTAATTAAAATGAGAAAAGTTTTTCAATTATTATGTTAATCTAATAGAATTTCTATCAAATTCTTGTAATTTACGTCATTTTGAGGATGACTTCACCGCATAAAACTGTGGATTTTAACTAAAGTCACCTTGTATTACTGCTATTTTAAGCTAGAAAGACTGGTTTTTCAGTGTTGCCATTTTGCTATTATAAGAATTCTGTCTTTTTAATCATTTTTATATTTGTTTTGGAAGGCGGCACAATGAATTTGTTCAACACGGTGAAAAACAAGGTAGGTATACATAAAAATTTCGTTACTCCCACCATGAACGTTCCCACTAATTAATAGCTAATAATGTTAACTAACATTTCCCATAGTGAACAGTGTATGAATTTATTCAATTGTTTTCTATATATTTCACGGACCGTGACGCCGTAACGTTAGTTAAAATCTAGTAGGCACATTTCTCGTGTTCCGTTTATCGTTTTTTTTTTCACGGCTCTCTATGTGTTAAAATCCATTAATGCTGTTCAATAATTTCTACCTTTAAGGTCATCCATGGACCATGAAGTTCGCATTAAAAATATTGTGTTTTTAGTCAACCATTGGGCGATCGCGCTCCCGTTTCCCCCCCACAGAACAGAGCAAAACTCGTTCGCAAACGCGCGATTCAAAGACGCAATAATCGTAGTTGTTTTAGTGCTTTTATGCGTCAAACATCGATTCGTGTTTGTTTTTTCTACTAGGTGATTTTTATTAATGTAATGCCAAAAATACACCGGTGATCGCATCGCAAAACTATGGGAAATAAGCTAATTTGTAAGAAATCATCTGATACAGTGGACGGGCATCATGCAAAAGAGAGCAAACGATTCGATAGATTCATTCAAAGGCTTCATGTAAGTGTATTTTTTTCTTGTTTGAGGTAAAATGACTCAGGTATAAGGATTTGTTGTTTTAGGAGTGTTTGTTTTGGTTAGAGGTGACGTCACCATTGGTGTTAAGGTGAAATTTTATTGGTTTATTTCACCTTGGGTTGCGTGTTGCCATTTATACGGGGTGTTTTTTGGAAGTAAAAAGTGAAATTTTAGACGCACTTTCTATTGAANCGATCGCGCTCCCGTTTCCCCCCCACAGAACAGAGCAAAACTCGTTCGCAAACGCGCGATTCAAAGACGCAATAATCGTAGTTGTTTTAGTGCTTTTATGCGTCAAACATCGATTCGTGTTTGTTTTTTCTACTAGGTGATTTTTATTAATGTAATGCCAAAAATACACCGGTGATCGCATCGCAAAACTATGGGAAATAAGCTAATTTGTAAGAAATCATCTGATACAGTGGACGGGCATCATGCAAAAGAGAGCAAACGATTCGATAGATTCATTCAAAGGCTTCATGTAAGTGTATTTTTTTTCTTGTTTGAGGTAAAATGACTCAGGTATAAGGATTTGTTGTTTTAGGAGTGTTTGTTTTGGTTAGAGGTGACGTCACCATTGGTGTTAAGGTGAAATTTTATTGGTTTATTTCACCTTGGGTTGCGTGTTGCCATTTATACGGGGTGTTTTTTGGAAGAAAAAGTGAAATTTGACGCACTTTCTATTGAAGATGTGATCAAAACAGCCTCAGGCATCATGATAATGTACTTATTCAGAATGAAAAGTAAAAGTATTAAATTAATTTAATGCAAAACTTAACCAAGAGAGACTGTATGTCTGATAAAAATCATATATTTTACATTATGTTGACATTTTTTTAATTTTCAACAATCACAGTTATTTGTTCTCTACTCCTATTAAGGCCATTTTCGTACACAATTTAATAAAATCAAGAGATCAACGCACTTAACAGTACAAGATCTCCAGTTAATCTGAATAAAACTGTTTATGTATAACGTATTATGCAGATTACAAGCGAGCTTATGCAACCGTATAAACACGAATAAAAGGCAAATTAAGCAGCTGACAAACTCCAACTGACTTTCTTTCTTAAATATCGTCGTTCAATTAAGTAATCTTATTAACCAACTTAGTTATTGGAGCTTCTTATGTTACAGTTAAGGCCCACTGCTTGGAAATCCGAGTCGCATTTGAACAAAAAAGATAGTAACAGTACTAAGAGCCCAAAAAGGTAGTTTTAGTTTCAAAGAGAAAATTTTTTATGTTTTTTTTATAATTGTAGTTCCAACAAGAATGGAGAGAGCATCTTCTACACAAAACCACTTTCGAAAAGCTCGGACTGGACTGAAGTAGACTTGCAGGTGCCTCAAAATGACGATCCCATTCATTTGCCAAATCCCAAGTTGAACCTAATTTTCGACAATAACAAAGGCACTCCTACACCACCCCCTCGCAAACAAACCAAAGGCACTTTAAAGGAGAAAGTCAATAAAATTGCTTCAAAAGGCTTGCAAGCCTTTCATAGTGACAAGAATAAAGTGACTCCTAGTGAAATGCCTGTGGAAGAGCCTCTGATGATCAAAAAGAAGATCAACTACAAGTGTCCGATTTGTGAAAGTGACGAGAAGAATCACAATCGTGACCATCATCATCCGAACATGAAAAAAACGAATAAACGCCTTAAGAATCTCTCTGTAATCTCTTTGCCTAATTACTCGGATCTGAAATTGTCGCTTGCCCAAGAACAAGATTCCTCTAAACCGTTGACATTGTCAAGATTGAGTCTCCAAAATCCAAACTCGAAGAAACTCGATTCTAGTCAATCTATTGGGAAATTGGACCGTTACATCACAAGATGTCGGTCTTTTGGCTCAATTCTGCCACAGCAATTGAAGAAATTGCGTACCGTCCAAAAAAATAAACCTGAAGATATAACTTCAGACGATTCCTTTGGTCCTCTTGAAGACTGGGATGTAGGCCTCATCGAACATTACAATCCTAAGGAGGCAAGTTTGCCAAGACCTAAACGCACTCAAAAGGATATCTTGGATGGAATCGAAGGTTTAATTGTAAAAAATGATGATATTGAAAATGTAAGGACGCCTCAAAGGCCTGTGCGGAGAAGTGAATCTCTTGTGAAGAAAGTCAACAAAGCTGAAGTCGCTAAAGCACCTGAAGATATCTGTTTAACACCTCCTCCTAGTCCTATACGTGGAGAAACAGTAGATGAAACCAAAAGGGAATCTGTATCCGAACATTCAAGCTTGATGCGCATCTTGCAAGAATTCAGCATAAAGGACAAACAGGAAAAAGCAAATGGAAAAGAAATGGAAAGCAATACGTCTTCCTTAACGCCTTCACTGGTGGAATTTGAGAGGACCCTTGCTAGTGGAGTGGTTGAGGAGTTTTTGAATGCGGAAAAAAACCATACAAGAGCCGTGTGCAGTGGAACGTGAAGAAGACTAGGAAGAGAATTCTTCTTGTTGGTGTTGTTAATAATTTTATTTTTTAAATAAATTTGCATTTTATTAACTTATTACTGAAAATAATAAAATAAATGTTTAGAATATATGATTGCCTAATTACTATCTTTGCATTAGCAAAAGCCATCATTCGTCAGTCAATAAATATTAACAATTAAGGGTTCTAAGTGAACATATGGTTGTCACCGTTTATATAGAATCATTCTTTGGTACCTTGCAGTTGTTTTGATGACAGTTGAGTGTTGTCTGGCACCTTAGTAGGTTGAATGTCTATTCCTACTGTGGATGTTGGTACCACTTCCACAAACTCCAAAGAGTTTTCCTCCTTTTCGCACTTGGGAAGATCATAAGAGAGACTTTGTGGCTTGCAACCTGTAGAATATTACTTTAAACATTAAATCAATTGTTTAATATTGTTGTTGCTACTACCTCTAATATCATAAGTAACAATGATCCTTGGATCCAAGACTGTTGTCGGATGAAGTTTCAGTTCGGTAACAGTAATTGTAGGTCTATAAAGCCCTAAAAACGATCCCCAACCCTGTACATTTGCGGTGGTGACATTTGCTTCAAGTTCACTTTTTCAACAAAATCAATAATTTAATGATCAAAATGAAGTCTAAAAATGGTACTAACCTATTTGTGACATTTTGGGTGGAGTTCTGGTTAATTGGTAATAAAATAGTACCAAAAAAGTTGAAATTATTCGGATAGTTGTTGATAAAACGCACATTTCTGCAATCGGGAAGGTTTGGAGCTATATGGATGCAGCTGGCAGGGACATAATGCTTGTCCTCGATGGTTTTGTAAACGGTACTAGTGACGGTACCAAAAATACCACGTTTGATTCGAGAAGGTTCTAATATGACCCCCTGAATGGTAACCACGCCCGCGACCACCAAGAAAAACAAACCCACACAACGGCCTAAAGACATTTCTAGTAGAACTAAACCATGATCTGGTACCTGTCCGATTTTTTATAGGTTTCCTAGAGTTATTCGAGGAATTTCCTGTAATTTTAAGTACCTTCGAGGATATCTTAATTATGGTTTTAGAGCATTATAATGGGGTGAAGAGGAATAGTTTTGTTTTTTAGTACTGATACGCCTAATTTCATGTTTTTACTGTTTTTTAACCCGGTCACGTATAAATTCGTTTTCTATTCTCCATGGCCATTATCCTGATAATCGGTTCAGGCAGGGGTACCATCTGATAAAGGTTCGATATGATATTTAAAAGAAATCTAGAACACGATGTTAGTATTTCAATTTCGAGCATCTTTTCATTGGAATCAGAGGCGTCCACTTATATATCATCAAAGGAACAACGTTCAATATTTCTTAATATGTACGCTACTGATTTTCTTATGTTAAAACCATTTTCATGCATGGTACCCTCAATAAAATAATACTCAACTCGTGCACCGATCAAAGCATGTAATTTTTTTGCGCATTTTTAGTCAAGCGGTGCTTCATTTTCCTGTTGTGAACACAGCCATGTGGTTCCTCTTGTTCTTAGTGGTTCCTGCAAGCGGCAACGATCTAATACAAGAATGCGCCAAATACTATCGTCCATCCAACTACATGGACGTTTTATCCAAATTCAATTTACCTTATCTGGGCCACGTCACACTGCCCAACAACCAGCAACAATACTTGAAGAACAGGCCACAAACGGATATAAGTCCATCTCCGGTACTCACAACAAAGGTACTTGCTGTCAAGACCAAATATGTATACAAAAGTCCATTTTGTGTGAAATACACTAAAAAGCAACAGTTGTGTCAAAGTGAAAATGCTGGCAAAATTGTGACCAAACATAATTTTTCGAAAAAACAAGTTGAAGAACGCATTGAAGGTGTCTTGGATGTGTTGGAAGATGAGAAAAAAGAAGAAATAGAAGAGGAACCCGACAGGTTCAGTTTGAAGATTTCTTTTGATAAATTAGGTAAAGTTTTGTGCACATAGAATTTTTACTATTCTTGATTAAATGGTGACTGTCACATTAAAAAATGCTCTTCAATCAGCATTTTGTTAAGAATTTTCAACTTCATTACAGAGCCAAGTGAATTTACTGACGAATCGCGTGCTTTCGGTTCGAAACTACATACACCTTCAATGACTTCCCATAAAGTACAAGAGCTTTTAATTGAAGATCGTCTAGACCAGTTGGAAACAATCCTGCCAGAGTACAGACGTAGAAGAACCTATGAAACGAGTACAATATACGTGACAAAAACTTTAACAGATAAAAGAGCGATGGCAACACTGGTGGTGAAAAATTGCGTGCCCCTAGGATACGATGTGTGCCCAAAGAAGACGTCCAACAGGAGAACGCATAAACTTGCAAAGAAGCCGCAGGTCTCCAAGGAGAGCCTCTTTTATTTCGGTTAATAAAGACGAAATTGATTGCTTAATCAAGTATATGAGCGGGAACTTTAGTAGTTGCACCCAAAACAGTAATTTCTGTTACGAAACCGGCCGTATCTACCAGTCTGGAGCGTTTAAATTCGGTTTTAATCCTGGTAGCTTTACATGTTAATGAGCCCTCGCTCAGATAACTCGACTAAAACGAGAAAGATCAGTTTTATTTTAAATGGAAAAGGGGGGTATATTTGTCTGTCTGTTCGGTAATGCCACTTGTGCAACTCGTGTTTCGGTAAAGAATTTTCGTGTATTTCCATTATGCAAACACACATAAAATAAGTGCATGAAGGAAATTTGTATATTTTTTTATAGAGTTATTTCAGATTGGTCCTAATTAAGGTTAATTAAAATACCTTTGACCAATTAAAGCCAAAGTTAAATTTAACAGTGGGAAGAAGGGTGTAGGTCGCGGCTGCACTCGAACCCTCTCTTTTTAGCAGTTTTCCCTAAAATTGGCTACATTTAAATGCATGGGACACGAAGATTTTCCACTGGAACACTGTAATTAACAGTTTCCCGTAATATTCCCTGCTAATAGGTAACAATCGAGGCAAACGAGCTTGTTTTTACTGTGTCTATTTTAATTAGGTACAGGATTAGGCGTGCCACCGTTATTGTCACCTATTTGCCTGTAAATCCATTTCAACTTTCAGTTTTAACTATTTGATTATTGTGGAACGTGCACACAAACCTCATCAACTGATAAATTGTTCTTCCCTCACCCCCATAAGGAAAACGAGGATCGAACCCCCAAAATGGCAAAACATCTTGTTTTGTGTCCCACGTCGACACCATTTATTTGTAACATTGTAATTGAATTTAAAACGTTCCGATCCTCGGTCGATCGATTGTTTTCGAAAGTTGGGCCCGCGGAAGAAGAGCAGGCGGCAGGATTCAAAGCTGCCCCCAGGGGGGCGGACATGCGACGAGGACGAATTACGAGGAAAATCCTTTACCCCATTCCTCGTATACTAAGGAAGGAACAATAACCGGCAGCATAGACGAATTTCGGTTTTGTTATGTAGATTCTCGCAGATAGAGGACGGTTAATGTGCGCGTTTGCGTGGCTTTTAAATTGAAATTAAGCGGAACTGGATGGAAAAATCAGAAATTTCCTGGTTTATTTCTCAATAAACTGATTTAAAATATTCAATGTTGGATACCCAAAAATAGACATTTGCATAGAATAATTTGGAAAAATAATGCAAATGGTTCGTTAAAATAAATGCCTGGCTTGGTAGAAGTACTTCCAAACTAAACAAAAGCACTAAAAAATTGTCGCTAGATTAAAAAAATCTTGTTTGCACATGTTCAAACTAAACTATCGAGTATTAGCTCGCTCATTTAGTTTGGACGCACCTTTAACCTTAATTTTGTACATTTTTGGAGTCTGTATACACTTCAATAGACTACTCGGTCAAATATCAAATTGAATTTCTTCATTTTTGTTTAAGAAATCTGGAAAGAGATAGACCCAAAAGGTCATTCATGTTAAACTATGAAATATTTCAACATTCGATGAAAAAATAGCCGCAAACAGGTTTTTGAACGAAATGCAATCCGACATTTTATTTAATCACAATTTCAGAATGTCACAATCTTTCCTTTCAGTGAAAACTGAAACCCGTTTCCACAGTGATGCAATTTATTTAATACACCCCTAGACACAGGGGAAATGTACACACTGATTGGTCGAGAAATTGCTAATCATGTCTTTCTAATAGCTAGACTTCAAAGTTCAATTTCTCCTTGTCTGACTTAAGGAAAATCAATCAAAACATCTTAATTATTATAGTCTCATATATGGGTGCGCGCGTGTGTGTGTATGTGTGTGTGCAGAGACCTTTACTCTCTTCTTTGCTTCTTCATTCAGCCACAAAAACAGGTTTTGTCCGATGGAATTGATTAAATTTCACCCTCTTAGGAGGAAAAAGAAACAGAGAGAGATAGAGAGTGAGTAGTAATCTCCAACCAAGGGCAAAAGAAGGAACGAGGTTTTTTCATGCAGTTTGAATTACATGAAAAAAATCTATATTAAACACCCTGTAGTATTAAAGTCCAGCTACATTATCCCGGAAATCGATGACCATAAGACGATAGTAGCGGCGGAGGCATGTTGGTAGCATCAATCATGCAAATGACCTATCAAAGATGAATAACGATTGCCTCAAGGCATCTCTTACTCTCCCACGCCTGTGTTTACATAGGCGTCCTATATTCTTTTTATTTATAGAAAATCGGAATTAGTACTGGTTCCGATACTGATTTTTACGGTGTGACACTTAAGTAAATCGTATCATTTTGTCTAAAATGAAAGTCTCAAAATAGGAGGCAGATTGTTTCGAGTTTTCATCTCTGTGCAACAGCTCTGCAGAGTTTTTGGTCGACCCTGTACTATTAAAATATTAAAGTAAAAAAAATATTTTTCAAGTTAACCCTCTCTGTCGTTTCCAACGTGAAACTTCTTTAAAGATAAAAGAGTCGACGTCGGTCGTAACGATAATGACGACGTTTGTAAGCGCGATCTGTCGCTGATCTTAAAGAGTTGTTTCTGAAAAGTCGATGTCTTTACGTGGCTTTGTTGTGGCATTCGGTGGATGGTGATGGTGATGGCTTATTCCCGCACAGTATGCACCATAAATATGCTTTCGAAAAGGGCTTATTGGTTGTGTTTTTTTTGGAAGGAGGGTTCGGGATAGAACTATCAGACAGTGATTCGATTTTATTGAGAATCAGTGGGGTCTGAATCATAGTTGGCGTAGGTTATTCCGAAATTTGTTTTTTCATATATAAAGGGTGAAATTATAATGAACTTCATTCTTTAGACTTAAGAGCTACACGTTGAAGGAACAAGCCAATGCGTCTTTGAAAATGTCTCAAGAAAATTAATATTTTTTTTTTGCTGTCGAAAATATTTGATGTTTGTAAGAATACATTTTGTTATTTATGCGGTAACGCAATATACTATATAGATCAACCGATTCCGGTGTGTAATTTCGAATAAATTATCTCGGATAAAATCGACAGTCGTTATAGAAACGCAAACTCTATTACCGTAATTAGTCGAATTAATTTCGTATCGATAAATAAATCAAATTAAACAAAATGGCCCCCCGTTTTATATAGAAAAACCGATACGTGGACATTAATAATAAAATCCCACTCCCGATTGCCGCCGTAACGTGCGATATCGCCGAATAAAATTCAAAATAAATAATTTTATAAACCTGGACAAGCGAAATTTAATTTTCGTGAGGTATAAAGCGCAACAAAAAAAAATAACAATAAAATTTTTAAATTTATTAACAATCGGGCGATACAGAGATACGCATCACACGCAGATTTTTGAAATAATTCAAATTTTCCCATAATTTCGTTAATTAATTGCCAGATATTGGCCCGCGAGGAAACAGGGGGAGGGAATAATACTAAATTCCCCCCTTAGGTCCGGAATAACGATAAATCTTGGCAATAACGCTACGACACTATTACTTAGGAATATTTTAAGCCGACGTTCGCCGCATTGTCATGACATAGTGTCTCATTTACATACGGTTCGAGGAGTTGCTCTTGCCGTCGCTTGAGGTATGTATCTCTTGGCCAAAGTTGCACCACGGAAACTTCCTTACGTGTGCCTTTAGTGTGTACGGAGAGAATGAACTTTTCCGCATTGGAGATTTGTCTTCATCCGGCCGAGAAATCTTTTTCTTTTTCTATATTTGTACGAGGTTCGATTTGTTCACCTGCGTCCGTTTGGAAATGTAACATTTATGACTCTGTACTTGTCAGTATGCCCTCGTAACATGGTTTATTGTAAAATAAGTTACCCATTTTAGCTGTTTAAAAGGATGTGAAAAGGCAATATCGTCAATCGAAAAATAAAGACGGGGTCGTCATGGTTGCCCTTACCCCCCTCCAACATACTCATATAAAAATACCATTTTGCGCCCCCCCAATCTTCCCCCGTCGTTTTCGTCATCAAAATCGTAGTCATTCAAAATCCCGTTCTCTCGCGTTGAGTCGTTATATTAAGCCAATCATTTCGCGACACGTAAGCAGCTGTAAAACTTTGAACGGTATTATATGGGCGTGTCGTAAATGATAATAGTATTGCCGGGTACTAAATCCAGTACAATTTTATCGTGATCGACAACCCCTGCGTGACAAGTATATGAGACGATGTATATCAATTAGTTTGTTGAGTAATTTATTATGTTGTTTACTCTCTATTAGTACTGTATACGCGTACACGTATGTCGGATTAATTAATTATATGCCCATGCCTTTGCAAATGACATTGAAGCCGCGCTTGTTGTTTAGGAAAAAATCTGTGATTTTTTCCGATTGGGGAAAAGGGGTGGTATCTGGTGAGGGCAACGGTTGTTTGCCCACTCATATGTGTGTTGATGCGGTTTTTTTTTTATTAATCAAAGGCAACGCAATATTTACGCTCGTAATATGCGATTGGTAAACTGTATAAAGAAGGGAAAAATAACTGAACACAAAAATAATATAAAATAGAGATTCGAGGGCCCTATAAAATGCCCTCGAATAATCAGAAACACACGTTTTTCACGCATCCGGAATTTTTCCTTTATATGAAAGAGATTCTCGGCATCTGCTAGGGAAATTGTGCATAAATGGCGCCACCATTATCATGATAATATTCCAGATGTAAGGAGAGCGAGAGAGAGAGAGCGAGAGGGGGGAGAGAGAGAGAAAAAAAACGGAAAAATTCACTGTGAATCTGGAAAGGCTAATTTGCATTTCAACTGCAGCCCCTATTGTTAACCCGAAGAAGTTTTTACAGTTAAAAAAAGGAAATTAAAAGAATTACGAGTAAAAGCTTTTAATAGCTTTTCACCGAAATATCTACGTCAATTAGAAATTATGCACTTAGCGGCAACATTGTATGAATATTAGTCACGATGTCATTGCCCATTGCCAACACCTTGTATCGAAATTTAAAGGTAGTGTTCACTTTTTATTTAAGTAACATGGCAAGACCTAGCTATCATATTGCGATGTCGCCTCTCTTTGAAACATAGTTGCCAGCTTTTATTGAAAAAATTGGAAGAAATAGAAAATTTCCCTAAAAAAAACCTAATTTTCAGCACAACATCGACCTAATTAATCAGCAGCAAAACGAGGGTGGTTATTTCACATTTCGCATTTTAATTAAGTCCTCCTCGGGTACCGGGGAACGCTTGATGGAGGGGCTTATATCGTTCGGGGGGAGACGAGAGCGGGTGTTTTGAGTGTTGGCGATTTACTGTAACAAAATATCCCCGAGAAGAAAACTCAGCCATAGAAAAGTTATTTAATATCGGCCCCAGCACTAACGGCATGGTTTCGAATTTCTTAAATATCCCTACTTTCTCGTCTTGGAAAACTCTTGCCTTCAGGAAATCAATTTCCAATGGTAAAAAAAACTTTATTCTTCGACGGAAAAATGCGAATATACAAGGTTTCTCAGAAATGTCTACGAATATTTTTTAAATCGGTTCAAGTCGACAATTTTCTGAGTACACAGGAAAATTTGTTGTTTCTTAGAACTCGATTTAATAAGGTCGTAGCAACTTTTGAAAATTGTCTGTAAAATCATAACATGCATACCACTCACCTGGGACCTATTTAATCAATAGGCTTATTTGGTGGTATAGGTTCGAAACTAATTTTCAACTTTATGTTGCCAACGATTTATTTGAAAGATTCCGAGTTCATTCTTTCTTCTTTCCTAAACACACATTTTCCTACAGGAAAGCTGCTATTTCACTAGTCACTATTATAAAAAGCGAAAAAAACATTTTCACGACTTCTAAATTTTCTCTAGATTTGATTGAAGTTCCCCTGACATATCCAAATTACTCTAAATTACGAAAATTTCCCTAGAATTGCCGTTCGGAGTATAAATTTTAACGATCTACGCATGCGCGTAATACCCAAATTGGTTCCGAATTAGTTCAGAACCGTTACCGCGAACAGACTTAATATTAACCGTGAAATAATTTTTTAATTTCGTCCTGTTGTCATATTATTAGCTTCGAAAAGTCCTAATCCAACCCCATAGTATAGCAGTGTCTGATTAGTCTTGTTACGAATTGATTTTTTATTATTATTTGTCTGATATTTGTTGAGAAATTGTTGTTTATTTTAATTTAATTGTCAACCTGCGAGTATTCCCGAAGAGTTTTGGTGAATACGAAATCGTTCTCGAAGGTTGACATTCGGCATTATTCGTTATTTTGCACTGAAAATAATTAAAATAGCAGGATTTTCAAAAGAGGAGTTATTGTGATGTGTTATGTAGGGATGGGAGGTTATTGGAAGATAACCGATTATTAGGTTAACCGGTTATTCAAGAAATAACTTTAACCTAAGTGGTTATTTCAGTAAGTAATAACTGATTAACCGGTTAACCTGAAATAATTTTTTTAATTAATTTAAATTAATTAAAAAAGGAAAAAAAGTTGTTAACAAATAAATTTATTTATTAAATGAAAAATGTATTCGAAAAAATACACAAATATTTGATTTGGTTTTAACCCTTTCTTTTCTAATGACAGTGCATTTATACCATTTAATGTCTGTCGACGTGTCATTAGAAAAGAAAGGGTTAAGTCACATATTTTATTAAGAAATATAAAATTTTGTAGACATCACTTTTAATTCACTTATTTACACTGCACGTGCTAAGGTTTCTCCCAAATACCGTATAGTTCTTCATCGAAATGTAAAAGCAAATATTTAGTATGTATTTACTATATTTTGTATTCCTTGCTTGAGTTTATGTTGTAATAACAGAATCGCCGTGATATTTTGTCAAAAGGACAATTGAATATATTTCAGGATGATTAAAAATTCTCCAAAAAACCGTTAAGAATGTCGTACCCTATAAAGACAAGCTGACAAATGACAAATTGTCACTGACAATTTTCGTCTGTCTTAATTTTATTTAGCAATAACCTTGTCAAATTGCCTAACGGCAGCGACATAAAGCTATAGTTCATTCACGTTAAGAAAACAGTGTGGAGAAGCATAGGGACTAAGAATACGGTCTGTGATTGGCTTAGACACGAGCCTGATTTACCCTATAAAATATTTTCTTCATGTGTTGAAGTTGTCATCAGATTCACATTGAACGTTATAATTTTTTTATCGTGTAAATTAGCCTCTCTTAGCTCCACCCACCACTGTTTTCTTAACATGAACGGACTTTAGATAAAAAAATATAGTAATAACCTGAGTGTCAGGTTATTGAAATATTTTAACAGTTAACCGGTTAACCTGATTCATAAAAGTAACCGGTTAATCGGAAAAAAATAACTTATAATACCAATAACCGGTTAATAACTCACATCCCTAGTGTTATGCTTTGATTGATGAAAATGCCCACCAAAAATTAGTATATTTTCCGAAGAACGTTTTCAAAATCGCCGTGTACCAAATGAACGTATGTTTCTACCTGTTGTGCAATAGTTAACCAGACACGGGTAGTTTTTCGGGGCAAACTTCTAACAGAGGCCGAACTTCTTCACCATCGAGAAGAGCTTATATTTGTATTGGAAATAACGGTAAGTATTTTGAACATTTATTTTAGGTCTATTCGAACAGAAATTCCTAACGGCTAGTAATAAACTGCTCGGTATTATGCTATTTTGCTCATTGTCACTAAAAATACTAATTGAATCGGTTATTTGAGGTATCCTATTATAAGTGATTAGTTTCGAGAGTTTAGATGAAAAGTTTCGAGAAAACTGAGAAAAACTGTTTTATTTGATCGAGACTGTTAATAGAACACATAATTTTTGTACATTGTAGTCGAGATATAATATATGGAAGTGGAATGGTTTTGCTTCCAAAAACGTATTTACATGTAAAGAATGGTATTCTACAAGAAACTCAAAATGGCCGAAATTGTGACTTATGGGGTTTCTCTTAAATAACCGATTAAATTGCTCAGTAATAGTGCTGAATACGCAGTATTCAACATAGGAAGATCCGTTTTATCAAGGTTTCAATAATTTTACTGAGCATTACAGTAAAATAATGAGAATGTGAACATTGCATTTGTGTATAATACCGAGCATTTAATTTGTAGCGATTTGTAACCAGTCAGAGCCAATGAAATTGCATCAAAATGATCATCTGACAATTTGCAAATTGTTTTTGACTAATCAGTGTGGCGCTGACTAGTTGTGGATTTTTGTTCGAGCAGACCTATTGACAAATATCGTTTATGTTGTGTGATAAAATTGATTTGAAATCATTTTGTGAATTCAAATTTAAAATAAAATTTGAAAAATTCAAGTTAATCAAGTATTGAAACCGATTTTCGAAAAAATATCCATTTCTATGCAAATTTCAATTTGCAAAACGACCTGAATCTTATATTAAAGTCGTTTTGCAGTAAATATTTTGGAGTTTTTTGCCAAAGTGGCAACGTTGAACAAATATGTAATACTTTCGAACTACGTGATAACACCAGCTGGTTCATGAAGGCCGAAACAAGGGCGGAAATTAGATATTTTTTAATAAAATGATTTTTTCGAAGTTTTTTTGAAAATTTAAGAAACGCATCCTCATAAGATCAACTTTCATCAGTTAAAAATATTCGTAAACATTTTTGGGATACCTTGTACACAGAGCGTCTTAAAAAAGTCAATATTTGCAAGATTTTTACACCAAACCACGATAAATATCTTTAAAGATGAAACTCGCCGAGGTTTGGAAATTTAGTCTTGTCTACCATATCCATGTTCAGTGTCTCGATTTGAGCTTCGTGTACATTCAAATCTAGAAATTTCCTAATCTACTAAAAAAGATTTTTTTATTAATTTTGTCAAAGTTACTACTAAAATATCTATGAATGCTTCCATGACACAAATTAGATCCTTGACACTTATTAGGGACTAAAAATGAAACCCATAACTTTTAGAATACCCCTTGTACGTTTAATAAGCTGTATATGTATACAGATAGGATGTTGAGAAACACGAAAATCCTGCATATTTCAAGAACCTAGTAAGATGAGCTGGGAAACTGAGTTTTTTTCGATTATCTTCTATAATTTTTCCATTTGGATAATATTAATTGAAGGCGCCGTTAGCCAAGTTATTAAAACGGCTCCTTCTCATTTATCGACAAGAAAATTGTAGCTGTAGCCTGATCGAAATCTCTTTCTCTTTTTCTCATCAGAAAATGTTTTGTATTTTCAAATCGGGTCAACTATTAATTACTCTCGAGTCGCGACTTTATAAGCGGATCAAAGAACGATAGATAGATAGCACTCTAAGCCGATTTATTACAGGGATTTGCCTGAGAGGCTTTAATTAAAAAATATGTCTTTTTCCCTCTCATCCTCATTGGGAGGAGATTTTCCTCAATATTCCATTGAAATGTAAAACTATTTATCACAAAAAAAAAATGGAAGAGACACGTCCTTCTCCCGATCGCGTTGGCAAACAATCGCTCGGCATGACAAAAGAGCCTTTTTCTTCGTCAGGCAACTAAGGGGGAAATTGATTTTTATCTCATTAAGCGCTGGGGAAAGCTTGCCGTCTTACGGAGCTTTAATAATTAATAGTGTTATTATATGTGGACGCGTAAACTGTCAAAAAAGCGATTATAAACGCGGGACGAGCCCGATTAAAAGTTATTAAATGACCGAAGGCTTTTGTGTGTGGGGAGGGAGGAAAAGGCCTTTTCCCGGCCTGTTAATCCGCTTTCGCAGCAGCAGCAGCAGCAGCAGCGACAACAAACTTTTAAACCCCGCCATCGACTGACTGACGACCCTACTCCAGGACAAAAGTTTTTAATTTCATTTTTAGCCGATATAAGAAAATCACTGTGACATTCGCATGAGCATTTACAAGTCAATGGGAAAAAACAAATAAAAGTCGGGGGGATTGGGGAGCAACCAGATATTTGAGTTCCAAGAATTTTTTATTAAGGATTTGTTACGAGCAAAATAACACCTTTAAATGTGCATTGAAAACGAACCTTTAAGGTTGATTTATACACAACCGTGAAGTGACACTGACATGACCGGTCCGTGCTTGCATCGATCAAACATGGTCAGCATTGTGTCGATACAACGTCGGATGAGCGGGAATACTCCAATTCAAACATTAATAAAAAATATTTTTTATTTCGTCTGTGCTAGCACGGACCGGTCACGTCACTGTCACTTGATGGGTTTGCATAAATCGACCTTTATTATACAAGTTACCCGAAATATTATTGGTAAGACATAACGGGCCTTGCTAATGACATATCGTGAGAACAATTGAAAGCGTCAACACTGTACAACACTACGTTTAAAAACACTCCCTGAGGAAACATTATCTCCTGCCTACGATGGATATTGCTGAAGATTTAGAAGTGATCCAGAAACTATTGCTTTGCAAACAGTTCTATTGTTTTATAACAATCATCAATTTCAAACAAGAAGATTTCTATAATTAACAATGAAGGATGTCTCATTAAAATGTCTCTACGTAAAACAGTTGTTCCTGGAATTTTATTTGTAAAAATGCCGTTAAAAATTACAAAACTTAGGAGGTAGTTCGTATTAGAAACTTGGCTCGCTAGATTTAACTTTTGCACATCTTCTAATGGAAAAATGTAATGGAATTATTAATGGGAACAACTTGAAATTCCTGTTCCGCGAAGACGTTTAATTAATTAAGAGAGTTGTGTAAGATTATCGTTGAACTGAGAAACATAAAAAATAAAAATAACGTAAAAATGTAAAAGAGGAACAAGGATAGCGATGAGAACTAAATAAAACGAAACTAATTAAGAAAAACTACATGTAGTTAATTTAAAAGGATGTTAAATGGGAGTCGTGCATGAAGCGCACCCAAGGGGGAAGGCTTTTTACTTAAACCCCAGGAAAAATTCAATTATTTATATGCATAAAAATTGCCCGGGATTAGGGTTCGTGCCACGTTTTCTTCAATAACAAGGAGAGCGAGCGAGAGAGAGTTTTTCATTGAAAACGTACACAAGTGGCAACAACGTGAAACGCTCAACAGAGGATTTTCTCTCGCTTTCATTGAACATTAATTAGAAAACGTGTCGAAACAGGCGACTGATAAACAACTGAAGAAAAAAAAAAGAAAACAACATCAATTTTGGTTTCAATTGAGAAAGAACACCTTGACATGGTGTCTCTTATCCTTCGGTTACGTCAGGGACAATGAATATCAAAATAAAGCTGACCATGGATGACCGATAATATGATAATGTAGGTTCAGTTAATCTGTCACCCAAAAAAAAAACGAAAAGAGATTCGCGTGTCGCACGTTGCAGATAAATAAATCTTTCGGATCGCGATTCAGTCACAAAATTGAGGTGGAAACGTGCTCGAACTGTACGGATAAAGGATTAAAT
>JABRWK010000002.1:321733-377849 GCA_013372445.1 Hypothenemus hampei | reverse complement strand
TTTTTTTTTTTTTGGTAAAATGTTAGATATTCGAACAGGTTTTTAATTTATTTTCCTAAAAACATATACATACACGCATAAATAAAAATGAATTTTCCTGGTGAAAAATCAACGAGAACTAGGACAAGATGTTTTGACGTGCTCTAAAGCCATTGTTGTTGCCGTTTAAAAGCCTCCCTGAACAATTAGGAAACGTGCCTCGTCATCGAGTTTACCAGAATTATCAAGAACCGTTCCATTGCTATTCAACTGGCCATAAACGACAGCGGAAATTTTAATGAAACCATGATTTTTGTCACCTTCACCTTGACTGGATGCGAGAAAAAAAAACGATACTGTCGCCACCAAGAAAACAACAAATCCCCAGGACACAATAGGAGTAGACGTCAGCCAAGTGGCAGGTTATTTAGCAAGCCTTAATAATATTATCGATTACTTTCCCCAGGAAGTCAGTTATTGTTCCTCGACCACTTTTTCTCGATCCTCTTTTAACACATACATTTTTTTTACCATGCGACAATGTTTCAGTGGAAAACTAGGCCATATTGCGTGGAAAAATTCAAATTGTGTTGAATATTTGGAATAATTAAGGGTTTTAGAGCTTTTTAATGTTGGCGAATGTACATTTAAAAGCGAAAATTTGTTCCGGGCTTGTTTTTTTTTGTGGGAGAAAGCAGGGAAAATATGACATTTTCAATGTCAGTTTGTGATTTCTATTGATAATTTTTACTTTTTTTTGTCAATAGATATTGTAGTTGGTTATAATCATGAGAATATTTAATTTTCTAAGAATCAGGTTAATTCGAGTAAATTTGTATTGTTGTCTATTGATTTTATAAAATCTACAGTAGGTTTTAAATAGTTTTTTTTTATTAAATTATTTTATTACATGGAGCTAGATCTGTGACATAAGGCAAGCCGGCTCGCCGACATCTAGTGCTATTTTTATAAAAAGCAACTTTCTACATAGAAATTCACGAGAGTCCCCGAGAGTACGAGAGAAAATCTCATTTCCATCCGCTTTGAACGTTACGATTGTTTGGCCCGATTCCCTGCGAACCTCATATTCGATTTTTCGTCTAAACTAAATAAGAGAAAAAATGATGATGTTTGCCATATAAGAAAGATTCAATTTGTGTTTCGTTGACGTCACACAAATATTGAACGCCAAAGGAGTCGTCGGCCCGCTTTGTGCGATTCCTGTTGACGGTGTGTCCCTTTTGAAAATCGACGGTCTTTTGTGGTACACTATGGTTCACAGCCATCAGTCACCTAGTTATATACATAACGAAAGAAAAAGATCGAGAGGGAGGGGGGTAAATAAACAACATGACGTTTTATTCCCATAAAGGAAAAACCCTATTTAGATCTTCTTTTAGTACTTAGACAGGGTCATTTAATTTTCTTTCTTGGAGGGGGGGCCTTTTTTAAGAGCGCGAGCGGTCGTTTCAATGGAAATCCAGTGGAAATTAAATTAAAAGCTGTTTTTCTCCCTTTGTTATTGTCAAGTTTGGAGCCGTCTAATTTCGGACGGTGTTTTTCATAATTGAGGAATCCGGGCACGAATCATTTGCCGAAAAATCTATTACGGAATTTCAAATAACCCTGTAGTCTTCTCTCTGGCTTTCGTCAGTCAACTTTCGTTGAAGCGCCAAAGCCCCCTACTCTCTGCCATCGGTCCTTCGTCTTGTATTTTCAATATTCCGAACGACAGAACGACTTTTTTAATTAATTCACATCGAACTTTAAGGGAACTGAAATTTAACGATATGAAATCATCGTTTTTTTCTTTTCGTTTTTTTAATACTTTTCCACGTTATGAGTACGGGTTTTCAATTATTTTTCTTCGAGCTTTGCAGAAAATTTTACTAACGTATAAAACAGAAATTTTTACGATGCATTCCTAATAAAAACGACGAAAAATTGTCTTCCGCATCTAAAAATTTTTATGAAAGTATCGCTCGAACGTAAAACCTCGCAAACACTTACGTTTCTGATTAACACCCCTTTAAAGTCCCATTAAATTATCATTCACTTATTGCAGACCAAGTTTGAATTGCTCATTATTCGTTAAAAGAATTTTCATCCAAAGTTAATTGCCGACGTCTAAAGATTCAGTTTCAGTCGCGACGTCAATGAGGTCCTCATCGTCTCTGAAGATGTTCATTGCAGTTGCGAGCGAAACGTCAGGTGTAGAAACCTTTGGACCACAGCAATTAAATACGGATAAAAATTCTTTTAACCATTATTCAGGTCGTGAAAGAAAATATAGAAAAATTATTCTTTTAGAGTTGAGAATCTAAAAACATATGATGAGTAAGAAGCTACATAGCTTATTGGGTTCAATTTCAATATTGCGACCACCTAGCACTAGAAGGCTGTAAATTAGAGTTGACATTCTTCCTTACTGAACACGGAAGAAATGCTGTTACGAAATATATTCTTTTCAATAGAAATTAATGAATTCGAGCGTTTGTTTCCAAAGATCTTCCATATAAGACTCGCAGCATAGATAAAGTTGGTACTCTCGCTGTGTTTAAGACCCATAGATTCGCATTCATGTCTAAAGTGTCCTGAAATAAAATATTCGAAGAGCAATGAAAGCATTTTTCTTCAAAATAGATGCATCGTGGAATATTTCAGATGAAACGTTTCGAGGTTATATAACATAAAACTCCCGATAACAAACAACTCCTGATTATCCCGAATTGACAAATCCTACGTGCATAAATATCCAGATAGATCCGTATTTTCCACGGTCGTCTGCACATCGGGCGGATGGGTCTCGATAGACCGTACGTATCGACGTTTCTGCGGCATGGATTCGGAAACAGTATTTCCGCTTTAAAATTATTGTATTGCGACGAAGAGAGAGCGGGTCGTTATTTCGATATTATTCACGTTCAATTTAAAAAAATCACTATTTTAAACGATAATCGTATCACAATGCAATCGGTACGTTCCCCCGTTTATATCTAGGTCCAGACACATACATACGAGTAGCATAAGGAGGGCAAGGGGAGAAAAAGCGGGAATATCTTGCCTCGTGGAGTGTCAGTGTCGATTTCCAGGGTCCAGATCTCCATTTAACGGTGGACGTTTTATTGTGGGACGCCTTTATTGGATTTATTTACGGCCGGCAGCTTATCAAAACCGATACAAAAATGAAAACGACCGAAAAACCGAAAATCTTTTCTCCAGGAAATGCGACCGTAAGGTCGATTTAACATTCGGACACTTTTGATCCGGAAATAAAGCACGTCACCGTAATTGCTTTGTTAAGAAAAAAACACACACGAGGTTAATTTTCATAAACGATTCAGTTCTCTATTATTGTTTGCCTCAATGGCGATCCGAAAAAAAGATGAAAAAATATTTATGGCCTCCTGTTTGGTATATTTTTCAGAGGGATTTATCTCCTTTATATCCGCTTCTCATTTATAGTAAATCACAGGAGTAGGAACTGTCAAACGTATTGGGCATTTTCTACAAAGAGTGGCAACATTGTCCCTATAAATAAAATATGAGCCACATCTCCAAGGGCTAATAAATAATAAAAAGTGTGTCAAACACTTTCTAGTTATGAAATATTATTAGTTCGAGATATCAATAGCAAAATTAAGAAGTTTTTCCAATCCTCAGTAGTATTTTTTACGAAATGGTACGAAATGGTGTATTGTCGATTGTGAAATCGAGAAAAATTACTGTGCTACCAGTCTATGATAATGACAGCAGTCTTGTTTCTCTAAAATCAAATTTGGGAGAGACAAAAAGATGCAATGAACTGAAACCAATCATGCTAAAAGAATTGAAATGAATTGAAAAGAACATTGGAAAATCCAAGTTTGATTGAATTGAAAAGAGCAACAATGGTAAACTGAAAATTTGCAACTATTTTAGTCGTCTACATGACTGAAGGAATTTCATTATTCACGTTAGAATACAAGAAAAATTGTAATTTCAGGAATGGTGCACAGAAATAAGTCCTGTTCTAAATTCAATTTCAACATTTTGATCTAAAATTTCGTTCCAGAAAATTCTAATTTAGCAAAAAATCAAGCATTCCTTTTTTAAGGGGTTCTCCTGAATTTTCGTTTCAGTGCTGATTGCGGCCTTTCCAGGGTTTCCTTCCTTGTTCGTGAATTTTACGAGTTCGAACCATACCCCAGCTATTTCCCGCCCATAAATTCTGTTAATATACCTTCGATGTTTTCTGAATCTACTTTTTCTGATGGAAAGTGCTTTTCAAAAGAATTCTCTTCTATGTAGATACATATGCAGTTTCAATAGTAAAGTTGAACGCGATCCCTGCAAGTTCTTATCCTAGTGGTTCTGAGTTCCTCTGGGAAAAGTGTACTTGAAAAATAACACGGTGAACGTTAACTGGGTAAATTTGTACTTGACTTTGACTATTTTTCAGCACGAGTATTGCTTGAAAATGCATGTTTTTTAAGATTCAACTTAGATAGAAATGTCCTCTTATCTCGGTCTTTATGTCTTACACAACTGAGAGCTTCGCCGCCACTGTTGTAATGTATAAACGATTGTACGTTCCTATATTTACTAAGGGAACTCTGTTTAGTTTAGCTCTCGTGACTATTTAACAGAAAACAAAGATGAACCACTTGGAAATTACGTTTTATTTTTCACCATCGGAAATAAAAATCGCTTTATCCACTGAAAAGATTTCCACGCGACAGCCAGGATTTAAACCAAAGCGAAAATGTCGTCGACAGTAGCACACAATGGCAACAGAAATTTAAATTCGAAATCTAATTCAGCCAGAAATTCTCTCGGTCGTTTGTTTGAAAATTTCTCGTTTACCTGTTCAACAGCTTTAATCTGCACCTCGTCAATCCGCCAGAAAGTGCAACCTCGAGCGACAGGGAAAAAGGAAAAACCAACCACCTTTTGCTCTACGGGTTTTTGTTAAATAATTTTCCACATTTTCCATATTTATATAATAATGAATGTCCTTTTATCAGGACGATAATTTCCACGTGACAAGGGCTTTTTGTCTGATACAATCAGTGCCGATTTACGGCTCTTATCTGGCCAGGGCCGATTAAATTAAACCGAATAGTTTTCCTGTTTCCACCCGACTTAATCTATTGCCAAAAACGGTTTTAGGTTGGGGCGGAGGGAAAAAATGGCAGATCACACGTTGATCTGCGTGGGAACTATTATACATCGATCCAGCGGATCCACTAAATCGAATCAACAACATAGAGTAAAATTTAATAACTGAACTTTGTGCAGGAATTTAAATTTAGAACAAAAAAAACATCGTTTTTCATGGGAAAAAGTCAATTGCTTTTCCTGGAAATGAAAAGAAAAAATCAGCTTTGCTAGTGAATTTTCGGAACTTAATCCGATCTCTTATCATTCCAGGTAAAAAACAACTTGCGAATAGGTAGAAAAACGTGCAACAAGTCGACCGCCATTAAGGGTCCCCCCGGAAAAAAACCTGGATACAAATCGATCCATTTACGGACGATACAGTCGTGTTAAACAACGGAAAGTCGGGGGGGCGCCAAACAACGTTCTATCGAAAAATCCAATCGGTTCATTAATAAAACATGGACACACGTCCGGGCGAGAGTAGAGAAGGAAAATAAAACGGTTTACGACAAATGACCATTGGAACGTTTAAAAATAACTTGTGAGGGTTATCGATTTTGGTGTAATAACATATCGTATGTATGCAACCAACAATTCACGCCGATTAAAACCTTCAATTATGTTTAAATAAATAGTCTTTAACGTTCAATTCGAGTGTATAAAAGAACTTAATGTGTAAAACAAGCCGTAACCTAAGTAAACCACTTTTATGTTTCGTAACTTAATTGTATATGACGTACCTTTTGTTTTTGGTTTGTTTAACGGTTACAAAATGAAGTAAAAATTATGGTAAGTGGTAATTTTTATTAAACATTGATAAAAAAATAGTAAAGAAAGTGTAAAAATTCATTTAGCTCAAGAAGACGGTCTTTCGTATAGAAGAACTGGTACAATTTGTGACCGTAAAATCGAGTGCTTTCTTGCAACTGATCGATTCTGCGTCACTTAAACTCTTTTCGTCTTTCCAATAAATTTATTTAAAATTCTTTGGCTGTTCAAAATTTCCATTAAAATCAACTTTTCTTCAGCTTTATTGAACCCAATAAGCTAATTTCAATTCTTGTTAACACTGATCAATTTTCAGAGTTTCTCATACGTTTAGCTTTTTCTAATATGCCTTCCCGCGTAACAGCACTCCCGCTCCCCCTTCTCATATAAATCGTTTTATTGCTGATATTTACTCATCGTAAACTTCTCGAAATGTCTAAAAGTTTTAAAAAGGCAAAGGTAATTTTATTACATCCTTGATCCCTTAAAAATGTATTTACATCCACTTGCACTCTGCGCTTTCGCGTAATAAAGTCGAGGCAACAATATCAGACAGGATGTTAGAACTAGAAACAGAACAAGGGAAAAAAGGATGAAGACGAGGAAGGTAAAAAACAAGGTACCTCGGTAATTTCCTTATAAAACTTTCCAAAAAGGCTACAACTCCTTTCAATTAAGTTAAGAGTGGAATAGAGAGAGAAAGAGAGAGAGAGAAGAAGATGGAAAGTGTATGGGGAGGGTTTAAAACACGATGAAAAGGTGGACCCGAAGTTCGGGCAAAGGAGTAAAGTTTCGGGCGAAAAAAACGAGAAGAAAAATTCGAACAGAGAAAGCGAAAAAAAGAAGCAAATTTCAACAAGGACTTAATAATCGTCAGTCCTTGAGGCTGAAGCGCTCGAAAATTAAGATGATTAGTCGAGGAATTAAGCAAATTAGAGCAACAGCCTCTCCGGAATTAGCGGTGTCTAAAAGTAATCATAATTGTTGTTTTAATATAAGCTTTTCGTAAAAACAACCTGGCTTAAGGTGAAAAAACCCATTCTAATGTGACATTATTTGCATATAACGTACATAATAAATTAAGCTAAACAAAGCCGAGGGATACAAATAACATAGAATAACCCTTAAAGACAGGTTGATATGTGGCCTGAATTAGGGCCAAAACAAAGACCGTTTTAGCATAAGCCCTTCGGTCAAATCTACCCTTTGAAAAAAAAATCCCTGGTTGGAAATCAGCCTATAACTGACCTGGCTTGTCTTGCAACTAACTGACAGATAACCGGCTGAAGAAGGACGAACCTCAACAAAGAAAAAAACCGATCGGGGCTAAAGAAAGGGAGAGATCCCATTTCTTTGATAGCCCTTCGTTTTATTTTCCGATATAATGTTTATTTTCCAAGGTTATTGGCTGCCGAACTTATTATTTTAAGCGTAAAACGGTTCGAGGGAAACTGTTTTCCCGTTTAACTTAATTTTCCTTTTCTTTTCCGTTTTTTTTTCTCTCTTCGAATATTCCCCCCAGTTTCTTCTTGCGCGCCAGTGTCAGAAGGGGGGAAAAATGTGTCGGACGTTTAGTTTTATGGCTGTTTAAACGAGCCTATAAAAATGTCCGCACATATTTTGCAGATGCTACCATGAGAAATGCTAAATAATTAAAATTTCTTTTTGAAAAATACAATTATTTTTCTTACCCAACTTCAAAATTACATGTTTTCCAAAATTCTATTTGAATTTTGTCCGACAAAGAGAGGGTTCGGATAAAAAATTAAAGATCCCTGCAAGGCAACATTTCATTAAAACCCATCCAGACCCCAGGGCAATGTTTAAACGCTTTTAAAAATCTAAACAAGAAAAGTGGATATTTGATGACCCATCAGGATATGAGGCAGCGGCACTGGAGCCATGAAAACTTCATTTAAGACCAAGATCTCTTCTCATAGTTAAGTGAACGTTTTACACTCGACTATAAACCATCCAGAAATTTTAAAACCAGGCCGGAATTACAACCGAAAAATTTTCAACAGCACACGAACGGAAATATAAACTAAAGAACAACAATATCGTCTCGCAATTTTATATTATGATCCGTAAATTTCCAACTACGGACTCGTTTTATTATTATGCGTTGTTGCCAAGCATACACGTGACCACGGTATGGCAACATTGTATCGGGGGACACCCGAGCTGAGTGAGTTTCATAATATCGGGTCATAATAAAAAAAATACGAGGGTCAAAGAAAAGACGTTCCGCCTGGAAATATAAAATTATCATTTTACTTCGTCCCCTTATATACTTAATGACGTCATTTCGGGTTGTAATTACGCTAAATGGCTCGTAACTTTTTAATTATCTTCTCGGTTTCGATATAAATTCGGTTCATTTCGGGTCCTTTTCAGTTCCAGAGTAATGGCCATGGGAAGGACAATTATGGCGTTAAAAGTCCGATTTTGGATTGAGTTGAAAAATACAGGGTGTTTCTTAATGACGTGCTAATATTTCAGGTTGCGATTCCTCAAAAAAAAGAAAAAAAACTTCAAACGAATATAGAAATGCAATAGTTCAACTTTTTTGGTACGATTTTGTTATGTGTTAACAAAACAAAAAACTTCATATTTTAGTTGCGAAACTTATTTCGCCGTTACAGTAGTGGCGCAAAAGACTTTGCCAAAGTCTCATGATATTAAAAAAAAAATAGTACGCCACTGACATTTTTCCATGTGAATATTTTTCTGATTAGCCTGGTCAATTCTACATGAAAAAGGTCTGTTGTGTTTTACTTGTCAGATGCACCGTTTTTGATTAAAACAATTAAATCCATATTGGTGCATGTTTAATATCATTGCACAAAGTTCTACCGGTGCAATAGAAATGCAATTGTTTTGATCAAGGACGATGCATTTGATGAGAAAATACATGAAATGAAACCTTTTTCATGTAGAATTGACTGGGTTATTCAGAAAAACTATGGACATGGAAAAAGTCAGTAGCGTATTTGAATGTAACAATTTAAAATTTTTGTCTATTTGCTTCGTCACTGATTTTATCCAATCTATTTTTTGTGTTATTGTCTAAGAAAACTAATTAAAACTTGCATTTTGTACATTATGGCGCTTGCGCAATGTTCACGGAACAAAAAGCGAAAGGAAGAATTGTTTGATTTTCCTCCATTTCAGGTTACTTTTATTCTATGTATTTTAATCTCAATTATTAAAGTTAAAATTGTTATCAGAAACATAGAAAATCCATGAAACGTGAACTCATTTTTATTAACATTGATTAGAACTCACGGCAAAATTGATATAAATTTTATTTTATAAAAATTCTTGGAAATGATCATCTTCACTTCATAGACATGATTCTGCCCTTCTTGTATCGAATAATGCGCTCGCTCAAATATTCTCAAAGTTTTCTGTGTTGTTTAACAAGAGTACAGTTACTCGCTCTCTTAAATCTTCTAAAGTGTTAATGGAAGTTTTTATATACTAGACTTTTAAGATAACCGCACAAAAAGAAATCCAAACTATAAAGATTGGAGGATCTTGTCGACCATTCCTGAGTTTCCTGCGACCTATCCAGCGATTAGGATAAAACTGCATGTAAATGATCGTGATCTTTTATACTGAAATGAACAGGTCATTTTGTATGTACTGCATTTGATTTCTCAATCCATACGGTACATCTTCAAGTAACCCAGACATGTTTTCTTGAAGGAATAATTTCTATCCATACACTTACTGAAAATTGCTGTTAGAAATGGGTTGTGATTGTGGCATGGGAGTTATTGTGTGCCCACAAATGATTATTGTTATGGAAATTTTATACCTATAATATTTAATATAGAAAAATTTTCTTTTTGCACCTATGAATAGAAGGATTTGTGACTCAAATTGCGGATTTAGTGTAGCATTCTCAGAGTTCCACCGACTGAACTTCACACGCTGTGAAGAATCTCTGGCACGTAATGCTTGCCTGTTGTACCCTTAGAATGTCTCATGGATATGATAAATAATAAATTCAAATTCGTTAAAGAATTTAATGACAGATAATTCTAATGAGCTCGTCTAAAAATATTTGCCGATTTCCCACGGCATTTCACCGTTTCGAATGTTCTGACAATTAGTAGTCGACCTTCCAAAACGTCTTTATGGTATAAACCATCATTATCACTCAGACGCCGAGGAATATTCGAAAAGGTTCGGCTATTTGACAAAGCACGATTAGGATATTTTTCCTGAAAAATACGTCTAGCTTCCGTTGCATTTCCTTTTGCGAGACCATATACGTAATGCATTACCACCATTTCCGCATTCGTGTAATTTACCAAACTTAACTGAAATATTAGAATAAAAACATTGAAAAAATAGAATAACTTTAATAAAATTCTAAAAATCGAAGAAATAGTAGGATATGATAGTTTTGAACACCAATAACTTATTTTATTTCAACGAATATAGCTTTAAAAACAATGGTCATTTATTCCAGGATAACTAGATTTACGTATTCAAAAATTTAATCGTCAATACCGTTAATTGAAACAATGGTAATTTAATTTTTTGATCATGAACGGTGCATTTCATGAAAAAAACGCAACAGATATTTTTTATGTAGAGTTGTTCAGGTTATTTTCGGAAAAAATATTTATATGGAATAATGTGACTGGAGTACTTATCACTTTTTTTTAGCCACCGTAAGTTTTCGCGACAGGCTTGGACGCCACTGGTGCAACGGCCGAATAACTTTTGCAGCTAAAATATGTGGTTTTATATCTTGTTAACATACACCAAAATTGAAAATAATATCTAAAATACTTTCAGAGACATTCAAAAAATGTCCATTAAAAAAATGTATTCAATGTCCTGTAGCAAAAGATTGAAGCTGTTGCGGACATATGTTCATATGAACTTTTATTCATAAAATGACTTGAGGAATTGCATCCTCAAGTATTGGCACATCTTTAAGGAACACCCTGTGTAATGATGAATACGTTATCGACAGGAATGACGTCGACATTTTTTCCTTTTGTTAAATTTTGATATTCATTGGCTCGCCAGAAGATTTGTAAACGATCTTAAGAACGTGTTCGATCTAAACGGAAATAAGATGGAATTTTCACCGTAAATTGCGTAGTATTATTGCCTCTGTTCTCTGGGACAATTCGATAAATCTCAATCAAATTTCGACGATTGTTCGGTTTATTTCAAAGACACGATATTCATGATGGGTTCAAATGAGGCTGCATTTGAATTATGATGATAAGAAGAGGAAAAATCATATATTATTATGTGTTTATGTTTACATTCATATTTATATTATATCATTTTGTTGTCTGTTGCGTTCCTGCACAGTCCTGTCATTATTAAAAGAACAGATTGAATTCTTGCATTCATATGCCATGCGTATCTAGTCCGCTTGTGTCAATTGCAAAACTAAAATCATTAAATTCTGTGATAAAACAAAGAAGGATATGTAACGTTTGCAACTATTTTATGATCAGAATCAGTCAACCTATATATTTGACGTAACCTTAGCTAAGATAATGCTATTTAACTGTCACATTGCCACTTTATGCACCCTTTTAATCGACTTTACGAGAGACAACTTGGCGCGGCCTGACTAAATTTTCAACACCCTGTATCTTTGTTATTATCATGCCAAGGAAGTTTATGTTAAATCGACTTTTGCACTCTATTATCAGCCATTTCCTCTATTTTCCCGAATGCCGTGTACACAAGCATCAAATTACAACTTGTTTTGTAACAATATTGGTTTCAAAAATGTTCTCTGACTCCTAGTTTTCTTTTAAGAGTTTCATTGTCTTTAGACTTTGCTTCAATTTACTGAGAGGCTATGGCATGCACTCGTATGTGTTCGTTCTGCATAGAAGTCGTTTGCCACTTTGTCTCGTTGACTGAAAAAAGAAGTCGAAATGTATGTTGCCTTTATATTGCATCCAATCCAATTTTGCCGAAGGAAAAATAAATAATCTCTGCGTTTCATTTCGCCAACGGTGATGGCGTAATAAACATTTCGAGCTAAGTGGAGTCTCCACTTTAGTTCCGCCATGTTTTAAACCTTATCTCATATAGGATTTGCGACGGAATAGTTTCATGGAAAATTCTTGTCGGAGCCCCTCGGGGCTGCGCTCAAAAATCTTACGTTGTTGTCTTTTGCTAGTTAGCTGCAAGATAAAATTCGTTCCTCAACAGCCTGAAACCATGACCAACCAAAACGATGATGATAATGATGATAAGACGGACGAGAGTGTCTGTCATAAAATAACTTTTCGTTATTATCTAAGAAAAAAAATTAAGCGTCTCTTTTCAAGTTATGCACCCTCGAAAAGTTTCCTCCAACAAAATTTACGTGTGTTTGCCCTTTGCTGACTTGAGCCGTTTTGTCGCATTTTTCAGTCCATTTTTCACGTTAAACGTCTTTTACATGCCGCAGTAGTTATCGTTTCGGCGAAGACGGTGAAAATAAACGTTCATCCGACGAACGAAAAAAAATTTCAACGCCCTCCAACACTTACTTGCATGCATGACAATCGCTACTGTGTTTGTGTGTCTCTGTTAGACAAAATTCGAGCTGAGGCGGATAAATATGATAGGAGCAGGCAAGGCGGCGGTTTTCCCTTCTCTTTAACAAGATGGGAAAATTCACACCAGACTGAATTTCACTGGAATCAGCATAAAAGGCTCATGTTTGAGGTGTCAATGACGGCTTGACATTTTAACTTAACAAGAACTAAGGAGGATTTTTTGCCCTCTTTCACACTCGCACACACAGGCACACAACACGTTCAATGAACCATTAAATAAAGAAAAGAATAATAATAAATATGCGGGAAACGTATTGAAGCCGTTAACTAACTTGAGGGATCAAAAATTTACAGTAGAACGAATAAGAAGAAAAATAAGAGGAAAAAAGATAAAGAAATGGTGCGGTCTGGAATTATGTGCGGGCGTAAAAATTGTAACGGGCTCTGACGATCTGTGGAACCGCGAAAAATAGGCGATTTCAAGAGTATTTCGATTTCCCCAACGAAGCTGACAATAGCACTAAACATCGAATTGGAGGGGGAAATACATGGAAACGTTACGTACGGTTTAAGGAATACGGGATCGGTTTTCCAGAATTTCAACTTGAAATAAAACAAAACCCTTAATCGCTTGAGTATAAATAGAAAAAAAGCAACGAGTCTAGTGTGGCATATGCAAACTGATCCCCACCAAAAAAAAACTCCATGCATAGGTATGCATAACAAATATCATATTGAATTTCGGTCCTATTTGTTTGTAATAACTCAATTTTCCAATGCTTCCATCGATGATAAATAGTGTTTTGTAAACATAATAAGGATTTTTATAGTTGATACAGGGTTTTCTTACTCAGGCAAATTACCCATTAATTATTGGAAATGGAAATTATTATTAATACTGTACAGTACAATAGGGAAGATTATTTCAAAGAATGTGTGTCATATCCCAGTAAGTTATAATGGCAATTTATTGGTAATTTCAGTGATTTCAACGGAAATTCGCTATTGAAATTACACTTGAGATGACACGACAAAGAACATGTACAACTGCAAACTTCTGGACAAACTAGCAATTCTCTCTTAAGCTCATGGACAATCATTGGCATTTAACTGGGGACTTGGGTGGGCCGACCAATCACTCTATCCCTCTTTCGTTTGCCGACAATGCGAGATAAAATAAAGCGTTCCATCAAACGGTTTGACAAGAATTGATGAAAAATGATCGGAACCTCTAAGCGAGGATGCTCGATATTTAATACTCGGGTTTCCGAGTCCATTAGAGGAAACGAAACGGCGACGAAGACGAAATCACGTCACTATTTACAAACCAAAAAAAAATTATATTTTAAGCTGGTTTGTCCTCGTTCACCGAGTGAATAGTGTGAAAGATAGTTGAGGACTGTATCAAGACGTTAAAAATGAGTTTCTTTATGGGGAAGGTTAAAGATGTGCATAACTCACAGTTATTGCAACCAATTTTTTAGCGTAATGAGAGCCAGTTCCTCTAAACAACACACAAATAATGAGATTTCCTTTACCTGACCTTAGAGGACAGTTAGAACAGTTGCAACTAAATTAGATTTCCTCTTGCAGACTAATTATAAGTAGATTACACAAGGAGTTTCTCTCTCTGTATGTGTGCGTCTGTAAACTTAACTCTGGCAAGTGCTACTCGTTAGTTAAGGCTCTATGATTAATAGAAGTTTAAACAATGTGGAATTTATTCGAAAAAAAATGAATCTGACAACATTGCGCATTAGTATGTAGAGAGAAGTAAGGTGGTGGGAGTCACCTAAATTCAAATTTTCTGAATATCATAATTAAATTTTCGCTATAAGCGACGCGCAGAGTTGCCGTCCCAAAATAATTAAATTTCCTTAAAGTCATACCAATATTGACTTTAAATTTTAGCCCAATATCAACAAATTTAAGTGCGCACTCTTACCGAAAAATTAAAAACTAATCCCACCCCCGGTTTCCCCACTTTGCTTTACGAAAACTTTTCACCGCTTTTAATTACTGGCTCTCTGGAAAAATTAATCAGTTTTTCCAACGGTTTTCCCGATTCTTAATTAACTCTCTCCACCACAACGAATCTTCCTTTTTTTCTTGTTTAGTTATCGGTTGCGCTTCTTCTTCTTTTTTAACCTTAACAACCATTAAGTTAAGGTCCAATTGGTCTAAATTTGTGTGCATTTCCGTGACATAGAGAAAACAACAATTTGGGTATCCGATACCAAGGAAATTTTGCGTTTAAAAATCTGCAGGAAATGTTTTTCTTTCAAAGTTTTTAAGATAGCCACAGTTACCGTCTGCTTAGAAGAAGTAAAAACTATCACAGGAGTAAATTACTCAACATCATTAACAGAATTGTGCTTAAAAATAGTGGAAAGAAAAACACGCTAAAGGAATTCTGTTTTTGCAGGAAAACGCAAGTCGAACATTACCATCAATAACCTTCACGATCTAGAGTTCGAATTGATGAAACGCCCCCTTTATTCACCTGATTTAGCTCCTTTGGATTGTTGTTTAAAATATCGGTGAACAGCTCCTTGTTAATTTTTGATAAAACTCAGCAATTTCGACCTGAAAAATTCTAAAATAATCGTTGCTCAATAAAAGGGCAATTTTACAAATAGAAACTTAATATCAGCGAAATGCAAAAACGCTTACTTAGCACACTTTAGCGGCCAGAGGCAGCTCTCGCTCTAAATTTGATTATCCCAGAATCTAGGCGCCTTCAGTCGCTTTTTGCAAATCGATTTTTTCCCACGTAATTGTTATCAACCGATTTTAATACTCAGAAAAACACAATTTTTTCTGAACTTTTCAAAAATTCGAATTGAAGATATCTCATTAAAAGTGCCGAAAAAAACAAAAAAAATACGAAAAGATTTTTCTTTGAAATAAGAAAAATCAGTTATATATACACACACACAGCGAATATAAACCAAAACAAAAATTCGTCAGTAACCTAAATCTAAGTCGGCTCGGTACGTCTCTCTCTCCCTCTTGTTCCCTAACCTCCCATCCTCCCACTCCTCTTCACCGTGTTGTCAACTGTATGAGCGTCCCACTTCGTCGACGTTGCCATAGTGACCCGCAGGCTCCTAGAATCCAGATGGCTGTGCCTGTCGGCGCGGCCTTACCCGACAGTCAGTTGTTCGGACTACGCTTTCCGGTTCGTGTACACGTCACTCGACTATCCTGGCCTACTCGATCTACTTACTCATTTCCTTTTTTTAGAAAGTTTTCGTTTTTCGTTAGACGAAATTAGGTTTTTTTTTGTTTTATAACGTTTTTTCACAAAAAAAATTATTCAGGTATGTAGCTTTTTCATAATTTTAGACACTACGATGTTAGTGTATTAAAAAAGGAAAAACATTTTTGAACACTGTTGGTTCGATGAATTTGATCCCGATAAGCTTAACCTATATTTTCTTAACATAAATAAGGTTTTTATTTTTCATTCTTGAATGCCAAACGCGCTGAAGCGATCAAACCATATTTGTCGAAGGGTTTTCGATCGAGTTTTTGAAGTGTTCCTTTTTCACTCACTATATGCCGTGGAAAAGGCGCGCTCTAAATTTTCCATCTATTCTCACGTGGAAGGAAAGAGCCAACTTCCCTCCCTTTCAAACAGTCAGGGGTGGCGCCTGACAAAAGTCAGATTCATTGGGAAGTGTGTTAAATTTTATTGCGAACGGATTAAGAGCAATTTAAATCTTAATTAGCCGGGATTTCTGTGCCTTAAATTGATTTGACGAGGGTGCCTTAATTAGAAATGACAATTTTAAAGAAGTGGAGAACAGTCGTTGAAGACAAAAGGAGAAAAGTTGTAAATTCCTTTCCATTTCGTTATGAAACATTGTTCTACAAGATAATTTATGAAAATTTGTTACGTGGAACAGTTCGGAAAATATTATTTTTATATGAATAGTTTTTAAATAGATTTGACTGACATTAGCAAAGAAATTTAAGAAAGTGTCATTATAGTTTGGTAAATTATGATAAAAATCAAATAAGCGTTAAAATCCCTTGTAATTTCCCACTGGTTTGACAACCATAAATACAAAGATTGTTCAATAAAAATACGTTTAAAAATTGTAAAGTATTTTTATTCATTGATTAAAAGAAACTGTACATTAACTTGAAGAAGCCAGTTCTACTATTGCACAAAAAGCTAATTTCGATATTGTCCGACATTTTCGTTTGATGCTGCAACACGTACCGATTCGAATGAGGTCAAATCTTATTTGGTTTGCTTTCATTCGGGTACAAAATTTTCATTGACCGCAGCAGTCAAAATACTAAATTTTGCAAAGAATTTTATCGTAGTTTTTCGTCTGTTTTTTATTTAGAAAAGAGAAAATTTCAAATATTTTTCCTATTACTTAAACAAACAATATATACAGATATAAATTCTGTTGCCATGACGATGAAGTCAGCAGGTATGTAGATCAAATGTCTACACATTTGTTGAATGATCCTCATATAAAAATAGTACTGATTTTATAGAAATCAAACGAATATTCTTCTGTATTACATTTTTTTTCATATAATGAGTGTTGCTCTATAATTTTAACGTAGTAGTAGTGTAGTGTAGGAATAGTTTTAAAATTGTCAACAAAATGTAGTAAAATGTATGTCATACATTTAAGAGTAATACTATACATCTTTTTTTTTCGGAATGTTTTGACGTAATTAGTTCTTTTAAAATGTTTTTTATCAATTGTTGTTTATCATCAACATCAAAATTTAAAAAAAAAAACGTAAAAATACGCATTCCTGTAGCGATGCTTGGGGTTGTTTGATTACTACTTAACTGGTCCTTTGTGGTGACACTCCTTGAGTAGGTTTGCGCAGTCTGCGGATTGTACTATATTTAGAAAAGACAATATTACAGGTTTTTAAATGACACATACAAGACAAACATACATTTAATAGAGTTGAAATGTTGAATAAAAAACTTTACAAATATGTATTACAAATTATAAAAACAATTTATTTTATCAACGTTGCCTTATATACATTGTCTTAGATTTAGTCATTCGAAATGACAGGTGAATGAAATGAAAGAGCTGCACCGAACTAAAACCGCAATTAAATGTAAAAGCATTAAATTCTATTCGACCCTTTAGCGACAAATTCCAATTTTGCGAAGTTTAATTGCGAAATCGCGAAAACGCGCACGGACAACGACAACGAATTATTTTAATTCGACATTGACAAACGTTTTTTGTACGCGCGCACGTCCAGTTAGAATTTTACCATGCGTATCATTATTATTCGTAGAACAATTAATTAAACTCTCTGGAAACAATTCGTTCTCTGGAAATTATAAAATCGTATTGTCGCCAGACTCGGTCTCTCATTTTACGTTGTCAATGACGATCCGCGTTTCATCAATCGTAATTTTTTACGATAAATTTATCCCGCAGGATAATCATTTGCCGAGGCTAATCCGGGCAATCAATCACCATCCCTGAAACGAAAATGGCCTAATTGACGGCTCGAAACCTCCCTCTAAAGCATCGTGGCGCTTTTTTGCTCCCTCTCTCGACTGTATATACACCGCATACATTTTAAGAGCGACCTAAAATTAATAAAGAGCGAGTTAACGATTCAAAATTCCTTTTTTTTATTTTAGAATACCATGTTCTAGATAACTGGAAATGTCGTGTAACTGTCGGTTATGACGATTGGTGTGTTGGCGAGCGTAAAATCCTTTCGGACAACGGGTTTTAAAGGTCTCCTTATCGTCGACTTTCAGGAGCGGGCGAAAAACGTAAAATGTTACGGTTTATTTTTACGACTAAGGAGTTTTAGGTTTAGTTTATCCCAGGACTTTCCTCCTTCGGGGATTTATGACAACCGAAAATTCATTTCGTCAAAACAGTGCACCACCCCATCATAGTCGGCGAAAATTCTTTCGGATTGGATTAACTTTCCTTTTGTCCGATGGGAATTCGGACATATGCGGGTAAACAACAGAAACTCTAACTCTGAGTGAAGACGAGAATCTTAAAAATTGTTTTCGTATACCGAAGGGAAGGTCTGGAAAATATGGTTTTCCGTTCGATTTCACGCCACCGGTGAGTAAGTTCGACTTTGGTCAGAGGAAAAACCTTATAAATGTAAAACCGATTGAGTGAGAAGGGTGAAGTTTTCCTCTTTATTGGACTTTTTGGTAATAATTTCACGATGACTGGAGTAGCTTTCCTTAATTTTTTTTTGGCAACGTTTTCACGAATTTTTGCAAATGGCTTTTTAAATTTACACAAAACCTCTTTAAGTAGATTGCATAATTTAACGGCCTCATTTGTTTTGACGCAGCGCGAAACTGTTCAGCCAGAAATGCAAATTTATGTAAAAACGACTTCCTGAAAGACATCCAAAAAATTATCCTTCGTCAAATTCCAAAACATCAACCCTCGCCCTTGTCCTAGTTCACCTCTGAAAACGACATCATTACACGCCAATAACAAGTTGTACACATCGATCCGCACGTTACCCATTATTCCAATCGCACACCTCAAACCCCCCCAACAACCCTCCCGCCCCCCCACACCTCACTCCGCCCCTCTTCCTCGCACTTCCCCAACCTAACCCATATAGCATATGTAAAAGTGAGTTTTTTTCGCAAACAACATTAATTGATTGTGCTTGATGCCTTTTCCACCACCTGATCCGATCCCTATTGAAAGAACAATAGGTACGTAAATATATAAGAATTGTGAGAAGCGCGAAACCGTTTGTCGGTTGTTTATTAGGGAGTTATTGCGACATTTTAGTGTGAAACCAATCGGAAATAAAAGGGTGACAAAATTAAAGGCTTCGCGAATAGACGACAAGAGAGAAAGTAAATTGTAAAGGAGCCTGGAAATGCTCATGTTACGGTTAATTGAATCGCAAAAAAGTTCACAGAAATGGTAAGTGTTTCTTTATGTGTCAGGGATTAATAGAAAGTGTCCTATTTGACTGCTCGTTTTTCTTTTCATTTTACAATCCTGTAAAAGCATGATTGAACAAAATAAACGCTCTAAGTATTTGAATGAACTGTAAAATGACGAAAAGAAATATACTTTTTAAGAAAATGTGTATCAGATACAATTAAGTTATGATAAAAATTCTAATAGGTTGCTTGAAAGTACTTCTTTCGTGTAAACTGTTAACGCAAATTTGACATTTACAACGCTCATTATTTAACAACAAAATCCTGATACTAAAACTGAATCAAAACAGCTATGCAACAATCAAAGCCTAATTATAGATAGGCCTGCTTCGTAATTTGTTATTACGGAACGGGATTAATTCAATACGACATATATCCATGTCCATCGGAGGCCTCGCTTTTGATATGCAAATTACAGACAACATAACGGAGAGAGAAGAGGGGTGGTGGAGAGAGAAGAGCTGATTGGCGTCGATACGATATCGAATTTTATAGGTTGTATTGATAGTTGCAAGAGGAAATTCTAATTTATCATAGAGGAAAAGCGAGTGTGTCTGGAAATATCAGTTTTTTTTATTATTTATTAAACTTTCTTAAGATTAATAAATAGGTGTAAGGCGAGAAGAAGATTAATTCAAAATTTGAACAGTGTTTCGGATGGTTTATTCCAAATTCTAAGTAACATTTGGAACATTAATCAGCATTTACTGCAAATTTATGGAAATACGTTTGAAAATGTAGTTATTATATTCAAATGAACTAAAAATATCATTTCGGGAGAACTTGGAGGCCAAGCAACTTTTAAGGAGTGGTTGCCGAGCTGTTACCTTACGAGTACTACTACAAAGTCCATTTTATATTCCGGTCTTTTATGGTAGCGTTGCCATTTAATTTATGCAGATCTGTCTTGCACATATGTAAACTATGGGAATAAATTTTACAATTACTGCAATATACAGGATGTTTCAAAGGTAAACGTAACCTTTTTAGGCACATATTTCTTTCACAAAAATAAGAAAAAAGTTTAAACATATTATCGTAGGTCCGGAAGTGCATTGTTGCTGAAACACAGTTCTTTCAATGGTGTATGAGGAAAACTGTTTTTAGTTGATTATAATTGCTAGAAAAAAGCAATTTGAATGAAATTTCTCATACTTTTGTTAATTTTCATCTAGAACTTAATGATTTCAATCAATACTTGGATGGCAGAGGGTACTTTTTTAGAGGTAGGGCTGTTTCTGAATGAAAATTTTGTGCTATCCACTTTTAATTTATTACCAAATAATCACTGGATATATTAGATCATTTTACGTCAAAAAGGTACTCTTGTCTCAAAACAAGAGATTCAACTCTTTCAGAGATATTCCATCTTTTATAAAAAATAAAGTTTCCCTCATAAAAAATACTGCATTAACCAAGTAGGTTGAAGTCAGAAGAAAGCCTAAAATGTCAACAAAAAACAAACTCAGACGTCTCACGTTTCAGATTTGATTGCGTTTTCCTAGTAGCGACAATCAACTAAAAACAGTTTTCCCCATACATCATTGAAAGGGATGTGCTCCGGCAACTACGCATTTCCAAACCCATATTAATATAAACTTTTTTTAGCATTTTTATGAAAGAAATACGTCCCTAAAAAAATTATGTTTACTTTTCAAACACCCTATATAGAGGATGTCCCAAACAAATTTTTCCAATAGATTTATCAATATTTTTTTAGCGGAAATGAGTAGTCTGAATGTGAGCTATTTGTACCCAATTTTTTTCTGAAAACTGTTGCAATATTGCCAAATTGATAGTTGTTCGTAAAAATTAGTAGGTACTTTTTTAAAACTTCTTCATGTTATGGGTGGTTTATTCGTTTGTCTTCATAATTTAACTGTTTACTTAGCTTTAACTACTTCATAACGTATTATTCTACTTAAAAATTGTAGCAGTATGTCACCACGTTTTTTTGGGACATCTTGTATGTGACGCGTTAATTTTAAAGTGCACTCCCATTAACCTAGTTTACGACCGCTCAACTCAGATCTTCGTAAATTAAACAGAAAAATCACTATAAAATAGACTCCCTGTAGGGATACTAGGAGGCAATGATGATATTTTCTATAGAACAAAATCCAACTTTTGGGTTAAAACATTTTTCAATTTCCTACAGAGTATCCTCATAATTCAACACATTGTACTGAGAGTCTGTAATGCGTCTCAATTTGCTAAAAAAGGAATTTCCTCTTGATCTTCGAACCACCTTTCTACGGCTCCAAACACGTTCCAGTATAATTTTGAAATAAAAATTCCATCTTGTTGTGAGAACTAGCACCAACCGAATGTTTTAACACAAAAAATGGGTGATTTGCCTTTTAAATTCTTGGCCCAACTTGAATTTGTCATAAACAACGACATGAAAGTTAATATTTCGACCTGGAAAAGCCCAGGTGGCACCTTTAAATAAATTAATTCGTTTTTGTAATAGATGGATATGTGGAGCAAATAGGAAAGAGCCGAAGCGGCAACGTCGTTTGACCATTACCATTCAACTACGTAAGATTATTTCCGATTGCTGTTTGCCCAATTCGTTTTCTTTTAATTTCAGGAAATTATTTTTTCACTTTCGTCCGTTTCGGTCTTCTGGCAAACAATTTTTTCCTGCCGTCCCGTTATCATTATTATTTCGGACAACTGAACGAATTTTCGCACGAACGCTGAATGTGATGTTATGCATACTAAAATTTTTTTCTCCTTCGACATGGTATATTAAGTATTCAGACATCAGGCCAAAGTTGTAACGAAATTTTGAGTTAAACTTTCCCCTACTCGATCCTTGTGGACTGCATTTTGTATGCGATCGAAACGACACGCGGCACCTGAGCGACATTCTCGATGACGACAGTCATTTCATCGGAAACGATCCCGACGATTTGTCGGCTTAAAGGGGAAAATTGCAAATTTCGTTTAATAAAGTGAGAGTCATAACTTTGGACGTCCGAAAGAATAAAAGACTTTTTTTTTGCAAAGGGTCCTTGACGACATATAACTTAGGCCCTTTTTTGCCGTCAGGATCGTTCGACTTTCTTGAGATGAACGTATCAGCCCTCTTGCTCCAGGGGTGGTAAGTTTCAATTTCCACAGGAGAGAGAGAGAGACATCGAATCCTTCTGTTATAGACAGTTGGGTATATTAATGAGGTTCGTTATTGAGCCAAAGGCAAAAGTAGTTTGTGACAGTTTTAGGCGGTTCGTATACCACTTGTTGTTCTATGTACACTTCGCTCAAGAATGAAACTTTATGTATCTATAAAGCCTTAGTACTAGGTGGTAGTAGTAGTGAACATAAATTATGTAGAAACGTTAATAGAAATCGAAACTTCATTAAATGCACCCAAAATTCCTACCTTGATTACTTTATTGAGATGGTAATAACTGTTCCCCATTAGGTTTGCATTTATGTTAAATAGTTAAGTTTCTGACATTATCAGCATGTTTGAATGGCTGTCGCTAACCAACAATAAAAGCTAAGACATTTTTTTTTTGGCATTACAAACAATGGGGAAAGGATGTGGCTTGAGGAAGTTCATATAAAATTAATTACGGAAATTAAAAAAAAAAGTGTACGTCATATCCTCATAAGTTATGACATAAATGAAAATTTTAATCTTTATTGAAAAGAAGATTATACAAAGGCCACTTTATACGACACGGAATTTCTTAGCTACGCCAAAAGGATTTTTAAACTATTTCAGTTTTGAGATGCATACAGACGAATGAGAGCTACGTTTTATAATTATTTGCAAAGTATACAGAGTGTCTTGAATCCACATGCAAATAATTGATTATAGTTTATTTATTTAAGAGTACCTGTATATTGTGACATTTTTTAATTCTACGATTTAAATAGTAAATAATTTTCTATCAAAATACAAGACAATGTTGCCTATCAAGACATTAGAACTTACCAATGAACGAAATTTTGTATCCCAATTTAAAAACAGACACTAAAACATATGGGGCATCCTAAAAAATAGAATTGAATAGAATAGAACAAAAATAGTAAATATTAACTTTTTCGTAATTTTTACACATTAATAATTTATTTAATTTAAATGGGACAATCAGTATTTTGTGTTGTTGTTATGTAGATGAAAAATTTTTGTATAAAACATTATTAGGGTGCTCCATCTACTTAGTTTTATTCTTCTTTGTTGAAAACTCTCATTTTTATAAAGAATGTGACATTAAGTAAGACTTTTCCTTCAAAACAACAGAAGTTGAAACAAAAATTTAAGATTTAAGTTGTGTATGGGACTTAAAAGAACTAAAGAAAAAAGTCTGCAGCACGTGTTCAAAATGTTTACCATGTACCTCTAAACAAAAGGTTATTCTTTTCCTTCCTTAATACGTCGGAACTAAATTAAAAGCTGCAGAAACCCTTTGTTTCATGTCAGGTGACGTCGTCGGCAGCGTAATGAATACAAGTTTTTTTATATAACTCCAGAAAAAGAAATCCAATTACGTCGAATCAGTAGATCTTGGCGACCAATTTTACCATTCATTTCTGCCAATTTAGTGATTTTGGTAATTATTATCCAAATAATGCCTGACTTCATGATGAAAATACGTAAGAACTCCATCTAACTAACTACAGCCACATACCTCGACTTACGTTTAATGGGATTTTCTCTAATAAGATTGGCAACTGATGCGATAAAAATTCTAAGAATGTTCTCTGTCGTTCTTGAAAGAAATATGGACTAACTATTTTCTCCCCTATTATTCCACCCCATATGTTTACTGACCATCTAAGCTGATTTTTTTAAATCCTGAAATCATGAGGATTTTAATCTGAATAGTAATGAAAATTGTGTCTGTTTACTAAACCGTTGTTGTGGAATGTGAATTCATTGGTAAATAAAATAGGATTATAAAAGTTTTCATCTTTTTCTGTTCTGCCTATTAGCCGCATACAAAGTTCAATGCATTTTGCAAAAATCACTCTCGTTAATCTCTTGAACCAGTTTAAATAAAATAGGTATGGAAATTGTTGTTATGGTTGATTCCTCTGGCATTTGTTCTACTTAAATTGTTGTTTTTCGTAATTTTCTGTTGACTCCCACGCGAATTTTCTACCACCGAACCAATTACGGCAAATTCACTTTCTTCATTACCGGTGACAGGTTTTTGTCTAAGAGTCTTCTCGTACTTCACATTTGCCGCTTCTTTAAAATGTTCTAATAATCTTTCAGAAACCTGTCTATTAGGATGCTTTTGATGTGGAAACTCTTCAACATACACTCAAGCAAACTATTTTGTTGGCATTTGCCAAGAACAAAAATTATTTCAACTCTTTGCGGCATTTCTTCATTTTGATAACAACTAAAAGGATGATTAAGAATTCGTTTTTGTTTTAATGGAATGGATTTGAAAGAAAATGGCAGAAAAAGCAGAGTTAATGTCAAAATTCCATGGATGCCTTGCCAATTTCATATTTCATAATATCGAAGAATAGCGTTTATGTACTTCCTTAAAAATGCGCATTTTTCATGAAAACGAGTCCAGCTAGGTATACAGTGTGTCTCTAAAGTAACACACAAAAATTCATACTTTTTCTAATAAGAATTTGTTCAAAAAAAGCTGAAACAGATCGATTTTAATTTTTAAAAAGGCAAGATTAATATGAAAAAAATATTTTATATGAATTAATGCCTTTTTGAAATTCGATTTCGATTTTAATTTTTAAAAAAGCATTAATTCATATAAATTTTTTTATATGAATTTTGCCTTTTTAAAAATTAAAATCGATCTGTTTCAGCTTTTTTAACAAATTCTTATTAGAAAAATTATGAATTTTATACGTTACTTTAGCCACACACTGTATGTAGGAAATCGTAATGATGTTCGAAAGATAAAGCAAATTTTGCGTTTAACGTCAGTATAAAATACTGGGTGTCCCATTTAAATAAAACAAATTATGAACGGTTAAAAGTTATGAGACTATAATTTTAGGACAACCTTTATGGTTTAGACTTATTGAAAATTGGGATATAAAATTTGATTCATTGGAGGTCCCCAATATCAATTTCGTTTTAATAACTTGAATATTGGACGAGAGTTTTGACGTTGAAGTTTGTCTTTTGCCTTTTGACAGAAAACTAAATATTTTAGTGACAAAAATAAAAAATAACATAATATACAGGTGCTCTCATTTAAACAAATACTAATTTGATCAATTAGTTACATGTATTTAAAACACTCTATATAATTTATACATAACTTTAAAATATAACTCTGGTTCGTCTGTACACATCTCAAGACTAAAACAGTTAAAAAATCTGTTAGCTTAACTACAACATCGAGTTCTCATATGAGACCCTGTATAATATAAGAATAAACAAGATTTTCGTATCTATGGTACCAGCTATAGCTTCAATGCAGTAATTAAAGACCATTTTTCTGATTTTATTCAAAACCATTAAGTTCTTTTAGACTTATAATCATGATTTTCCATAAATCGAAAGTAATTAGTCATAAAATAATGTGCATAGTCATAAAGGGCCTCTCATCAACCAACATTTCCTCAATACGTAGATAAGAATAAGAAAGATTTTTCCTACTTATAATATATTATCTAAAGAGGGAACTGCTGCTTTTAGTTAATTTGCCTAGGCCCTTTGCCTGACGATATCTTAACGAGGGTTCGATATTCTCCCGGTCCTATCGGCCGTGTTTTATGAGTGCCATTAGCAATTTAACTCGACTCGCATTATGTATGTGAAATTGACTGTGTATTTACGAGTGGATGGGGTTCGGAAAGCTTGAATAGTTTCCCACTACGAAAAAATTAAGAGAGAAAAAAATCTATTTGTTCCAGTGATTATTTTAAACTGTTGTGTTGTTGTTTCTGAACGTTAAAACAATACCAACATGCGAAAACTTTATTTAAGGTCGAGTGCTTTTCCGAAAACAGGGACGTGCCTTCAATTCGCAACGCAAGCATGTATGACATATTGTGGAACGTGAAGTGGCCAAAGTTGCTATGAAATTGCTATTTAAGGATTAAGTAATCCCTTTTGGAAAATTATAATTGTTTTCTCTGACTGGAATACGTTGTGGTTATACGAAGGGTGAAGCGTTTTTGGTAGAAAAGCTGGGAAAAAAAATTGATAAAACTCCACAAGAAATCTGTGAAAGTGGCGTCCCGTCCATCCATCTTGCCTTGTCTTGTCCATATTTAGCGGGGAGATAATTTATTTTGTGTACATGACTACTCTTTTGGGACCTAATCGCTTTTAGACGAAGTTTTCATCGATCCGACGATCCAACGGCGAAAAGGGACGCGCGAACGATTCTTCTTCTTTTACCCAACGCGAAACAACTTTTCCCATCAACGTGTTCCTTCTATTGTTTAAACAATCTAAACTTATGTGTATCGTATGCACTGAAAATGGCCTTTAAATGACCCACCCTATCAAATTCAAAGTAGTGCAATCATGCAACTTTTGAGGAAAAGTTTAAAAACTTCCAAACTCCGAGTCTTTGGGGAGCGAAAAAGGGTTTTTTTCTTTACTACGTGGAACAAGTTTCAGACTAAAATATATGCAACTGTAATGTGTTTGATAAAAAAACATAGTCAAAACGTTTGCTTGCAGTATAAAGCGTGAGCAAAAAGGAAAAAACAACAACAAAACGTTGTTTGCCAGTCTTTCAATTTTCGGAAATTGTTCGGTTCGCACTACAGTCAACTCCACACGTTCTTTTTTGTTCTTTTCACACTCTCTCTCGCTCTCTGCATTTCCCAGTTTTTGTTCATTCAGGTTTTTTTTTTTCTTGTTCGGACGCACTCACAAAAAAATGGCCTTTCAGTGCTTGAATCGAATTTAGTTCGGGAAATTGATTAGTTTGCATTAAGCCGGTGTGAACTCTTAAGGATATAACCTTGAACACTAATTGAGGTAAAACCTCGTCAAAGTGAAACAGCATAAGCTGAGATATTTAGGTAATTACGGGCTCAGCTTTCTGATGTGAGATATTTATTTAAAAGAAAGGACAAAAAGATATGTTTCGATTAGAAATATTGGTTTAAAAAGCAAAATGATTGCTGATGTCCATACTCTATACGAGCAAGAATGAAACACTGTTTTCCTTCAGAAAATTTTAAGTGTTTTAGACAGAAAGTGCTATTTTTTGATAATTTTTCCTCAAATTTGGAAAAAAAAATATTACAGGAATGTTTATACAAAAAACCCACTCTAATTTATCCATTACTTGTGAACGAAAAGTGTTAGAAAGCTATATTTAAATGTTTCCTGTTTCACTGTTTGAAGATTTAATCGTAAAAATTAGTTCGGGATCATGAAAAAAGGGAAATCAACGTTTTGTTGATCGCGATGCGAATCGCTGCACACCGGGAAATAAAATTAGACGTCATTTTGTTGGTTTTTCCTGCGTTGAGGAATAATCGAGCAATATATCATCGGAATAGGCAAAGCGTCTCTCTCCGGCTCATTTTGCGGCTTGTCAGAATTGATTTTCGTAATTTGTTAAATAAATGGAGCATCTGGTCTGGGAAAGATGCCTCCGCGGAGTTGCTCCTTAATCCCCTCCTCAGCCTGAGAGTTGAAGTAATTCGAACATTTTTCGACTCAAAAACTCTTCTCTCGTTTGGCCGTAAAGAAATAATTTCTCATCAGAGCCTGTGGAAACGACCTGTCGGTAACAATCGTCCGGAGACACACGATTATTCAGCAGGAAAAATCGTCCCCCCCTCCATCTCCGATTTTATAACCTTTACGCGGAAGAAAAACATAAGCGTTTCATGTCTTTTCATTTATTTCGGGGCGGCGATTCTCCTTAAGACCCGATCCTAAAAAAGCCGTTTCAACAAGAAATCACCCCCGAAGGCTTAACGATATGCTGCTCTCCATCATTTGTCATAAAGCTTCCAAGGGTTTTTGGATAAACGTATAATAAAACCAGTGCTAAGATGGAACCATTTTTTTCCTCTTTTTTTCTTCTTTAGGACTGATTCTCCTCGAGCAAACGTAACATACGAGCGAAATAACTGAAAACGGCATTATCTCCCGGTGTCGGTCCCTTAATAAACTCTCTGGTAATTTTGTGCTATCAAATGCCAAAAGTGGTTTACGCCAACCAAGCGGTAAATTAGTAGCATTTGGGGGCCGTATCGATGCATTCCCCAGCCTTCGTTCTCTGTCTATGTGTGTATATAATCACACACGTCACACATTTCACGATAATTACGCCATCGGTTGAACATGTGTTTAACATTCGTACACGGATTCATAACACGTTTCAGCTCTTCCGCAGTATAACTCATCAGGGAATTTTGCCATTTAATTTATACATGCATCCTTCAACTTAATAAACGACCCTGTAATATATGCATAAACATAGACATCCTCTATTGAATTTGTTCAAAAAATCCAGGCCTAGACCAAGGACAAAGCTCTGTCACCAGCCCGCAGCTTCATGATCTGGTTGTAATAGATTTATTGGCAACAGCATAAGCCAAAGCACAGAGCTTATTACTGTTGAGAGTCAGAACCAACTGGCGTTACCACGGTGCTTTGTAGACTTTTCCTGCCGATTTGGATGGGCCATGTCATATTAAGGTTCTTAATAAAGATTGACCGTGCAGACTTATCCCTATCAGACTTTAAATACGAAAAGTTACATTGAAGACGTTACTTAAAGTTTCTAAACAGTGATTAGGAAACAAAATGAAGACGAAAACACCAATTCGAATCCCGTTGTTTCTTTTACGTCTCGATATTTTGCAACTTTGTGTCAGCACCTTTAACCTTTGCTCTGATTTATTTACGACTTTTCCCGGTTTTTTACGATTTTGACTGCACGTACATAATAAAATGGCTCTAATTGTATACGTTTTCTTTTTTAATTTAACAAATTACACACGTTTGTATAATTGTTCTCAGCGAACATCAAACAGCGTACATTCAATTGACCACACCCTGCACCCAGTTGTGTTAATTAAAATGAACAACATTTGAAATCAATGCAAACATTAAGAATTTTGACAAATAATGCAATTTAAAAGCTTTCAATGTTATTTCACATAGATATTTCAATAAATTATCAATTGAAGTGATAAAAACGATGAGAATGGGGAGTATTGTATTCGGTTGCTCGAAAGTTTCGCTCTATTGCAGTTTTCCATGCCAACTGATCTTTCAAAATATTGATTTTGATTAAAATTTGCACCATCTGAAAGTTAGAGAAATGTTGAAATTGAAAAAAAAAAACATCAAACCATTCAGAACCGGCCAATTTTAGGGAGGTATTGAGCTCTTGATGTCACTCTTATATTACGAGAGAAGCATTCTTTAGGATTCATTCTAAATCTAATGGAATCTAAATGGAACTTGTCGCCTCAAAAAAAATTATATTTTCACAAAATATTTCTAGAAGTTTTAGATTTTCGAATCTAAAATTACTGAAAATGGCACATCGAACAGCCAAGTGTTCAAACATTTTTTTAAAATGATTATTCATATTTGTTGCAGTGTCTTCGTCGGTTCAACATCTCTTGCACCAGATGGCCAACATTGCAAGTTTTGCAGAAGATGATGATTCAACCACCGCTCAGGTCATCTGTCAGTGTCATGTCAATTATCGACTTGAACATGCATAGTTGAAATATGAATATCTGAACCCACAATACATTTGACACCTGAAGCCTCTCCTTTTGAAGTTCGATCTACATTACGGGTTTGTCTCAACGCAACAGAATTCCTGTTTTTGAATAGGAATGATGTTCAGAATGCAACAACATCAAGGTAAAACACAATAACCAATTTCAGGTTAGTCCTTAAACGGAAAGAAATTACCATAATATTCCAAGTTTAATCGTTTGGTAAACAACCTAACAACCTACCTCGTCTACGGTAAAGGGTATTAACGTTAATGTTGTCATAACAGCGAAGACAGCTGGAGAAACATAACCCGTAGAGGAAAGTTATTCTCCTTGAGGTGTGCGTGGTTTTATCCCGTTTAACTTCATCTCCCTCTCGATATTGATGTTTCTTGAGAAAATAAGCGATTTGTTTTCATTTCGCCCTCGCCCCCGCTCACGAGAAGCAGAGCCGCAACGTGAAATTCAGTTAAGATTTTAATTCGACTTCGGGGGCCAGAGGGCGCGACTCGTAAAACTTCCGTTCGCTAAAGAGGTATTTAAAAAAATAATGTGGGGATTACACACGTATAACAGGGTTTCGCCGCCCCACGGGGGCGGTTTTTAATCCCGCTTTATTTGTGAAATAATCAAATTCGGTTGTTGAAACGTGCACTCGAGGTTTTATTGTTTCGACCGCCATAATTCAAGAAATAAATCCTGTTTTACGTCTCTTTTTTGCCACCGTTCCCCAACGTTACACATTTTACACAAAAATTGTACAATCATTAAATTGACTTTTTGGAGGGGCCTTCAAATTGGGTCTTATTTAGAAATAACAGCCCATAAAGTTGCCTTTTTGACTTTGAATCGAAGCTATAAAATCACCTTTCATTTTATTGCCTTCATATTTTTTATAGGTACCACACCAAATGGCCAAGGGAATCGACAACGTGTTGAGTTTTTTGGCGTTGATTGTCCAAACGCAATTCTTGATGTATTTGAACAAGGGTTGTGTTAGGACGTCATTGCTAGAAACATTAATCGACTCCCAAATCCTGGAGAATTCTGTTGTCTTCGTTGTGTTTTCGAAAGAAATGATAATTTCCCATTTCACAAACATGGTCGATGGAGGCAGACCGTTCGTTAAATAAATGGGATACAAAATCCATAAAATATTTCCATGTGTGTGCACACACCGAGGGAAAAATGGAAATAACGGTGCCCTAATCGAAAGGTATAAATTTAAGCGATACGTGCTCATAATTACGAAAAAAAGGAGGCAAATCCCACGGGACCAGAGAAAAAATTCGGATTAACAAAGCGAGAGAACGCTTTATATGTAGATGTTAAACACACACTCACACAGAGAGAGGCCATGGTCCGATTAAAAACGTCTTTTTATCGGTTTGAAAACCCACCCCCGCCCAATTTAATAATATCGAATGCGAATACCTGGGTCATTTTAAAAGTTTAATTAGAAAACCGATTCTCGTATCTGCAACAGACAATATTGCATTTCTAGGGCAAAATGTCAATAACTGCAACAACGAATAAAAATAAAATACGTTGAACCAATCGCACATCGGTGAATGGGTTTTTGTCAACAATAGAATAGAGACAATAAAGTCCTCTAATAGCCGGTTTCTGAACGTATAGATATCTATTATATAAAGTCATCTCTTTTTCACTTCCTTAAATGGTATTAAGGTGATCTCGAGAAATGGAAAAATTGTTGAAAGACAAAGGACTTTTGGCGCAACCCTCGTATTGTAAGGAGATAATCGTAAATTTCCATTTTTAAATCAGGGTTTCCTTTCACGCAACAAATAATCCAACATGTCCTCGTTAACCATCATTATTGTTTCCCTGTGTACTTCAATATTCGGCTCAGCTGCCTCCTGAAGTAATAAAACTTTCAACAATAACCTCAATTCTCCTCTGCCCCCCTATACTATACATCCGCACGCGCACGCATATACCAGTTTTATGACTGAAGAAGACCACGGATATTAAAAGTTGGTGAACAACAATATGGGCCGAGATCAAAAAAAAAAAATCTTGGAAACTACTCATTTTTCCATTCGATTTCATAACACGCGTAGCCCCCCCATATGGTTTCAAGTTCAGTGCGAGAAACCATAATGAAAAAATAAGCGTTCATGTATCGTTACGAGAGAAAAGTTTTCCGAGCCGTTACACATAGAATTTTTATAAGTATTTTGGTGGGAAAATGAGAAAACTTACTTTTTAAGTGAAAATTACCGAATACGAGGGTGCATTTATAAATTGTTGGTCTTATCTATTTGGAACACAAGAGAGCAGTTGGGGTTCCACAGGAATGAAATATAATACATATAATAGCACACAAGTCGATCATTGTCATAAAGAAACTTCGTGATTTGGGGTCTGAGTTAGTGAAATGCTCCCCTCATTCACTGGATTTAGCTCTTTAAGACTATTATACTTCCTCTATCCTCGAAATGGCCAGAGATGGCACTTCGAATTTTTGGGGAGAAAAAAACACATTTCAATGTTCTATAATAAGTAAATATTTATTTTCAGACAGTGTTACTTCTGCATGTACGCATGCATTCAGATCACTATTACTAACGCAAGACCCGCTTGACATCAATAAATAGCATCTACTGACAGAAATAGTATTAGATGTCCTTTTTTCACACAGAGTGTCTTTGAAAAGTTTCTACAAAAGAATAGTATAGATTTTTGTCAAAGTAGCAGTACTTCGTCTTCGTTTTTGGCCCTGTTTTTTTAAACACTAAACGTGTCAGGACACTATAGTATTAATTTGTACAAAACACTTTTTATGAGACACCCTATATATTTAAAAGTGGTAATTATAATCCAATGGTTTTTAGCCACTAATGATATATAATATTCTCTGTTACAGTTAGGAAAACAATTTAAACATTTTCCTGCACAACAACTACAACAGCACACCTAAAACATTTTTGGTTTTTTGGAAAATATATTATGAACTGTGAACTGTGCACGGCACATACAAAGATATTTCTCTTAAGTCCAAAAAAAAAAAGAATTATTATTTGCACCCTCACATAGAGATTCACCGTTAACATAAACGTAAGAAAATTATTTGGTATCCTATTAATAATAATATATTCCTAAATATTATTGATTTCTAACCTCATTTTTCATAGTATTTGATTAAAAACCGAGTGAAATTTCAATAAAAGAGCTTTAAAACGAGAAAAAGAAAATTAGTGGTTGCCTATGTACTAACATTTCCCCAATCAAAATAACATTTTTTCCATTGATAAAAATCAGGTAACAATACAATCATTAAATTTTAAATGAATTAAACAAATGCTATTTAATACCTTCCCCATAACATTGTTGCCAGGTAGCGATTCAGCACCCTTAATTTGCGACTATTATAAGGCACAATCCACTTAAGTCCTGTACGACTTTAATTAGAATTTTTTCTAAACATTCAAACTTTAATTTTCTTATCATTACGCACGTGTGGCACCACTAATTAAAAGTTTTCACGTCTCGTTTTGAGACTCCTTTATTCACTTTTCCCTTAAAGTAATCTATACATTGCACAAGTTTGGTATGGTAAAGCAAGGTTTTCCCTATGAACGAAATAAATAAATTTTTGCAGAGCACACGGGGAAAAAAACAAAGCGAAAAAATAGTGAAAAATAACTTACAAATCAGTCTTTCGAGTCGCAGTTAATCTAATGGGAATGCGTCCTTTCAGACTGCATGTGGATTGGAACTTTAAGCATTGGATTTTTCACAATTTGGCTGGTATGACACAGACCTACAATAGTCCACAAAATGAAAACAAAAGGACAGATAACATGTATAACAACAGCATTTTTTGATTTGCGTCATATTAACATTCTACCAACTAACACGAAACAGTCTAACAGTTGGAATTGGAAAAAAGCATAACATTAATAAAGAAAATGTTGTAACATCAAAGTGATCATCAAAACATCGCTTGTTCTATCTAAGTAATCTAACATAACCCTCGTTTCACTGCCTTTTAACCAATTATTTTTTGTTTTCAATCAACAAAAGCTACATTTAGAAGTTTGGCCCAAATGAATCGCACACATTCCAGTCAATTCATTGCAAACATTGTTCAATTGAACCACTGTAGCTGACTTTCTACGCACGTCGTTCTTGTTTCTGTTAATATCCTCTATTCCCAAGCTATTTCTGAATACGCTGACAGCTCTTTGTCGACATCTACAATTTTTTAATCAGTTACTGAGTTAAAATTCTGTATTGTCTACCTTAAAACAGGCTCGTTTTTATTGATTTTATCTCTAACGAGCGATCCACACGACTGAGCCTTGTACAAGCGAGCATTCCTGTTAAAAATCACTGGCAACGGAATGCAAAGCTTCTTATGCACCTATTAAATTAGCAGTTAGTTGCATCGTAACTTAATTTCAATTAAAAAAATGCTTACTTGAAAATATTTTCCAAGAATCCTCAATTTTTTCTTATCAGCTTGAATCAATTCTTCTTTCTCGTGGTTGTTCTTCAAGGTATCTTTTCTGGAAACATGACTACTTGTTTTCTCATTCTAAAATATAATTTTTTTTTCAGCTAAAACGACTTAGGAATCGCAACTTATACATTTTGTTTATCTTCGTTAGATTTCCTAGTAGACATTGACAATCCTTGCAATATCCTTGCTCCAATTCCTTTAACTTTCGGAGTGAGAGGACCATGGGTCCCCACTACAGTTGTAGAAATCACTAAAGTATGAGCATTATCCTCCTGAACTTCTGTTATTCTACAAAACATTCTAATTAAGCAGTAGCTTAAACAAAAACAAAAATCAAACCTGTTAAGAGATTGACTCTCCCGCAATCTTGTCTCACCTCCTCGTCTCCTACTTGCCTTGTGCCTTCTTCCGAACATAACATTGCCAATGGCTGTATTCTTACGCCCGCCATCATTACTAGTTCCTCCTCCTTTGCCATTCTGTCCACGTCCGCTCGAACCACCTCCACCAGAATCAGTGGAAAGGCTTACGGTTCCTCCTAATGCTCGATCATTATTACCAGTACATGCCGCGCCTGTACCTGGCTCCTGTTAACAACACTATTAATTTTTGCTGTTCTATGAAATTGATACTTACTTGAGAATCACTACTGTCATCGTAACTGTCGCGTCTGCCTTGAAGAGGCTTGGTGACGGTACTGGAGGTTGGATGAAGTTTATGGGCACGTTTTTTACGTTTTTCACTGTCATCGTCACTGGCATCGGACGAGCTGCAGGAAGCAGTGCGTGATTTATGGAATTTGCTGCGTCTCTGTTCGTATGGGGTTCGTTTTACAAAACGTCCACCCGTAGGTGTACGTCCTCCTCCAGGTGATTCGGAATTCAATTCTACCCCTTCTTCAAATATTTCATTCAGTTGTAGGGGATTTGAAGCTTTTAGTTGCTATTAGTTTTATGAACTTCGAAATAAGTTTTTTTCAGTTTACCTATGTTGTTTCTTGTAGGTGAAGGCATAGTCTTGTATTTGGTCAGTGAAGTACACTCCAATGGTTCACTTGTAGTGATTATGGGTATGGTGATTGTCGAAGAGTCTGTAATGAGAGTCGTAGGAATCACATCTGGGGAGGACTCTTTGCAAGGTTCACAAACACTTGAACTTTTCGCATTTTGCCAATCGAGTTTTTTAGAATTAGTCTCCTTGGGCTGTTCCACTGGTTTCTACAGACAATTTATTTGCTTCGTATGAAAAAAACTTTTCTAAACTCACCTTCTCTGTTGATTTTCTCTTCTCATTTTCAGCTAAGCGCTCTTGTAAAGCAATATTCAGTCTTCCCTCGGAACGAGATCCTCGCCTATTTAAAGGAGGTCCCAATTCTTCTCTACCGGAACATGAAGAAATGTCTTCTTCCTCTTCGTCCTCCTGGACGATGCTACATTTACGTGACCTCTGAGGTAGATCCCCAGGTGTTCGTGGAACGTTCAGAAGACTGGAATTATTAGGATTAAGAGAATTGGCCCCGCTATCTCTTTTAGGTGGACCGAGATTCTTTGCCACAGCCAGATTTTCTGGGCGACGGGTCTTGTTGGCCAAATCCAAACGTTTTGCACGCAACTTACGTTCAGCTAACAAATAATATGTTGCTGTTATGTGATTGTATTCGTTCCTATCTAGACACCTGAAACAAAATCCAATTTTTATTATGTGAAATTCATCAGTTCATTGCGTATTACTCTTGCACTTCTTCTTTAGTGGCTATATTTCCATTGACGATTTTTTGGACGATGAAGTTATGATCTTCTTCTGGCAGGCTCTCTTTGGATATTAATGGCAAGGCTAAAGCATCTGAAGAAGGGGTGTTTTCCTCGTTTCCAGAGCTCAACCAAGAGTGTGTTGCTATTTCTGTGAGAGTGGCTCGTTTTTCTGGACTGCGTATCAACATTTTCGATATTAAACTGAAAAACAAATAAGTTTATTAATTGAGGCATTAACATTATTAATCAAGAACCATACTCTCGACATTCTGGCGAAACATGTGGTGGGACGCTGTATTTACAATCCATGATCATGGTCAAGGTTTCAGAGTCGTTGGCTTCCTGGAAAGGAGCCTGGCCGCACACCAACATAAATAAAATGACGCCCAAGGACCACACATCTAAGAAAAGCAATCAAATGTAATAGATATTTGTCGATTGAAAGTCAAAACTTACCAACTGCGGGGGCATCATACGAGTCTCCCAATAAAATTTCAGGGGCTGAGTATGCTAAGCTGCCACAAGAGGTTTCCAGCTTCTGTCCCGGATAAAATTTGTTGCTAAACCCAAAATCGGTCAACTTAACCACGCCCAATTTTTTAAAGAACACCACATTTTCAGGTTTTAAGTCCCTGTGTACCACATGCAACTGGTGACAGTAGGCGATCGCTCTAACAATTTGTCTAAAATAGTCTTTGGCTTTCTCTTCTGGCAGTCCTTGTTCATGTCTGATTATGTATTCGTACAGATCTCCTCCATCACCCAATTCGAGAATAAGATAAAGTTTTGTGGCGGTATCGATGACTTCGTACAATCTAACCACGTTTGGATGTTGTACCAGTTTCATACATCTCACCTAGAATGTGAACAATTTGATATTAAATAATATGGATTGTATAAACCAGTGTTCTAACCTCTTGAAAGAGATGAGCTTTTGATACTTCGTCGAGTTTGCTTTTGTCTATTACTTTAACTGCAACTTTTTCACCTGTAAAGACATGTCTCGCCAGTTTAACAACAGCAAAATGGCCACGGCCAAGGGTCTCTTCCAGATCGTATAGACCGGCAATTTTACCATCATAAGTTCTGGAAAATTATATAAAATGTTGAAGCTGAATTGTGAAGTTTAAGTAGTAGTACTAACCTAAGTAAATTTCCAGGCAATTCTGTCGAACCATTGTTAGAACTTCCTCCTATCCGGTGAAGTCGACGCTGCATAATTAATGAATGACAGCTAAACAGAAACAATTTTTTTTTCTCAAATCTTCTCTTGACGTCACAAGTAGTACCAGTTTTCATGGGTTCAATATTTCAATTGGCAACTATTGAGTTTTTTCTAATTGTAAAAGTTTTTTTAAAAACGTGCTTTTACAACGTTGCAACTTATTTTAATTTATTTGTTTTAGCTAACAACAGGTGATTGTTACAATGTTGCCTTTAATTTTAAAATTAATGGAAATTTGGCAAAATATTTCTAAACAACGGGATTCCTAAAGTTTTTGGCAAATTTCAGGGAAAAAAAAAGTTGAAATAGATTATTTTATGGAGTTACAGCGTTGCAGCAGTTGTTAAAATTTCCTATTTTCTAAGTAAAACTTTAGAATGTCTACATTCTGTTCTATGAATGTTGATTAGCAAAGTGTGTAAAACTTTCATGTTTTTTGGACTTATGCACATGTCTTGACATACATGTGGCGGTATTTTAAACGTTTTTTTTTTCGGTCCATACTATGATTAATTATTCCCAATGCCGTTGCAATAAACAGAATACTTTCACCGTCTGTACATTTATATTCAATTGTTTATTATTAAATTCCTTTAAATAGATATCAAAATATTAATATGGGCATGTGTTTTCACTTGGCGCTTTCCACTTTACAGTCAATTTGGCATCGAACTCACCTTTTTCAAAATCACACCAGCGATCGAGGCGATCTACGTCCACATCTCTTTCCTTTTCTTACAACAGTTTAGTTTGTTGTTGGGAAATCTGTAAACAAAGAAACGTATAAGTTTAAATTTCCTTTTAATGAATCGAATGTGATTCAATGGATGATGTTGATAATGATTTGGCACGTGAAATCGTCGTCTCGGTAGGATGTGAAGTAGGTACTAAAAATAGTTTCTCATTTGTAGTATACGAATTGTTGGATCCCGGTTACGTTCGAATGGGGTTCAGGATTTATTTCCATCTCGGTTGGATGGGAAACGCTCTATTTTATCCGGACATTACGCATTGGACCAGCTCTCGATGGTACTCTATTTCTAATTAATGTCGATAAAAAAAAACTAAGTTTGTTCGTGACATTTTTTCCAAAATTAAAGACTTATTTTCATTTCAAAGTTTTGCAATAACTGAAAACGGAACTAGTTTTACCAGTTGAAAACTATTGATAATTTAAAGTGATAATTGAAAGTTTTCAAATCTTCACAGTTTTGTAATTTCTTGCATTCAAGTTTTTCAAAGTCCGTGAACCCAACACGCTACCTTAAGAAGCTATAAAATCTTTCTAGCGTTCATAAATGACGGCAATAAATGTAAAATTTTTCCGGTCTTCTGTTAAAAGGGGGGCCACATCATCAAAACTTTGAATGTTAATTCCCAGTAATCGTAAAGGATACGCAATTATATAATTACAAACGAAGTGGTTCCAAAAGGCAACGGAAGCTCGATACATATGCGGTTTTCTTGAGTTTAACAAGGAAATCTTCAACAGACATTTCTTTTTTTTAAATTCTTCATTGAAAGAACATTTTCTGTTAGAATTTAAAGAATCTTGAGTAAACAACCTCTTGTGCGCTTAATTAATTGGTAGTACGATTACTCTCAAGTATGTTTCCTGAGCAAATCTAATTACAAAGGATTTGGGGGCTTTATAGGTTCCATATCTGATTCCAGGAATCCAACACTTACAATGGATACAACGCTGGTCTTGGATGGGGTGAACGTTACCATAGCACTTGATTCAAGTATCTACTGACATTTTTTTGAGTAAAAGATGATAAATGATGATCTATTGTTTTTTTCCAGCATGGACTGTACAAGTTACTCGTCTGAGGACAAATTTAATTTTTATATCATCATCGTTATCGTCAAACTGAATATTAAATGGGGATAACCTTGCTTCGGAATGTTTTTTTAGCAAACTCACGAGAATTGAGAAAGTACACACATACACATACGGACATATTTTTCAACACGCTTCGGGCCCGATTAAGGCAATTATCGTGAGCCCGAATTATTATTGTTGCATTTAGCAGTTACGTGACGACCATTTAAACATGAAAAAAATGTGTATAGGGAGGTCGCCCGAACTTGACCTGCCGAGAAAAGGAAGCGACGGTGACCGCCCACAAAAGCATCATTCTGCTTCGATTATTTATCGATAATTACGGATGATAAAATTGAGAAACAATATTATCCTAATATTAACCAATATTAATGTTATCTTGAGCGGCATATTGTGTTAGTCGATGAAATTTTAGGGACAACAGGTCGATTATAAATCGAGCGAGAATGGTTCAAGTTTAAGACTATTTTTAGGTGATATGACTGAATTTGTCCAGGAATTTTCCAAAAAATGTCCCATTTACTTATACCTACTATTATATAGAAACACCTATGAACATACATACTATGTAGGTCACTTTGACAGCCACTTTTGCACGTCACCACATAAATAAAATCGTGTTTCCTGTGCGAGCTTGTATGGCTCTCGATCTTTACCAAAAATAAATTCAAATAATTCGTTTATTTTTAGATGCCAGACTTAATGAAAATATGTATCATTATTATCATCAAATCAGATTTTGCATAAACGTGGTTTCTCTTTAACCTGAATAGTTTTTTATCGAATTCCAATTAAATTAGAAAATTTATTATTTTTAATGGGTCTTCATCAACTAACAACCTACATACTCTCCAAACTTCCTCAAGGGTTAATTGCAATTTCCCCATTGAGGATTACATCCCAATTCTCTAAACTGATTTTAACCTAATTTCGTCAGACTGTAAACGTTTCGCGTGGCCTTAATCGTAGACAAACGATTGCAAAATTCCAAAACTAACAAAGTCTTACCTCAGAGTCTCCTGCTCCACTTGTGTGTGTTGTTGGATGATGTGTTTTCAGCAACCCATAGACTGGGCCGAAGTTTGTTTACTTCCCAGACGATTTTTCTTGAAAATTTCGACGATATATCACCGGAATCGTGAAGCAAACAAAGGTTTCTGTTGAACTTCAATAGATTTTTCACGATTTGCTTAGAAATTTGCAATTTTCCTGCACATTTTGACACATTTAACTACCGTACCGTCAACAACGACACACCACTAACTGTCAATGAATGAGGGAAATTTGTTTTTGCGCGGAGTATACAAAATAAATTTTGACAATGTTGCCGCACTAAAATAGAATAAAAAGCCCATTTTACAGCTTAATATACAGGTTTTTAGTAGAAAATCAAACATTTACCATAACGATAGGTTTTTTCTTAATGAATTGAAAGCTTTAAGCTTTAATCGATCAGTTTTGTAATCAATTTTAATGGCAGCGACAACAACGCCTTACACATATGTCAATTACCAAATCGTTGCCAGTGCCATCTGACATCAAGCTAATCAAGCTATATCGACCTCTTTAGAGGGGAGCCTCAAAGAGTTTCTGAACTAACGATTTTTTACTGAAATCTTTGTGATTAATAAAATTACTAAAAACCGAAAATATCAGATTCGTTAATATTAGATATGAATTAATTAGTAGAAAGTGCCTTTTTAGTACTCTTAAACCTCTGGAGAAATCAATAAAACATTTGTTATTTGACCCTGGTATAAATATCCAGACGCCTTTTTTACACCCTTATCAAAGAACCGTCGCGACGCTTGTGGAGGGTGCGGCCTCTTTGACTCACCTCAATCAGTGAATGTACATTCGAAATATTTAAATTTCAGTTGTGAAATGACTGGCAACACAACTGAATTTTCAGTCTGAAAGTTAATTTTTATGAAAGAAGAATGGATTTAAAAGGTAAAGTAGCCCTGGTTACAGGTGGAGCATGTGGTTACGGCCGGGAATTTTGCAAGGAATTATTTAAACAAGGATGCAAAATTTCAATTTGCGACATAAACACGAATGCCGGCGAAGAACTTTTGCACAGTTTAACAAAAAAAGCAAAAGATCGAGTGATTTTTGTACCATGTGACGTTACAGATTACATGCAATTTGATGGTAAGCAATTTCGATACGGTTTCTAAAAAATATTTAATTGACAAATCAAATTATTAGAGGCTTTCCAGAAGACCATATCTCAACTCGGAAGTGTAGACATAGTTATTAACAATGCATCGGTGATGAACGATCGCCTTTGGGAATTGGAAGTGGATGTTAATCTGGTAAAACCTCTCGTTTTTAATATTACCAAACCGAAAAATAAAATATTATTTTAGAATGGCGTAATCAGAGGTGTCCTATTAGCCTTTAGATTTCTAGGCAAAGACAGAGGTGGATCTGGAGGTGTTGTGGTCAATATAGGTTCCACTTGCTGTAAAAACCCTTTGGTCTCCTTACCAGTTTTTACAGCCACTAAGCAAGCTGTAGTAGCACTTACCCGTTGCTACGGCGACCCATATCATGTCAATCTAACCGGGATTAAAGTGGTATCCTTGTGTCCAACACCAACTGAAACTGAAATAAGCGGAGATCCTCGCAAAAGAATTATGAGTGGAGAATATGAGCAGGCCTGGCAAAGGGATACTGCCAACTACAGTCCAGTAAGGTGAGTATCCATATAATTTAAAATCGAAGGTTATTAAATGTATTGTCATTTCTAGACCTGAAAAACTAGCTAAAGCTTTACTGGACGTTATTCAAGAGGCAAAGAGTGGTACCAGCTGGTTGGTCAGCAACGACCAATCTATGAAAGAATTGATTCTTTAATCTGTCCAAGAAGATTTCAGAGCTCTGTATATAATAATTACCTAAACCTACGAAATAATCTCAATTTTTCTTAATTTAAAGCTTTAAAATGTATTGAATGAGTGATACATATTTATTAGAAAAATGTCTTGCTTGGATTTTTGGAAGCACGTGCAATACTATATTACAATTGGTGTGTATCGCTAAAATAATGCATTAATAAGTGTATTTGTTTACAAATAAATGCTTTTTTTAAAAAAAAGAACTTATTCTAATTTTCAAATGATCCTCGTATACAATTTTTTTCAAATAAGCGTATACAGGCAACCAACAAAACACATTGAGTTGTTTAAATGGTAATGTTCTCCCATTATTGCTCGACTCTCTATCTATCTCTCTCGATCTCAATAGTACTTATGACGGCTGTTGCTCCCGGACGATGAAAAACAAATGACGTAAACAATTGCGTCACTCACAAAAATAAAAATGGTTGGGTTTGTTTAACGCTGCTGCTTTTGATTGAGAATCAAAGTTTTTTGGGGTATTTCTTTGTAAATTTTAACGTGTTTTCTTATACTTAAACGTTCACTCACAAGTGGAAAAGGTGAGTTTCGTTCGGTGTGATCAAGTTTCCCTGAAACGCCCTCGCGGTGCTCCCGAAACACCGTTTGGGAAATTTCAAGGTTACATTTCAGGGGTCATTCCCAAGTTATACACAATTATATCGATTTACTACGTAAAAGAGTGTGATCAGTGTAAACAAACCTATTCAAAGTAAAAGTGACATTTAAGTAACCTAAGCTAAGCCTCAGTTATAATAGAGAAAATAGTGAGAGTTACCATTTCAGGTATTCCTAACTTAGTGCTTGTGTTTCGTAGATAAATGATGACCATGCAACAGTACTGTCTTCGTTGGAACAACCATCAGCCAAACTTCATTTCTGTCTTCTCCAGTTTATTAAATAACGAATCTCTTGTTGATGTCACTCTGGCAGCCGAGGGCAAACACTTACAAGCCCATAAAGTAGTTTTGTCCGCATGCAGCTCATATTTCCAGGTAAATCGTCTTTACGTAACCATCATGAAGGTTATTTTGGGGGTTTTTTGTATTTATAGACGTTGTTCACCATAAATCCATGCCAGCATCCCATAGTTATACTCAAAGATGTTAAATTTTTGGATTTGAAAATTATGGTAGACTTTATGTATTATGGCGAAGTGAATGTGTCCCAAGAGCAGCTTCCTTATATCTTGAAAACCGCTGAAATGCTTAAAATTAAAGGTAAAACTACACAAAGGAAAATTTTCGATATGTTACCATTTAGTTTCTATTTGTAGGTTTGGCAGAAATTCCAGTTGAACAAACTTTGAGCAAAACTCACAATACGTCCATGGAAAAAACCGAGCTTTTGACTCCACAGGACTCGAATTGGAGCTCTGAAGGAGTCCCTTTACAGTCGTCCACACCATCACCTTGTCCTCTTAGTCCAGGCACCAGAAGGTACACACTGATTATTTAGGAAAAATAGATTATTTCTTATAGTATTTTCAACTTTCAACTTTTTTTTCAACAAAGAAAACGCTTGAGGAAATCAAGTTCTGGTTCTGGCTCAGGTGAACGACCCCCAGATTGTGTAGATACTCAAGGAAATGAACTAATACTCGGATCTAATTCTGGCAGCATTCTGGGTTCAGTTATTAAAACTGATCCCGGAGGTTACTTATCGGATAGCAGGTAAGATCGTATTATTATTTAACAAGCACTTTTCGTAAATTTGATGTTTTAAGTACATTGGGTCAGAAAGGCAAACAACACAGTGGAGAATCTTCAGATCTACATAGAGGCAGTTCACATGAAAGTGGAGACAGTGATAATTTACATCAGATCACTTTAGTAAGATTCCTTAATAAATGTATGTTCCTATATTTAAATCTCGATTTATTAGCAGGTGCCTCAACATCAGCAGCAAGAAGTAACTATCGGACACAATACAGAATCACCACCGGAACCATTATCCGATTTGCCAGGCTCAAGTTCAGTACAACATCAACAATCTCCAATTGGTAAGTGATATCTTACATTTCGGTCGTTTAAAACAACCCTGTAGCTTAGACGGAGCTATAATTAGCTAAAAACCTTAGTTTACTAATAAAAGACTAAGATTCAACTGCAACGTGAACATTAGAACAACTGGATCCGTCCAAAATGCCTTAATTCCCATCCCTAAAGTGATACTGGCAAACGTGGCTAAGCTCAATAGCAATATTAAATTTCAATGAAGGCCTTCAACACCAGTAGCTTGGCCTCTTAAAATTCATTCATGATTCATCAATTCCATCCTTAATTTCCCATCTCGTTAACCTTTATTTCTTGGCCGTTGTTCACTGCTGCCGTTGAGCTTGGTCGTCGATTCAAGTGTCGCTTATCCCTCAACCATTTTTTCTGTCCGCATAATAGGCCTGCAATGGAACATGATTGACCAGAGCTACTATAATGCCAACAATCCGGAACAATCGCCAGCATTAAGCACGAGCACAAGTCAAAACGTGACAAGTATGCAACCTCCAGTACAGCCCCAACAAAGTCCAGAGGAAGGATCGTTTCAAGCGCAAATCGGCAACTCACCTCCACAAATTTTAAAGAGGAAACGAAGTTTAAATCCTCAAGGAGAAGAGAATTTCATAAAAGCCTTGGAAGCAGTCAGATTTGGAGGAATAGGGTTTTGTAAAGCAGCTCGAATGTACGGAGTGAATAATAGGACCTTGTGGCTCGAATACAAGAAGAGAGGTTACCCGAATTTTAGGTTGAGCATTAAAAATAGGAAACAAGAACCTGGTGGAACAGCTAATGTTGTCGACCAACAACCCCAACCCAATACTCCCCAGGTGACCCAAGCAACGGAATCTTTTCTAAAACAAGAATCGCAATATGTGAAACCTTCTAATGACGGACAAACAGGAGACACACAGGTGTTGTGCGCCACTTCCAGTCATCCTGTTGCTTTAATAAGCGGCACATTTTTTGAAGGCAAACATGTTGATTTAGGACCGGTCCTGCATCGACCGAAATATTTGGATCCGGCCCTAATAAATAATGCACAGGGCATAAATTTTCATAGCATCAATTTCGAACAAATGTGAGGTTAAGTTGATTGAAATTAAATGGACAAATTGTCACAATTAAAAATCATAAACAGAGCCCGATGCTGTATGGTGGGTTGCTTAATAGCTGGAGCTTTAAATATTTGTGCCATCTGACGGTTAATTATGACACTTTGTTTTGTACAATTATTTTATATGAAATTTGTTAAATGAGGCATAACTGAATTTATGAAAATAGTCAAATTTTTTAAATTGTGGATGTGATTGGGCCTTGAAATTTCAGACTGAATTATAGAGTAACTAAGATGTCTGGATCTGAATGTTCAGGACGTCTCAATTTCGTTCGGTTTACTGGGGTTGCTCCCTTACAAACAGAGATACAAATTTACAGTTTTTCCAAATTTTTTTGTATATACATTCTATTTGGCATACGCAGTGTCTTTAAAGAAATATCATTGTCTATATACTCATATTTTTTTAAAAAAAGACTCAGGAAAAGTCAACTATTGATAACTCGGCCTATTCTGGTGGGCAGCTATTTGGTCTAAATGAATGAAACTGATAAATTCACATCTATCAATTTCACGAAATGTTAGAGAAGTCCACAGCTATCTCCATATCTCTGCTAATAAGAAAGTATCCTCATATTTTCCATGAAATTGACACACCTTGTACAGCAATTTATTTTTAAGTTAACATATAATATATGTGGTCGGTATATATGTATATGTATATCCCACAGTTAGTTGAACATTGGTAAGATTTGTTGATTTGTTTACTTTTTGTTGTAGTTTGATTTAAAGACAGGTCTCTTTTGGGTTAGGCTGATTGCCACAAGTTACAAATAGGTGCCATATTATGAGTGCTTCCGTGCGTTTAGCGACATCATTTTATCAAATATGAAGCTATATTTTGTGATGCTATTATCTCACAATCGCAATGTAATTTGAACATTTGTTGTGAATCGTATTAAGGAAGTTATAATCGAGTATTTGCAAGATTAAAAATCGTACATCACAAAAGAAGACTTTAGGGCAGAATATCTTCTTAAATATCACGTTACTGTTAATGTTTTTTCTACATTGTATTTTGTTAGAACTGCCCTCTTTTCGTATTTTATACCCTTCTATTGTATTTTTTTATTTATAAATAAAATCGAAATTTCACTTGAGAACAGTATTTTTATATAAAATCCCAACTTTTAACTCAACATTTGCATTAAAAATGCATTTTATTGTTAATTATTTTTCAGACAAGTCCACAGTAGATCAAATTTTACAACAAAACCAACCACCAATGGGCACAAAACGTGGCAGATTCCTTATGCGACAACCAAGAATCAAACGAGAAAGCGATTCAAGTCATCCTTCGGATAGTGACTCGCCTGCATTACATTATTTAAGTGTGCCCCATTCGGCCCGAGTAGAAAGACAATATTCTGATCCTTTACCCACTACCATGTCACCGCCTCCAGGCAATCTTTTAGCAGTTCCCGGGTCCATTCTAGTCAAGCAACACTCTCATCCCTTGTTACCAAGTCAAGTTCAACCGGTAAGTGTAAATAAATGTTCCCAAACAATTGTACTAAGTTTTTTGTTTATTTTTAAGCCATTATCTCCCCCATTGCATATCCAATTAGTGTCCCATTCGAGTGCGGAAAGAGCACTCAGTCCTGTTGTGGTTGTGAGCGATTCCTATGATTTATCCAGAGCTGAAGCTTCTGCAGAGGTGGCTCCAACTCAAATCTTAAGAGTGAGGACAGACGAGTTGAAACGAAGCTCTTCTTCACCTCAGGTGAGTTTTGGAAAGTCACAATTATTAAGCCATTGTTCGCATTTTCGTCTAGACATTTCCAATTCGTGCCAAGCCAGATTGGGTCTCTTTAAGTAGTGATCTTCTGGTTGGTCATCGTAAACATTGTAGAGCATTGGGCTGGTTGTAAAGTGGTCTCTTTTATATGCTTCAATCATATTCCAAACGGCCGAATCTGTAATGGAATTATTAAAAATTTGTTTCTAAAAAGATACGAGAGGCGTCTTTTTTTATCATTTGTGAAAAAATAAGTATTCAAGTTGTCACAATTATTTAAACTCGAAAACATGTTGAAAAACCCATTAACGTAGGGATTAAGGTTCAATTAAAATAAAATAAGAGATCAGTTTATGCTTATTATCGAGACATTTAGTAGACGTCCCTCGTATTTTAGGAAATATACTTGATGTTTCAGTTTTTGGTTCGTCCAATTCCACTATAATAACCTCCTGGGTTGCCGATTGATTCGTTTTAAAGAAACTCCATTTTTCTTGATTCGAATCAAGATTATTAAGATTTTCCACCGTTAAATTGTCGTCTATCTGCAATAAAACTGTGCAAATTGCAATTACCTCTCTCTCTTTATAACTTACTTTTAAATCTCGACGTAATTTCGTCATAGTTTCCTTGAAGTCTTTGGTAAAACTTTCCACGGTTTTCAAATCGGCTTCGTGTTTCGTTAAAAATGTCCTTTTTTTACCTGAAATCGGCCAGAGAAAACTATCTCTATGAAGTTCCTCGAACGCGTCCAAAACGCCTTTTTGAAAGCCATTAATTATGAGCCTGTGAAAAAGAATTTTTTCGCATCCTTACCTGAACTACTTTCGCTATCTGAAGGTAAGATTAGCTCTTTCACTGGTTCTAAGATGTTTCTAAAGGGGGTTTCTTGTACACTTTTATCTGATATTTGCGGTAAACGTACTGGAGCCCTCGATATTGCATAATCCCACATTTTATTAAGAATGTTATTGATTTAACAACCTGAAGGACATATGAAACGTCCACCATACTGTCCAATTGTTTTCTGGGGCAGACTAGAATGCCTTGTTTTCCTAGTGCAATAGCATTTTTAAACTGTTATTTGTTTTTCAATATAGCATTAACAAGGTTTTCTATGTATTAAATGTATTTTTAGCATACTTACAGTTTCCACTTGCCTCATCTAGTATGTACAGTGTTCCCAGGCTAAATTAGTTCTTAATGCAAATTTAAACATATAATCCGTGAAATAACAAAAACTGGCAACTCTGTTTTTGGATTATGCAATAGCAAAAATCCGAATGCATGGAATGAACTTTTTCCTGCACCATAATGTCAACAATAACAAAAACAGTAATCAATATTTTATTTCAGGCTAGTGGTCGTTCAAGTCATTGTCCTGTGATTCGTCCAGGCCCGGCTCTGGGTTGCAACTATTGTTGGAATACAGTGGACACGCACGGTCGTATTTTGAGACGAAAAACGAAATATCATTGTCCCGAATGTCAAACGAACCTCTGTATAGTGCCGTGTTTTCAGGAATACCACGAGAGACATAGTGAGGATCGATTGATATTGGGATGTTAAAAATTTATGTGATCAAATGGTCATTTTTTTAGGTACTACTGAAACCGACCCAATAGCCTTGCCCTGCAACTTAAGGAAAATACTTCCTAAGACGAGTAGCTTGTAATAGGCTGTTTGTATATTTATACATATTTATTTTTTTGGTAAATGAGAGAGTTGATCTCACATCATGACAAAAGTATTGTTGGCCTGCGGTTGAACATGTTTGTGATATATTGGGGAGTATTAATTCGACGACTCTAAATTATAATTTATTTTTGATACTGGATATCGTTCTAGTGGTCGTCGAAAGATTTATTTATTGGCAATTTTTTTAAAAAAACGAACAGTCTGATATGACGTTTTTGTTTTTTTTTCATTAAATGACGGGGGAAAGCTCAGGAAAAAGTCTATTTAGTTAAACAATCAGATATAAATTACTAACTTTATCGTTATATTTATGGACAAAAGTGACAGAGTACTTAGAGATTTGTATGGACACGTTTACTTGTACCCAAAACAGTTGAGTATTCAAGTTAATTGTTGTTAAATTGAATTTTAACATGTGTAATTGAGTCCGAGGGCTTAATGTATTTCCTAATAATTGTATTGTTGTTAATAAGGGAACTTTGAAATTGTATTGGGCAGCTCGGGCCAAACATTTGGATCCCCTAAATGCAATTAGCATGTATTGAAGCGTCCCGAATCTGCTTAGGGTCGTAAATTTTTTGACGTCGCCTTGTACACTTTCGCATGGAAAAACAAATTTTGTTTTATTTACTTTTTTTTTCGTTTAATAGGAAATTGTTATTTTTTGTCTTAATTCTAATATTGGACAACGAGAAATGAAAAATTCCTTCTTAAAAAAAATCGTTATTTTTGCAAAAATGCTCGTTACTTGTTAATTTGACGCAAAAAAAAGAAACGTGTGATAGAGTTTTGTACCTGTTTCTCTGTTTTTGTTGGAGCATCGATAGGCCGATTATTTTATATTATATTCGAACAATAGCGATAATTTTTAATTAAAACATCTTGAAAAAATTAAAATTGTTTACACAATTCGACACTGTTGCTCTCAAATTATTGCGATTTTATGAATATGGGAACGTTCAACAAATATGGTTGTTTGTTGTACACTCTAGTCAATAGCGCAAGGGCCAAAAAAATAATAAATAAAGAAAACAAAGGAAAGAATGTATGTATGTACGTGTATTTAAATATTAAACAAATTGATTATTATAATTTGCAAAAAGAAATAAATTATTTGTTTTTTAAAGGAATTTAATGCTACGGCAACAGTCAACTCGATAAGGATAATTGCCTTTTAACTTTTTTCCATAATAAACCGTCCTTCTCTAGAGAAGGAGAGAGACAGAAGAAAAAATTGGAGAGAAACCGGGCTCGAATAGTAAACAAGCTGCTTATTCGCGCCTCTCGGAAAATCCTTTTCCCGTTTAATCAAAGTCATCCCGGAAATATATCAAGGGGGATTTACTGTACTGTGTTAGAATGGGCATATTCTAGTGGGAGGCGAATTTTAAAGTTGTTTCGGCGGCGATCAAAAAACTCGTGCCACTTGAAAAATATGTTTTTTTATGGGAAATGCCAATTTAAACTCGCACCGTTGCCAATTGTAAGTGTTTTTCCTTGAAACCTTTCCAAGGAAAAAAGGTAGAAAACCAGTTGCATAGGAAAAATCATAATAAATGAATCAACAAAGGACAACCAATGAGATTCAAGTAAGTTTTAAAAATTTTTCTTTATTTAACTTCTACGAGGGTTACTCAAAAAGATTCCTATTTTAGCCGAATGAATTAATTCAGTATACAGGTACACTTGAACCGATGTAAATTAGAAAATTTGTACGACAACAGTAAGATTTCTGACCACTGTGGTACAACATCCCCACGAACAATACCTGCAATTTAATTCCAATTCGTACAATCCGTTGTAAGGCTAGACACCCTTTAAATTGCAATTATCTGCCCACGTCTCCATTTCCCATATGGGTTTTTAGTCATATTCAACAATTTAATTCTAGAAATTTACATGAGTAATCATTAGAGAACGATAATAACATGGACAAACATGAACGCCCCGCTAAAGACGACCAATAATTCGATTATCAGCGGGGCGTCGTCGTCCGAAGATAATCGTATCTCGTGCACGGAACGTTAGGATACCCGTATTGTCCACAAGTCCGTCTCTTTTAGGGAAATTCGGGGGTGTATGGAAGGATAATCGAATAAAGATCTCAAGATTGTGGAGAGATCCTGGAACAATCCCGGTGCAAACTGGGAAGCGTAACGCCCCCTCCACCGTTTGTTCGTTCCAAATTCAACTGCATTTTGTGTTAATCTAATACTAGAAGGAGTATTGTCGACTAAAAATACAGTGGCGTAGAAGAACAAATCCGACTTCGTGTTATAAAAGCCAAACAAGTCATTCATTTGGGTAACAAAAGTCGCGGTTCCAAAGTTAATCCAGATAATTGCTTTGTAAATTTCCGACTAAGGTTCGCGGACGTTAAAATTGAAAATGGAATTTTTTGTGAGAGACGCCAGTGGTTTTTGAGGTGGAAGAGAAGGGATTCGGTCGAACGCCTGGAAGCAAATGTAATTCGGTTCCAGAAATTACTCTCGACAAAATTTTGTGCAAACAATACCTGCAATTTATTCCATTTTGTGCTGGGGCGCAAATTTGTAAATTGTATCCGAAAGGTAAACCGGTCTTTTTTTTTTTGTTAACGGTTCGATTACTTCATTTAAATATTATACTTTCTAATTCACTGGCTCAAATTACGCTGAAATCGTTCCAAATTTATGTTTTGATAATGATCCAGCTGGAATTTGTTTGGAATTCCAATGTGTATCACTCGAAAAATACATGAGACATTCAAAAAACACCACAAAATATAAACGATTTCTCGTACATGTTCAATGGAATGTATAACAGATGAGTTAATACAAACTTTTTCCATATAGATTATGACAAATTGAGTCTGAAAAGTGGTTTTTTATGACAGATTGAGTCAGAAATGAGCCACTTTTAGCTCCCTCTTCAGGCGTTAAAGTTAAAGTTTCCATGCTTATGGACTTAACAAAGTTGATATCGTACGGAAAGAAGCCTTTTCATCAGTGATCTTGTTTTAACACTGGTTGACCCTATATTTTGGTCATTGTCACTTTAAGGTTGTCACATAAATGTGACAAGTATAAAATGTGTGAGTGACATCCCAAATAATCCTTTGATAAATATCACCGCATTTTTGATTTATAAATGCGAATACATATATAATTTTTTTTGCCTGTTCAACGTTTAAAATATAAATCGCATGGGCGTTTCTATTGAAAAACATGGGCTAATGGCGAGGCGGGCTTCATTTGTCAACTGTCAAACGAAACAATCGGTGCCCTACATCAATGTGACCACGTCGCAATTTTTGTAATTATTTTTTGAATAAATACGAAATTTTCAATTGAAACCCATCTTTGGTCCAAAACAAATTTTTTAGAAATATACGAGGGTCACTTTGAAAATTTCAGAATAGAAACGTTTGAGTCCTAAGGGACCTACAGACAATCAGTTACATGTAGTGTTGAAAATAATGTTGAACGTTTGTACAGAAAAAGTGCCTATGCAATTTGGCGATTGACGCTTCGTATTGAAACAATGGTTGAGATGAGATGAAAACGTCTGGCTGGAACCTGATGTTGGCAATAAAGTTGGTCGTCCGTAGTCCCCTTTAACTCTACAAGCTAATCCGTCAGTTTGATTAAAGATCAAAGAAAGAGATTTTAACACAATGAAAATTAATCTTTTCAAAAATTGCAAGTAGTAAAGGGTTTATGTCGCTATTGCGTCTGCACATCAATTTATTTCCAAAATGCATGTGCCCTAATATCGATTAACAGATATTTAATTGAATACATCGTCCTTAAACGATTTTAATCAATTGTTATCGTTGCGTTCCGAGTTCTGTTGTTTCATATCTCAGACTCAATTGTCATTAATTAATTTCTACATGACTGGATAACGTTCAGAAATTGCTCATCGTCGATTTGTTTATTAAATTGCTCGTCAACAATTCAGGTTATTGCTTGTTTCCAACCAAAATTTATCAAATAGGTATATTTTCCTTTTGGAAATAGTCTTTTTAAACCTTGATTTAGACTTTATCACCAGACAAACGTTTTTTTTTAAGGTCCATTAGAATGCATGTTTAAAAGACCGCGTGAACTCCAACCACCCCTTTTCGGAATAATGAACTTTCAGTCTCTCGAATACGTTAAATACTATTGTATATCATTTTTTTTTCAGTACAAATATGGCTTTAATTTGTACAAAAGTTTACTAAAATTACTCATTGTTTTATAATAAACAATTTTTTACAATTATATTTAAACACTTTTATTCTTTTATCATTTTTCTTAAAAATATCCCTAACTTTTGAACAGCTATGTTTATTTGTAATCTATTGTTATAGGTATCTAGTATATATTTTTTTTATTAATGGATTGATGGCTCCAAATGAAAGACAAACAAAAATTTTAACAGGAACGTTTATTTTTGCACTGAGCGAAAATACAAGCTAGCGAACATATGTATCTCGCCCTCCAGACAAGACATCCATAATTGTATAACTCCACATGAAAAACAGAAATATATATTATATTAAATATAATAATTTGTGTAAAAAATAAAAGAAGAAAACAAAAAGAAAATGAAACCTCCTGAACGCCCATTATTCAGGGTCAGGTTCCCGACCGGAACGGAACGGGGATTGGGGCAATAATACATAGTATGTTAGTAATAATAAGGCCCCGTTCACACGATACACGTCGCCCATGTCTTCATCACGTCAATCAATATGTATATATAGAATAATTACATTTAGATTTTTAAATATATTTTTAAAATAAATATTTACAATTACTAAAGTTTTTTTATCACTTTTTTTCCTTTCAGTTAAATATTAAAAATTACGTAAAAAGGTGTGTGTGTGTGTGTGTGTGTGTGTTTGTGTATGAGGCTTTAGGGAACAGCCGGATACTTTTTGCTCCTTTTAACGCACTCATTCTTTTTAACGTTTTAAAGCAAAAGTAGCGCAGCGTTCCGTAACCCAACAAAGTTTCCATATAAAAAATCGTATCCTAAGTATTAAATATGAAATATCAAAGAGGAAAGGAACACGGAATTAAATAGAAATTGTAATAAATGCTCCAAAAAACAATCAAGTATATAATAGTAAACAGGAAAATTTTAATAAAAATTTGCCTAAAGCGCGGCGTGTGTGCTTGTTCGAAAAAGGGGGCTCGTTACAATGCAAGGATATGCCTGTAACCACATCTGTTCGGAAGAACGAAAACTTTTAAAAATGATCGGGAGTTAGAAACGTATTGTCAATTCCTGCCAAACTAATTCCATAGTGTCAAATCCATTTTTACGGAAGAACGTCGATGAAATTGTAAACGGGCAAAACAGGAAATTATCAGATAAACACAATTGTGGGATATGAAAAAAATCGTTTCACAACAACATTACAAGCGAGTACAAAACTGGATAAAAATCGTCTCTCTTTCTCTCTCTTTTTTTTTTTCTTTTTAATATCTACAGGGTGTTTTCAATTGGAATATCAACACTTTGGAAGTGAATAGAAACTTGGGAAAAAAGCTCGTTTTCAGCTCGTTACAGAAAAGCTATTCGAGTTTGGTAAACATAACTGAACTACAACGTTCATTACATGTTAAGGATTATTTACCTTTGGCCATTTCGATTACCCGATATAGTATCCATTGATTTTTTTTCGTTTATACAGCCTTGAAGCAGAGATTTGATTCAAAGGCGATCGATTTACCAGAGCAATTGGAGCGATTGAAACAAACAAAAGTGATTTTGTTGCAATTTAAAAAGCTAAACATTCAATTTTTTCTTGTCTTTTTTTTCTCGAAAATGAGAAAAAAAACAGATCTACCCTATGTCTCGAAAATAAAATAATTAATTACGATTTATTTAGATTGAAAATAACGAAATGCCTTTTCTCTTCTTTAGTATTAACATGACATTAAGAAACACCCTGTATTTAACATGTAGAGGAATTTTAGCTATCATTTTTGATAAACAATAATTAACGATTTAAATTGAAATTATAAAATGACAAAATACATCTAATACAATAGAAGACCTAAAACTAGCTGGAGAAATGCGGAAGAACGAATATTTGAATTTTCTTTTAAAAACATCCATTGTTTAATAACATTCATACATTTATTATTTCAAATGGGGTACAATATCAATTTTCCAATTGGAAATTTTGGTAAAATTGCATTGAACCGATCGAATTTCCCTATCTAAACGTCCTATCTCTTAGCAAATATTCAATGGAAAGCATGCATTTTAGTTGTAGGGGGCCTGTACAAAAAAAATCAAATATATTTTTTTTACACTTACATACTTACAAAGTTCATATATGTAAAATATTACAATTTTTAAAGCTAAACTACAACAACGTATATGTATATATAATGTATATGGCTTGTTTTTGGCATTATATTACGCGCTGACAAAACACAAAAATCATGAAATATAATAAAATATTCTCTCTCTTTCTTTCGGAAAAAAAAACAAAAACAGGGGAATGCATTAAGAAGTAGTTTGTGTGTGTGTGTGTGTGTGTGTGTGTGTGTGTGTGTGTGTGTGTGTGTGTGTGTGTGTGTGTGTGTGTGTGTGTGTGTGTGTGTGTGTGTGTGTGTGTGTGTGTGTGTGTGTGTGTGTGTGTGTGTGTGTGTGTGTGTGTGTGTGTGTGTGTGTGTGTGTGTGTGTGTGTGTGTGTGTGTGTGTGTGTGTGTGTGTGTGTGTGTGTGTGTGTGTGTGTGTGTGTGTGTGTGTGTGTGTGTGTGTGTGTGTGTGTGTGTGTGTGTGTGTGTGTGTGTGTGTGTGTGTGTGTGTGTGTGTGTGTGTGTGTGTGTGTGTGTGTGTGTGTGTGTGTGTGTGTGTGTGTGTGTGTGTGTGTGTGTGTGTGTGTGTGTGTGTGTGTGTGTGTGTGTGTGTGTGTGTGTGTGTGTGTGTGTGTGTGTGTGTGTGTGTGTGTGTGTGTGTGTGTGTGTGTGTGTGTGTGTGTGTGTGTGTGTGTGTGTGTGTGTGTGTGTGTGTGTGTGTGTGTGTGTGTGTGTGTGTGTGTGTGTGTGTGTGTGTGTGTGTGTGTGTGTGTGTGTGTGTGTGTGTGTGTGTGTGTGTGTGTGTGTGTGTGTGTGTGTGTGTGTGTGTGTGTGTGTGTGTGTGTGTGTGTGTGTGTGTGTGTGTGTGTGTGTGTGTGTGTGTGTGTGTGTGTGTGTGTGTGTGTGTGTGTGTGTGTGTGTGTGTGTGTGTGTGTGTGTGTGTGTGTGTGTGTGTGTGTGTGTGTGTGTGTGTGTGTGTGTGTGTGTGTGTGTGTGTGTGTGTGTGTGTGTGTGTGTGTG
>JABRWK010000002.1:264196-321527 GCA_013372445.1 Hypothenemus hampei | reverse complement strand
AATAAATATGCAGATATGTTTATTTAAACATCATCAGTATGACTGTGTTAAAAAACCTGGGAATCCTTAAAAAGAAAACTAGATTGTTAATGTGTTAATAAACTAGTGATGTATATAAAAAAATTCTTAATTAAAAAACTATTTTTCACAACAAAATTGAAAAGTTAGAAAACTCATTTTCCTGATCGCCCTGAAATTATAGCGGAGAACCATTAAAACTTAAAAGTCATGGGTTAAACTGGAAAATAAAAAATTGTCTACTGAATTTTAACATCAAAACTTGAAAAGAGTCTTTATAAATAGATAAAAATACACACATTTCTTTTTTGCTGATGCGAATGTTGCTGAAATACGTATAAAATTAAACCTTGTCTAAAAAACCCAAAAACAGAACAATAATACATAAATTTCTTCATATTTAGCTTTAATTGTTCATAACGCCTTTGGGAAAAATACAAAAAAACAGCTTAGACAGGTTGGAAAAATTAGTAAAAGTAAAATTTTCGTTAACCAAGAAAAAGTGTACCAGGCAAAGTAACGTAAAAAGGAAAATTCAATTCGAGAGACAAGGCGCTACTGCAAAAACGGATTATCCTTTAGCGAAAATTCTGCGTGCATCCCAGAAGTTATTTACCGCACAGTCCCCACCCTTCTTACAAAAGTTCCAAGAAAAAAAAATTGGAGAAAATTAAAATGGCTCGGGGCGACTACGACAACGTCGACCCTTGTTCGCTCACTTCTCGGTTAACAGCTGAGATTATTATTGCTGCAAGATTGACAAAATTAAGGTTCCTTTCATGCTGCTAATGCTGGTTTTACTTTTTTTCTTCATCGTAGCGAGTGTGGGCGTGCTAAACCTCCAGGTGGTTGTATTGTCATAAATTTCTCCTCTTTCAATTCGATCGATCAACGTCAAATTTAAGGCGTAACACGATGCTGGACCGTAGAAATTAATGATTCACTCTCGTTCCATTTCAGAAGAGTTCATTTTCGTCCGTTTAATGCAAATCGGCTTTTTCTCTGACGCGGTTTGGTTGAGGAGGAAGTGCAAAGAGTCGATAAGGAATTGTAAAATAGTCATTTGATTTTTCCACTCTTTCGCTCTTCTCTTTTCGGAACGGTAAAAGTTTCCTAATTATGATCGGCTAGAATGGTTTGGCCTCGGGAGGAGGAGCGCGCGGCAACTTAAATTGCCAAAAAGCCATTAGGGAATCGCAAGGGCATATAAATCCGATGTCAATGGCGGGTTTCAATCAACCACCGTTCCTTCTATAAGAGCTCCCATATCCCAAGTTTAATTAAATCTAGAGAAAGTTTAAACAAGGACCGAAACCGGGACAAGCAATCCATAAATTATCTCTTTGGCCAGTTTGCCTTTATTCAATGACAAACTCTTAATTCGGTTGTAAAGCAAAGGTGAAAATATTAGAAAAATCGTGTCCTTTATCGATCTGAAGATGAGATGAATTAGAAACCTAACTTTCCTCGTTACTGTAAATACAAATCATAACAATTTAACATCAACTGAAAGACAAAACTCACTCAACTCGTTGACATAAATCTAGCCTGTAATAAATTTTCCAATGCAAATGCAAAGTTTAATTTAAGACGTTACAAAAATAACTTCTCTTAAAACTCCCAGTTAAAGTCTCTTCTTTATAAAATCACCTGTGTAGTTGAAACGAAAAGGTTTCCGAAACTTTTTTGCTGAAATGAAAACTTATTTTCAAGTGTAACCTGCTATTTTCATTTCGCAAAACAACCAGCGAGTTGATATAACAACTTTTATTAAATTACATGTGAACTCAAAATGAAAACGTTGCACAACTCGTTTACTTGATGACTGTGGACGCAATACGGGTGAAGAGTGGAAATGAGTCTGAAACTATTCATTCTCATAGTCGCACGTCAACTTGCATGAACCCCAAATGAACTGAGAAATCTCGCGTTCCAACTTAAATTACCTTCCTAATAACGAACGCGGTAGAAATCATTAATTTTGTCAGTGGGTGCCCTAATGACGTTCGTCGCGCCTATTATTCAAGCTTGTCTCCCATCTCAAATTCGAAACCGTTCTCTTCTTAGGCAAGATATCTTGATTGATACGTCTACATCCAACAAGAAACTTCCTACTCTTGACACATCGACAGGGAAAAAAAATGGTTTTTACATCTCTTTGAAATTCCACATCTATGGCAAGAGCGGGGTGCAGTTGGGTTGATGAGCTCCCTTTTTTTTGTTATATCCTCAAAGGCATTTGCATAAAAGGCGCTTTTTCTATTATAAATTTCGAACGCGTCCAGATCTGCTCGCATCGCATTATTTTACGCAAATAGTCGACGCTCGTATTTCGCATTTAGTAGTTTACGCTTTTGAATATCACGTGCGGAAAGAATGGCGAAGCGCGAATTTGCCCAGGGAAACGGTTTACCGGGACCGCCCGTTTAATTTAAACATCCGTTTCTGGGATAGTTACTGTCAAATTGCGAATGAAACATTGCCTCTTTCGCGCCGGACATGAAAACACCCCTATATATACATACACAAAATGTAGACAAAGACGGAAAAATGAGCACTCGAATAAGCAAAAATCGTTTTATGTGGTAGTGCTCTTGCTGTAAGAAGAATAGATTTTATTAGCATTGAATTGAAATTGCATCAAGAGGGATTCCTCCATAGATTTTGCTACGTTGAGAGTAATAAGAAAAGAGGATTTTAAAACATTCAGTACTAAATTTTTGACCTGACAGCTTTGATCAAATGGCACATCTGAAACAATGATGATATACGTCATTCAAACGCAATTGCATTGGTTGGAATTTTTACAATTTCATACCTGAAAAAAAAACCGTAATTTTTGCCTAATGGATTCTGTGGCTGAGAGCTTTAGGTAGGCAAACGTTGATAAATATGATTTCGAGTCGCAACACCGCACATCCACAGACACACGAGACTCACGAAAGATAGAGTGGCTCATTTTTCAAACGGCATACACATATCGAGTTTGCTTACCCTGAAATTTATCTCCTGTTGGATAGTACCCCGATACCGGGTAAAATATCTTCGCTAAAAGAGCACCCAGAACTCCCTCTGCTCGTCCCGGGCCCCTGCATACATAGTTAAGGAAAAATCCCTTCCTCTCTACCCGTTCAAAATAAAATTAAAAGCACGTATCCTTCCTGCTCTTTCGCTTCGCGTTGGAAACTTTTCATTTCTCACTTCATCCACGTGAAATTTAATTTGCGACGTGTTTTCAAGAGAAAAAGAGAAAGAGAGACAGGGTACGAAACGTTGATTTTTCCTTCTTCATTTTACAAGTGTATGTGTGCGTGATAAATGAACTGTGACGATTTGTTCTGTGCCGAATATAGTGTTGAGAAAGATGGAAACGCGGTTCGTTGCGCATTAATAACGTCGTTAAACAGGGAAAACGAAGAAGAAGTAGAAGAAGAGAAAAAAAAATATATTTTTTGCCACCTCCCGCACACTTCATGCCTGGGTAAACTAATTTAAAGAGCAAACACTTCGACTACGGACTCGTTTTGTTTGTTCTTTCATAAAATTCGACGCATTTTTCGTCTTGCAAGAAGATGGGTCTTTCTCGAAGCGCCACCATATAACCAATTCTTTTCGATTTCAGAATACTTAACCGTAGAAAACTATTCTCTCTTTCGATTTCTCCTCCTTGAATAATTAAAATTTTCCAAAATAGAAAAAATTAGAAAACTCGCTTCCACTATATATCTAGTAATCTATTGATCTTTTATTTGTCGGTGGTGCTGTATGGCAGTTAAGTGAAGTGGGAACATTTTTAAAACTACCTGCCTATAAATAGATATGTGTGCACTATACTAAACTAGAAATGGTTATTTAGTGGTGATCTTTCCGCAAAGAAATTTGAATTCGCGTTCGGTATCTCGTTAAGCGTGGAAAATTTACTAAAGTACGGGAACGGACGAGGCGCCCGAGCGATATTTGAATACGTAAATGATTTAGTTCATGTTTGACAAATACGAAGTTTATTTAGTCGAGGAAGAAGCGTTGAAGAAGAAGAAAAAAGCGTAAAATATGTTGAAACGAACGAAGAAATATTGGGTACACGTACAGGAACGCGACGACTAACATTGCCTTGGATATTAAGCCCTACTTACTCGGCTCTGAAATATTAGTTTTTGTCGTTTTTATGCTGTTTGACAAATCCTTACACTTTTTTTAATTATTTACCATGCGATAAAAATCAAATTACCAAAACGCATTATAACACCTCCCAACGATCCTCTTTACATACCTACATATCTAAACGCAAAAGCAAACAGAAGGTGCCTCAATTCATCAATCAGGACCACTCAAGCGGTCCTTTTTCATTTTCGAAAAGGGATGTTGTAAACAGCGACCTTGCTGACCATATTTCACCGCAACGTAGCCCCCCACCATCTCCTCGGCTCGATCCGATTTTGTAGAGGCAACTTGAAAAATTAGTCCTTTACGTCGTCTTTCCTTCCACCCTCACTTCACAAATCTTGGAATTTATATTAATATATGTTCGCCTTTGCGAGACTAAAAGGCAACTAAATTTCATTGAAAATCCAAAACGGAGGTTTATTAAAAAGACGAATAAATGTGGCTTTATGTACCACGCTCGGTTTCACGGGATGGCGCTACCCAAGGATATTATGATTATTCAAGAAATTCGCTTGCGGACGCGTTCTGGTTAAGTCACAAAATCAAACATCCAGACAGTGCTTTTGGAAGAAAAACCATCTGATTGAAACAAGCAGCCAATTGGTCTGGATTTACATTAAATGGGACGAATCCATTATTCAAACGGGTCGTTTTGATTGAAAATTACACACACAAGTTGTTGTTGTTGTAATCTTGTTTTTCGGTTTATGGTTTGTGGAAACGGGTTGACTTATCGATCGACAACATCAAAAGCCTTTCCCAACATATTTTCTGGTGAAATTGGAAGAAACTCGATGAACTCCGGGATAATCTCGGAAATTCCACTCCGTCAGTGCACATAAACTCGTTACATTGCTCGGAAAGCATCGGCAAGAAGAAGAAGAAAAAAAAATGATTCGTCGTATAGCAGAAAAAAAAATTGACCGGAAAACTTCCGGATATAAAAGGTCGGACCGTACCGAATAGGAAATTGCGTTCAAAAAGTAAGTGGAAAGACGAAAAGAAAATCGTGTTCCCACAGGAGAGGGCCGGGGGAGACACGCCGAAACTTGATTCCGACCTTTGTTTGACGTGAGTTTAGTTAATTTCTGCCATTGAAGGGTTCGTTCGGGAAAAGTTTTTTTTTTCTTTCTGTCCCTCTCTCTTTCACTAACTCTTTTCTTTTTAAATCGAAACCATAAAGTCGTTCTATGAACGTGGGAGAAAAGAAGAAAGTTTGCCGCCGAGGTACGCGACATCGACAACTTTTTTCCTCGATTGATAACAGGAAATTTGTAAGGAAATGAGCCGAACTGACTACCCTATGTCAGCTTATTGCGGTATTATGCTTCTGTTTATGTACCGTATCGTGTTTTCTTATTCCGGAAAACCGAAGGGCACAGATTTATCGAAAACTGTGCCGTCATTTTACCCAGTTTTCAAACTATAATACAACATAAAAAAAAGCCAATGATAAAATGTAGACATTTTAAGAAACTATGCAAATTTGACAACGTTGTTTAAGTGACAGGTGTTAACAAAACAGAAAAAATAAACATTTAAATATTAGGAAAATTGAAGATCAGGTTTGCAATATGTGTTTTATCCAAACTTAAATGTTTTCAATATGGCAAAAATACAATTATAGAAAAACTAAAAAAAGGTATAAAAAGTAAAAAGAAAATGGATTATACCTATGTAAAATAAGATATTAAGTTATCTATTTTTGTATTAGATATGTATTTTTCATAAAATTAAATAACAATAAAGAAAAATTATGGACAAAATACTGTATTATTACAGAAAAGTGAAACATCAACTAATGCTGAAACATCTTTCCACCATTTTTTTAATAATTAATTACCTACACAAAATATGATCTAAAAATAGAACTGGAAATGTATTTAATATCGACTAAGTTTCATTCAATTCCAAACTTCAAAACTTTTCCAGTTTCGGATTCAATATGTTCAATAATAAACCAAAAACTTGAAACTATTCCTGGATCAACGTTTAACTGTCGCAAATATTTAAATAATAAACTTATGGTTTAACAAAATATATAAGGTTAGATAATTGTGAACAAAATGCACTTTGTTTATTCAGCTAATTTAACCAATTTCTGTACAGTGGTACAAAATGCGTACAGTTTGGTCAAATAATATTGCGGATATAATAAATAACAAGGTCACATATGTATAACTTAAAAATGTAAATTTTGGACGCAATGCAATTTGCAAGTCCGCTTCTCAATTATACAATCATGGTGATCGCCAGTCACAAGTGACCTTCTTTACAATTGATGAGTTAATGAACGAAACAAGCTTGACAATTCCAGAAAAACGTGATTGGAAAAATTTTCCATAAAAAACTGCAATATTTCAATCCAGTTCCAGTTCGTTAGCGATTCAATATCAGCATAAACCCTGGACACATTTCCAATTCCGACAACGTCGAATATTATGGTTCGGATGGATCGCTCTTAATTCCTGGGATGTCTTCGAAATTAGAGGGTTAGCGGACCCCCGTCGCCCTTACCATCCAAGTGTCTAATGAAGGTGTACGTTGCAATAATCTAATCCGATCGGGCATTCAGTACGTGTAACCTCTGAGGAAAGGCGGCACCACGTCCTGGGGGCCGGCATCAGGCAACTCCGGGACAGACGACGACTAACGAAATTCGTCAAAACGGCTTACGTTTCCGCAAACATTCACTATGATAACGTGTACATGGAGTGAGCGAGCTACAGCTACGTTCCGACAATAAATTCTCGAAACTTAAAGCCCCGAGAAGGTTGATTAATCGTCTCTCCGACTATGTCTAGTACGACCCTGTTCGCTAATACATTTATGCGAGGCACGTTCTCGCCGGCTTTATTTTCTTCAGCCAGTAATATACACTGACACCGGGCCCGGGGCTTTTACGCCGTCAAGATAGATAGGATAGTTGTGTACTCTAGCCAAAGAACGTTCTTTTATTCGCGCAAGATTAAATTTTAAAGGGTGGCACAATTAAAGAAATTAAGCGGTTGAAGTAATTGCCCATATACCAAAACGCAAAAACTCCCTGGGCAATCTATCAACTGGATGGGGATGGGGATGGGGGACGCGACAAAAATGACGATTAATTGCCCTCGAGGGAGATTTCTGACGTTCATTCGTCCCTTTTCCTTCATTGCCCGAGACCTATGTTTTTTGTTTTGTTGCCTCGTCCCATGACGGGTTCCGCTATGGAATTCCTATATGCCATTGTCAGGCCGACACGGATTTATCCACTAACTCAGTGCTGTTTATGCGGCATCGATAAACTTAGAGGTTTATTGGCCCGCATCTCGAACAAACAACCCTTATTGACTCAGTGCATGAACGCTATGCCGACTATTTTTATTGTTTCTGTCTAAATAACGTGACAGGTCTTTTTCTTTGGGGGTGACGTGACAAGGATCTAGCACTGTTTAGAACTCGTTAGCACTCTTTACTTTCATCGACACAATTAGTGATACCGTTTGTCAGACTAGTAGCCCAAGGATTACACATAGGACTACAACTAGGACCACTCGTAACAAGTTGTGCAGAAAATGTCATTACTCGATTTCTTCAAGATAAATTTCAACGAACGAACTGGATATTTTTGTCTTTTGCATTTTATAGAAAGTTGTAATAGAAAATTCAATTTATTCGCTTTAATGGTATTTGAAATTCCCTGAAAATAAGGATTTTTTCCAATTTGCTGTTTTCTTGATGTAATTTTCGTGCGAAACTCGAGTATGACGTGACAAGTGATAAAAACTCTTTTCCTTCATCAATACGATGATTGAGAAAGAGTCGAACGAAAGAAAAAACGTAATAAATCAAATCCTCGGGTGTTAACCGATGTTTTCACGTTTCACAGGATCGATCGACATGTGCAGGGATGGACTTCTCGATAATTATCTCAATATACTCGAGACATTTAGTGTTCAATAAAAATAGAGTTCAATAATAAATTGTTGATGATGGTAAAGAGCCGTCGTATATTCATAAAAATATCGAAATGCGATGCCAAGAACGCGCTCGCGAGAAGGAGAGACGGGATAGCGGAGAACGCTTTCAGAATATTTTATATGTTTTCCGTCCGGCATCGCGTACATTTCCAAGATGAAAGGATAAGAGCTAAAAACCTTTTATAAAACTTCCACTGTTAGGGGTGATCTGTTCCGGAAATTGCGTTGCTGCTCCTTTAGGACAAAACGCGCGCGCGCTTGCCTTCAATCTACGTTTTTAAAAACATCCTCACTGCATGATGCCATATTAATTTTTTCCTAAAAATCGTTTTTTTTTTTAATTAACAACCATGCCAGTAAAACGCAATTGCGAACGAAACTGGTTTCAGTAAAACTCTCTAAAAGACTCTAACTTGTGTTGTTTTTTTCATGGAAACTTTTCTCAATTATTTGAAAATAATGCTCTTTCGCATGTTCATGAACACAAGTTTTTTGTTTTACGTGGCGAGGCTTTTTAATTAAAACCCTCCCTCTCTCTACTCCTCCTCCCCCCTCCTCCCCTGTATAGTGGTCGTGACGTGCATTTGAATGCGTCCTGCTCGATTTTTGTCGAAAAATCTCATTAAGAGCGACGGTCACGCTTTTCCGACAAGAAAAGCGATAGATACCCGGAGCAATTAAAAGTTTTTTAAAGAGGACGTAGAACGAATTAGTTTCCGCGACCGAGATTAGGCGACCACGGAATATTAAAAGCGTTTTTCACAATTTACATGAGCGTAATACACACACATAGGAGACGGTTTGAAACTGTACAATCCTTAAAGTACAGGGTGTAATTCCCTTTGGTTGGGTCATGTTTTATTCATTCGTTTCCGCGGAACGAAAGAATTTTGAAATTACTATCTAGGAGTAACTAGGAAACTTTTCTCACTTCCGGATATATTCAGGGCCGTAGCCCCCACACTAAAGAGACACATTGCATAATAAATTTTAACTGGAACGAAATTAAGGATGTCGGGGAGTTTGGGACGTAGCGCGCGTAGTTTTTTTCTCGAAAAGCGATTTAGTTTACAAACTGCAAACACCCTGGAGGGATGCGCGACAGGCACGCCGCTGTTCCAGACAAAACGGCTACAGCCACTGTATTAAACAAATATAAAGTTAATTTAATCCCGAGAAACGAGACCGTCCTCAGTTCTATGTATACCGGCCAGGTAATTTTTATCCCTTGTCCGGATCGCATGCATATTCACGAGCCGGTGAGCCTTTTAATCCGAACGAGAACGCGGTTGTTTCGGTGCGAATAAACGTGCAAACAAGTCACGACCAACCGCAACCAGTAACAGATGCAAATTTGTTTTGCCTACTATCTCTTTCTCTCTCTCTCTTTCCCCACTCTATCATTGTGACGTTGCTCAAATAGTGAAATTTATAGAGCTCTGTATATGAATCTGATCCAAATCTGGCTAAATGACAAGTTAAATAAAAAATTTACTAGGATTTTCTTGTATACGTGGCAACAATGCTCTTCAAGAAACCAACGGCAATTAATGAGGTTTTCAGATTTTCCTAGCGAGACTAAGAAAGTTCGCCTTGGTTCCAGCTACGGTTAACATGCTAATAACGGGATGTACTCCAAGTTGCTATTGCCAGCCAAATTTTCAAATAGAATAATTGCATTTGCGACGTTGCCGTTTGTGCTCCTTTTTCTCAGTTCTCCTGCTTTGAACTGCCAAAAAAAGCCGCGCATAATTTCTCTTTTCTTTTTTTGTGCACCTTTTCGAGTCTTAGTAACGACGTAATTTTCCGCACAGTGTAATCTCTTACGCCCTATTAAGGTTGTTGATGTCGTCGCTCGGAAATTTTAAGCCGCTACAGCGCCGCCATGTTTATTATTTAGCCCAGCGCGGCCTTTTGTGCCGCGTGATAAATAGACTCGCCTCGCCACGAAATGACGTACCCGTAAAAGCCTTTCCTTGTGTCTTTTTTTAAACGTCTGAATTGAATGCCTCGGTGACGTCGTTTCCCCCTTAGTACTCATTTATTTTTTCTCTCTTTCGTCGATTATCGATAGCGATTGAAATAATTATTGCCCCGTTTGTTTGCGAAAACTTTTCCAGAGTTCTCCATTCTGAAAAGCCGAAGAATTAATTTTTCGAAACGGTTCGAGAAAGATGGTTGCCGAGGCCGCACACGTACCTTCGTAAGTAAAGTGAGGCGAAATTGGACGAGAGCGAGAGAGCTTTTAATTCTAAACATCTCCGGTGTGCCACTCGATATTAATTAAAACGGTACCTAAATGAATTTATCGTTCGCGCGCGTACTCGAGAACATTAAGGGAAAAATCGTAACCCACGAAACTCGAATATATACTTGAAAATATGTAAATTGATTTGGGGTCGGTTTGGCTGAAACGCTCAAAGTTACGCCAATTATACCCTCAGAATTGTAAACAGGACCGTTTCGGCCCCAAAAACATCATTGTATTGTCATTGAGTGCCAGTTAAACTTTTACGTGTCTACCATTTATCTCAATTAACATCAGTTTACGTATTTCCCCTTTGCCAATGTTCTTGTTGACATAAATATATGTAGTATGTCTGGCAGAGATTTTAAAACTCTTAACCTTCTTTAATGGTATTAAGAGGTGTCACAATTTTTCCGCAGATCAATATAGAAAATCTTCAAAACTCGACAAGGTCATGCCACAAACCTTCGTTGACTTAACTCTACAGGCCATTAGTAATGCCACGGAATTTATTAGCTATGCCCAAAGATTTTTCAAAATGTTTCGGTGTTGCGACATACATATATGTAGAGACGAACCAGAACTACATTCTAACATTATTTCTGAAATACATTGAGTGTCCAAAGCACATTAAATTGATTAAAATTATATTTTTTCAAATGAACCCCACTGTATATATTATGCCATTATTAATTCAACGGTTAAAATGAAGGTAAGTTTGATTAAGATTTATGGTGTCTAACTCAAGCGGTTTTTGAAATAAATCATTTTCTGTCCAAATGCAAGACAATATTTAACATTAGGATTTTCATCCCGTATTTAAGTAATTAAAATAAAATTTACAATGGAGGAACATTAATGAATCAAATTTTATATTTCAATTTTAAAAAACTACTAAAACATATAGGGTGTTCAAAAATTAATTAAATGATATATTTCGAAAAGGAATCATGTTTTGAAATTATATTTTACAGGAGATGAGAAAAACGTCTATGCAGCTCACTTATTTGACTTTATTATATTTCTGTCCTATTTTGCATAAACACTCTTATGATCAGCTGTTTATGATTATTGATGTTATTGACTTTTTCGAAATTTTATCTTTTTCAATAAAGCAAATTTAAGTGGTAACCATTTTTCGAAAGTTTCAATCAAAAATATCAATATTTTGTTGAAAAACACTATATTGTTAATGAAATTGTTCATTAACTCAACAAATATTATAGAGAAACAATTAAACCTAATTAAACTGTTTAATAGTTTATTTTTTGAAAAAAAAAATCTTCCCTAATTCCGGAATTTCCACAGTTCCTTTAAAAAAAAAGGAAATTCTTTTTTAACATCAGTTAACACGTTCAGCGCCACCGCCGACCATGTGTCGGCACGCAGATGTTCAATCAAAGGATCACCGCCGACACAAAGTCGTTTTCACCTCAAAAAACAAATGTTAATAAAAAAAACTAATTAGGTCGACTAAAGAGTTAACGAAATTATCGTTGGCATTGAAAGTAATACTATAGTAAATAACACACATCTTGGACATAGCAACGTTTTGAAACTCACTAAGTTTTCACGGTGATTTGTTTCCCCTTTCCAATGCAGAACCTGACCCGTTCAAATACCTTCTAAGACCTTGCGAGCTAAAAGAGTTATAAAATGCAGAAAGCTATATTTGGAAAAAAAAATGAGACACGACCCCTTTTCGAAATTTACGATTCAATTATAAAACTTAGTTACAAACAAAAGTTTATTCAAAAATCGTTAACAGTGTACTTAATATAAATGGGACATACTGTATTTTGCGTTGCTATTAGATGTAACATTTATTTATCAAACATTATTAGGATGTTCTCTGCACCGGGCTTAACTAGTTTTTGTCGAAAAACTGAAATTTTTATAAAAAATGAACGTGACGTTAAATAAAAGTTTTGCTTCAAAATAACAGAAGTTGAAACAAAATATTAAGATTAAAGTTGGGCATAAAACTTAACCCATTTGAGCCCAGAGAATTGCACAATTTTGAAAATTGGTATTTAAATATTTATTATCAATGATCGTAGAAAACATGAGTTTGCATTAAATGCACCCAAACGAGTACGGTAGACTCAAATAGGGGTTAAGAGTTAAAGCAAAAAGTCTACAGCACATGTTCAAAATGTTTATCATTTACGTTTAAAAAAATATTAGTCATTTCCTTCTTTAATACATGGGAACTAAATTAAAAGCAGCAGAAATTCTTTGATTCATGTCAGTTAATGTCGTTGGCAGTGTAATGAATACAAGTTTTTTTTATATAACTCCAGAAAAAGAAATCCAATCATGTCAAATCGAGATATCTTGGCGACCAATTTTGTGGTCCATTTATGTCAATCCAGTTATTGTGGTAATTATTGTCCAAATATTGCCTGACTTCATGATGAAAGTGCGCAGAAACTCCATCTTTACTACAGTCACATGTTTCGCCTTACGTTTAATCGGATTTCCTCTAATAAGATTGGCATAAGATGGGATAAAAACTATAAAATATTTTTCTATTTAATCAAAAAAAATCTCGGAATTTTGAGATTGCGTGGAACTATTTAAAATAAATAAATAAATATATGGCATATCAATTAGAGTAACAATTTAAAAATATTTACGACCAAAGGGTATGCTAGAAAAACGTATTTTGATACATTTTTGAAAAGAATATAAAAAAAAGATAAATTCAATTTGATGTAGACTAAATATGGAACACATTTAGGTAGAGTTTTCGAGATGTTGACGAATTTTTGTAAATATACTATAATAAATTAAAAAAAGAATTTGTTTATTTGAGTTTTCCTTTACAATAAAATTTTAACAACTTTAATAAAAACTAGAAAACCGACAAACAAATTAAATTTTATAGCAAGGATTTAACGTAATGGTCATTTTCGTGTACGCGTATCTTGATTCTCTCTTTAAAAGATCTTCTGACATTTTCTAGCAGCTGCGGCGTAATAAATATAAAGGCTTTTCTGATTCTTATCTTCATGTCATCAATGGTAAGAAGAATTTATCCCCATAAAAAATAATCTATAGAGGTAAGGTCAAGCGATCTAGGTGGCCAGTTTCATGGGCCATCTCAAGCGTTGAAAGTGAGCCGGAGCGCCAGCAAGTTAAAAGGGGATTCAAGAGCTAATATTGAATAGGGTTATTTTGAAGAGGAGTACTTGTATTAGAATTCTCCTATCATTATTGGTTACAGTTTTTTCTTTGTTTAGGTTTTTGTTGCGAAAACTGTGCAACAACTTCTAAATAGGTAAACACTTGTCGATCCGGATACTTTTGTGCATAAACTTACGATACGACAAAAAGAATTTTCTTGGCATTCTTCTATCGCCATAATCATACGTATGCATTCTGAAAATGAATATGAAAACATCTTTGAAACTTGAAAACTTTAAATACTTCAAAGGCACAAGTTATTTTTAACATAATATTGCACTCCAAACCAAAGGACAAGGCAGATTTAATCCCAGAATTCCAGGTATGTCTTGACAATTTCACATCGCAAAATATCGAAATACGGGATTTGACGCATTTCTTTAAAAATATATATTTTTCATGAAAACCAGTCGAGCTAGGCATAAAAAACCCTAATGACGTTCAATATACAATTAAATATTGCATCTGCAACAGCAACATAAAATACCGGGTGTTTTATTTAAATTAAATACATTAATAATGGTTAAAGATTATGAGAAGATAATACTGCTTTTAAGATACCCTGTATATTTTAGTGACATTTTTAACTTAAAAATGTCACTAAAATAAAATATACGCTCCTCTTTTTTTTGGCAATAATATAAATAATGTAAACAATCAATACAACTTACTTCCATGCAATGTTAATATGATAGTATTTTCATATCAAAATCTAAAATTATTGAGATAACAATGTCTTTGTTCACGTAAACGTTAATTATACGTGTATTTCGTGTACCCGGGTACTTCGTGTATCCGAGTACTTCGTGTACCCGTGTACACGTGAAATAACTGGCTAATAGAGAACACGTGTTTACTCACGTAAGGGTTAATTACACGTGTATTTCGTGTAACCGTGTACACGTGAAATAAGGGGCTCTATTTTTAAGGAATCTTGTATTTTTACATAAAATAATTTATTACAAAAACCGTTAGAGGTAATCTTCATCAGACAACTGAACTTCATTTTAGTAATAAAATTAAAAAAGTGACATAATATATGGAGGGTTTTATTAAAAAAATATACAACTTTTATCAAATATAGAACATCAAGTATATTTTGAAAATAATCTTAAAATCTAGCAATGATTCGTCTATAGACATCTTAACACTGAAATAGTTGAAAGATCTGTTGGGATAGGCTAAGAAATTCTGCGACGTTACTAATGGCATGGATCCTGTATAATCTGCGGAATTACCTGAACATTTTTGACAGATATTGTATTTGATCCGCATTATATGCCAAACAAAATGGTAAAATTTCATTTTGTGTAAACGTGTGCTCGGTTCAAGGATCGCAATCAGACACGATAAATCATTTTGAAAAATAACAATGTGAGCAATTTGAAAAAAAAAATGTAACGAGAGCAACAACAACCGCTTTACAATGCGGCTCAATCAGATCGTAGCCATTTATCAAACGGCATGTAGTTTGGCCAAAAAAACAATACCGAATCGTATTTTTTAACCTCGAAAAGAAGGTTACAGAAATTAGATTTTATATGGCGAATAGAGAGAAATTCACTCCGACTATTGTGTGTGTATTTATCAGTGTTTTTCTATCTGAAAAATGGCAATAAAAGCCCCCTTTCTCGGCATTTAACGTCTGATATTGAAAATCCATTTTAGAAACCGAATAGAAAAGTTTGGAGTTGAAGAACGATGAGACGAGACCACAAGAATTAAAAGGCCATTTTCGGTCGCGGAATCTCCCCTGCTCCAAAAACAAGATAAGGAACAACAGAAAAGGGAACTTTTATATAACTCGGAGCTTTAATCCTTTTATACTTTTATCTCGTCTCAGATATGGAATACCTCTCACTAGCGGCATAAAACATGACGAAAGAAGAAGGCCTTCAACTCTCCTCCCGTGATCGTGTCCGGAATTTATTTTATTTTCATACATAAACGAATCAAAAAAATAAATAAATAAATGTTTCACAACTCCTTGCCTCGATCAGTCAATAGATAAACCAGTGAACGCATGAACGATTTTTCAAAAATTGCACTGATTTAATAAAACATTTGAAATGAAAACACATGAAGAGGGTATTTATTTAACTGACAATTTACATCGCACAACATTTTGCAATTTTTCGAGTGATGCGCAAAAAAAATTATAATTTAATAATTTCCCTCTCTATTCGTTGTATAAAAGCGACGGTTCACCTCTTATAACTTTAAAATTTCCCCGAAAGCTAATCCGTTTAAGCCCCGCTCTATTCTCCTGCTCCTAGTGACGACGGTAACGTCATTTTCAATCGACTCAATTAGTATTCAAAAAGTTTGTTGTTATTTAAAGGCGAGCAACCCTGGCCTGGCTGATCGATCTCTTTTCCTTCCATACGAGCTCCGCATGCAATGTTGTTGTCTTTTTGCTGAAAATGTCGTTTTCCACTACGGGAAGAGTTGAAAATCGAGAATTAAATGTTAAATCCGTTTCGTTTGTAGGAATCCGGGAGCTTTACCCAAAAGATAATCCGTTGTTAACATTTACAACACGGCAATACATCCCGGCTCTCGTGTTTTGGGGATTTATGTGGAGTTTGGGAGAGTCAGCCCCATGAGCATTGAATTAAATTAAAAATATGTCGAAACGGTTTTCAAATTTCTCGACAATAATCGAACAAGATGAGGAATAAAGAAAACTCTATTAAAGTGCTAATTATTCTATACTTTTATCTCCGAAAATAAAATTTTTGTTTTAAAAGTTACGTTCGGACGAGCATTAATTTCTTTTGGGATGGGCGTTAGAGGCTTCTTAAGCAATTAACGAAAGTTAGGATGATTTCTATAGGAAAGTTTAGCACCTTGTAGACGAGGACTTAATTAAATTGTATCCCAGCTCGGAACAAAACTTAAACTAAAACCACGCTCGGCAATTTGCGCTGCAAGCCAAGGGCCTCTTCTTTGTCGAGTAAGAGGAAAGAGAGAGCGAAGCAAAAGGAATTAGATTCTCTCTGCGACTAACAAACCGAAACAACTCTCGTCCCGCAACTGAAAAGTTCCGTTCCGGACGCCCGCAAATGGCATCGAAATAGAATCATCATCATAATCCATCGAAAGAGAGTATCTTATTCCTAATGGTAGCTCGTAAACGGGTAAACTTTTCCCAAAACTAGTTTTCGGACCTGAGCATTTTGATAGTGAGAGAGGACAAATACGAGACCCTCGACGATTCAACTTCCATTATTCCTAATACTCTCTCTCTTTTTCTCCTGTAAAAATATCTTTAACGTTTTCCAGTCTTTCCATTACACCTGGTGCATTTTGGGTTTGATGATAAAAAAAATTAGTCTTTTTGCCAGCGACATTGCATAGCCCGAAGGCTTTCGCTTGGCAAAAGGAAGCCGGCAGCAGCCGCAGGAAAGGGCGACCTCAAAGACTCCCGGAACTCTGGCGCAATGTTCGTTCCTCCTTTTATGTCTGGATGCATATTAGTTTGCAACCTCCTTCTCCTCCGACTTCCGTATGTGTAGGCTGTAGCTCCATAGGCATTTAAAGACCCTTTAAAGTGTCAAATCGTTTAATTGACTTTTTCAGTTTCAGAGGTAACGACAGTGGCAGCCAGTAGTAACGAATAATGTAGTGAAATTAATAAAGCAATAATCGACTTGGAACGCGGGACCTCGCTAAATTCGTTTCGAGAATTTAATTAAATTCGAGTGGTGCCGGAAATGTGGAACTCGTCAATTGTTGTGAAATATTCGACGACGAGTGCTTCGATACATGCACAACAATTTATTGATATTTAACGACGAGTGACTGAAACTCGATAATGCCCCTCTACGTTCGATGAGCTGACTGACTGACTGACTAACTGAGAGTCCGGCCAAGTACATACAATAACGTAGACAATTGCTTTGTCTCTTCTATCTTCCATCGTGTTTTATGAATTTCTCAGGAAAAAGCTTCACTTCTCGTTCATTTTTAATATTGGACAGAGCGTTACGAAACAATTTATTTTGCTACAACAGCAAGATTTAGACAAACTTTAGTTTTCGTTTTTCATTGAAAAAAATATAACGGTACATGGTAAAATCGTTCAACCCGTTTATGCCAACTGTCTTAAACTACAATTGAAATTCCTTCTATAGAATTTAAGAGCGTTTGAAATGTCACAAGTTTTGCTTAAAAGTCAAGACAGCGAGAAACTTTTTTGCCCCTCACTGACGATGTCTATGACAAATATGGATGAAACGTAAAATTTTTAATTTTTTCGAGTTTCAAAACCGTACAAAGGACAATTAAAGATATTTTACAACTGCTCTATGTCTGCAACTCTACAAGGTGTCCTACGGAAATGGGCGTCTATCTCTATCTTATAAAACCTAATTATAAAATTTTAAAAATTGGCACACATACTAATCTTTATATGCGATGATGCCTTATCGAATAAAAATATATTGAACATGGCGCCACTGGCGGTTGATACTCTACAGGATATTTGGTGCATTATTTTTCCAAATTAACGTGACCTGAGGGAGAAGCTATTGGCTAACTCTTCAGCCCCACGGTGTATACAAGTTGTTGGGTCCGTCCCCAAACGTAAAAATCTAACCGAGTTACTCTAGCGAAGGTGAAGGCTATGGAATGGGGCTATACCTAATGATTGGCTGAGATGAAAATGAATATTAATTTAGAGAAAATCAAAGAAATTAATAATTATAAATTTCACTCAAACCGTATTTGATATCTTTTGTTTGCTCTAACTCGTGAGTAGATAATAACAATCTGCCAAAACTCCTCATCCAAAAGTAAACAATAATATAAGATTAAATATGGTTTTAATAAACAAATAATTAGTTAATCTTAAGGAATTAAATTAAGCCATGACAAACGTACAGTGTTGCGGTTAACAATCGATTCAGTTTCCGTGCGATTCGGTTTACGACCGACTCAATTTACGATCGATTCGATTTACGGACGATTCGGTTTACGATTTAAAACAGTCGAAATAAAAAAACGAAAATATATATAGGTATAAAGTATAACCACTAATGGAATCATCTTCAAAACATTTTTAATCGATACGCATCATCGGATGTCAAGATGATCTATTATAGTATGTAATTTAATTTTCAAAATGTTTGTAATTATAATTTTTAAAATATAAATAATTGATCATATTTGTGGGACACCCTGTATAGAATATTACGTAAAGTTGGTTTCCTATATGGTTATAGTATAAGCCCTAAAAGGGCTCGTTATTCCATTGGGTTATTGCGAATTTAGGTAATTTTTAAGTGATAAAATGGCTTCCCGTGGCGCTTAATTATTCCTTTTTAGGCCAGCCTAACGACAACGTTAACTTTTCGGCAAACGTTATTTCGGGTTCGTTTCGTTCCGAAGCCCGAAAATCAATTATCATATTTACGAGGAACGGTTTTAACAAAATTACCGTCGATCTCGTCAAGTCTCTCTCTCTCCCCCCTTTTAACTTCACTTGTCTTTGGATAATTTACGACGAGGCGCGCACTAACTTGTGACAAACCCGTCAAAGCAAGTAAAAAAAAATGAAAAAACGTCATAATTTTGAGAGGAGAGACGTTTTTTTTTTTTCGAGCACGCACGGGCATAAAATGGAAATCTAAAGCTTTAAAGGATTAACGTTTGAATAATGAATATGGGAAGCGGTCGAACTGTTTTGTCCTTAATAGGTTTTCCGAGCATTTTACGGAAAAATTTAGCTTTTGACGTCAAGAAAATGTACGAAATCTGACAACCTGGCCTCGGCTATCCCCAACACAATAATCCCTTGTTGTTAATATTTTTTTTATTAGCAATGAAACTAGGCGCGCCGGAAATTCCCGAGATGTTTCCGAACGCTATATTCGACGCGATATGGTCATTTTCAGCATACTTCGTCAGACTCCATTATCTCGGAAAGGAGACGGTGAACGGTGGAGGAAGCGGAGTAAGGCGATGTGGCGACATGAAATTTACGATTTTTTTCCTGTATAAAACGGTTCAGAGATATTTTTTTAGGATCTAGGAGTTGGGAAATGAAAAACGTTGTGCTATGGTCTGACGGTGTCTAGTTTAGGTGACCTCATGCGAAACGTAAAGTCTAATTATAAGGCACCGGTTGCCCAAAATTTTATCTACAGAGTGAATTAAAAGCAGAACAGTAATATTTAAGTCCTCGTTTTAAACCAGATTTCGAACATGTTTTGCATAAAAGAGTTAGGTTTTCTAACTAAATTAAAGCATTTCTTCCAAACATCCTACAGAAAAAATGTATGATGTCCTTTAAAATCGGTTACAACGTCCCTCCAGGATGTAATTTTAATAAAAACAAACAAGCGTGACCCGTTTCCGTGTATTGTGTGCTTCCAGATCTTGCGATTCTTTCGGAAAAGAACATAACCGTTACGTTTTCGCGGATAATGGGCTCCTTAAGGCCGCTTAATCTGTTCCAGGAGAACGAGGACGAAAGGGCGATTTTTAAAAAATTCATTACTATTTAGCTCGGTGGAAATTGGGTGCGTCAGGATGGCGGTTGTTAACGTTCCGCAGACGGGACGCATTACATTACAAGGCGGAGTCTATTTTTTTTCTCTTTGGGCTTCATCAAGTCTTTACGCTTCTCAAGTTTTGTTGTCTTAAATCATAGAGAATTCTCTCCGGTCGCTTGAAGAAGAAAAAGAAGAAGAAGAAGAAGATTGCTTTTTAAAAGTTGTTAAATATATTGTGCGCACGTTATTCAGGTCAAGATTTTTACGAGTTGATAAAGCCCCTCGTGCAGTTTACAGTTTAAATACCTCTTTTGTTGCACGGAAAAGAGCTCCTCGTTCACGAAAAGATTTCATACAATAAAAACACACGTTAATTAGATCTTTTATTTTTCTTTCGTGCGGATTTGGTTCTAAGTCACTTTGAGGGCCGTTTTTCATCAACAAAAATCGTCCGGCAAAGAAAAAAATAATAATAAATCTTTTTCCCCGAACGAACAACGACGAGAGAGAAAAAACCTTTTTCGAGGCTTTTGTCCAAAAAGGGCGGCCGCTTGTTGTTTCTTTTACATTGCCTTCTGGACCCTCTAGCGTCCATTTTTATTTTCAACTGGCGGGTCCCAGATAGTGTTTCAAATTGTCCGTCTTTTGTAAACACAAATGCATAAGTAGTCCACTTAAGTCGGGGGGCACGCAATTCTGAAAAACGTTCATTCCCTCTTGCCAGTTCCGTTTGTGTACCACATAAAGGTCGCTTAAAAGAATTGAAAGTTTTTTAATTCGATCGTTCGCACCCCGTAAACGGAATGGGTGGGGTTGTTCATGAAGAAAACAACACAAAGAGCCCGTAATTACGTTGCGATCGTCTATTCAAGCTAAATCCCTGAAAACTTTTGCTTCGCGTAAATAAGTTAAGCCGGCTCGGAAATGTTTTCCTTTTTAGCATCACCCTCGTCGCCTCCCCTTCCTCCCCCCTCGTGTTTAACCCCCTCCTGGTCAGAAATTGGAGAGCGCACCACGTCATTTAAGAACAAATTTAGTATAAAGTTTACTGTGTTGCTTCTCTTCTTCTCCTCATTGTCTGGCGACTTGATTTTGAAACTGAAGAAAGTGAAAATGAAAAGTTATTTTGTTCCATTGTAATTCCTCTTCGAGTTAATAATAAATTTGTTTTGATTGTTCGCCGCCACTGATCCGAAACAATGGGGAAAGGGGTGATTGACGATGTTCTGCTGTTTTGGGTCACGTGTTTTCAGATTTTCCTTTCCTCCCTCTCTTTCTCACTGACTGATTCTGAGAAAAGTTCTTGTCGTTCTCTCGGGCGTTCTTCATTCTTTCTCTTCGTCGTAGCACAGCAGCATCATTTGTCATTTTTTTCGCTTAATTCCAGGACCCACCAGTCTTTTTATATTACTTATCTTTTGTTTTAGCCCATCCTTTATATCTCTCAGAAAAGGAAATTATGACAGTCAAGTATTATGAGGTAAAAACGGACATATTTCAACCTCATAAAAGGGCAGCTGAGCCCGTTCCCTTCAAGAAACAAACAGAACTGACGGTAGGCTCTCTCTCACTCAATCATTTTTTTACAAGAGAAAAAAGGCATTAATTCTTCGGTGTAAAGAAATTCCTCAAACTTAGACTTTCGTTCAATCTTATCGTAATATCACCTTGCCCACCTCCAGAGGCCAGGCCAAGTTACACAATGAGTCCCCAAGGATAGTGAATTATTATTGTCGAACTTCTCTTTCCACAAGAAGAAGAATAAGAAGAAGAAAAAGGGACCCAGCCCAAAATAGGAGCGAGACCGATCCATTTTATTTAGCAACAAATTAGAGACCCGGTATATGTCGAAAATAAAGGAAATTTTAACGATCATCAAACGAAATAACCTCTGAACACAACATGATTGTCAGGAAAAAAAATCACACGAAGGTTTCGAAAGCAGATGACACGGACGATTTTCGTTTGTCACAACACGAGCGATTTTAATTGAATGACAAACGCATACCGCGACCTCGCATCAGTTCAAGTGGTGTCTATTTATCGGTGAAAAATGTCCATATGACCAAATAACATGCCCGGATACCGTATGGAAATTTCCAATTTTACTAATTACTAATATTGACCAACACTCACCCGTATGCGTTCTTTGGTGAGCTTTCAAATGGGAACTTTTCGTGTAGACTTTCTTGCATCCGGGAAATTGGCACTTGTGTATTCGTCGTTTGGAATCGGGGGAATGATCTAATCTGTAATAAACCAAGATTTAAAGGGTAGTTTTTATTGTTGGCTCAACGTTATCAAAGAAACTAACCTAGTTTTTGCTGAGCCCGGGGCCGAACCGGGATTCGTCGCCCCATTACGAGGTACCATGGATATAAACCGAGCCAGGCCGGAGGCCCTTACGCGCACAATAGTATTCCTAGGGTGTCCGGTCAATCGAAGATTGCACACGTCAAGTTCCCCTGCACTCGAACTTCCTGCACATAGACCATTTATTAGACTAAAGCATATTAATTTGAATTAATGTTACCGTTACTGTGCCCTGGACCGGATTCAGGACTCGAAGGTGGTGTCAAGGTGCTTGGGTTTCTTGCCACTAGCCTCAATTGTAACGCATCACCGTTCTGATGATACGAATCTTCGTCTTCCTCCTCTTCTTCATCATCAATAGGTTCTTGTTTTACTAATACCGCACAACTTAACGCTCCATCCCACGACATGGGGGAGCTGGCACTGCTTAGTTCATCCAGATGATGGTCTGTGAAATCTTCTAAACTAGTGACCTCGTACCAGCCACACCTAGTACTTTCAGGGATTTTCTTGTAAGTTTGAATTTTAGGCTCGTCCTTGAGATATCGTTCCATCTCGTAGCAAGTCTAGAAAATGAAGATTTTATTGAGCAAAACTAAACGAACTAAATAGATTTAGGACACAATCAAGACATTTATAATGCTTTGTTTATGAACGCCGTTTCCTTGCTGCTGCCACTTTTATGTCAGTAAAGGCTAATTCCCATTAAATGCCTCCAGCAGTAAAATTGCCGCTCCTAAATTACTTTCGATGCATCCCAGGAAATGTATTTATATATAATAAACTTCTCGCCGTTAGTTCTCTTTAAGCCCATTAAAGGCCTGTTCGTTACAATAACAAGAAGTAAACTAAACAAGCAGAATGTGCCTTATCGTCTTGTTGTCGCTGCTACGCGAAGGGTTTAAACAATATCCGCTTACGGGGACGGGCGGATGGCGGGGGTTTCAGTTTTCTTTGGAACGCGATAGGGAATGGTCGAGGAGGTTCACCGGGGAGAAGGGGGGTCGGGTTTGCCGCACCTCCTTTCCTGACGACTTGCAAGATTTCGTGTCACATCCTCGGCCGAAGCAACTAGGAGGTAATGAGTCTTGACATCATTAAGGAAACGTTCTAGGTAATAGGAAAACTATTCAGACGAGGGAACGCCTAAGGGCCAGTTTACTTGCACACATAATGTCTTGATATATGACGCTCCGTTTTTGAAAAGGGGTTATGGGTCTCTTAAAAATACTTGAATTTTAATAGAGTAGAAAATGAAGGAATTAAGGCGACATATAAATATGGGTACGGAACGATGATTAGTAGAAATTCAAACATCCAAAAAGTTTTAGTAGCTCTGGGTGTTTGAAGCGAAAAATGATCAAATGCTTGTAATCGTCCTCAAGAAACTGGCTCCAATTACTAAAATTTCATCTTTAAACCTAAATAAGAGGCCCTGGTTGTCTAAAATCAAATAAAAAATAGAAAACTAATTTCGTTTTATCTTAAAGCCTTTCCGTTCCAATGTTGTCGTCGTTCGATATTGTTTGCTCGGTCGAAACTAAATTTTTAAACTCTCATATCGGTAAATAAAATCAGTCTGGTACGGGGGCAATTCGGGAGGGCGCAACGGAAACAAGGGCATTTTGCCATCGACCTAGGTTACGAACATATCAGCAAGAAAAAAAGGCAGCAAATGGAATTTTTTGAACGACATGCTCCGGCTTTTATCGCTCGGATAGACTTCTCGGGGAAATTCAGTTACACCTCGTATGAAAACTGGTGAAATTTTTATAAAATTTTCCGCTCGTTTGGTTGCGCGAAGCTTCAAAAAGATGTTCACCAAAAAAAAAAAACAAACAACAACAAGAAGAAAACGAGGAAAAATTTAATTTTAATTTCCCGGACGGAAAAAGAATAATTTTAATCTGAAACGAGAAGGAAGGGGGCGGGGGCGATTATTTACAGTTGTTTGCTTTCGCAAACGAGTAGTAGAAAATATTTCGGCCTTTTAATAAGCTGGAGATGCCGCCTCGAGGTTTTTTATGCCGTCTTCCAATTAATCTCGACTGCAATTAAAAGCTTCTTCATTCAAGCTGCTAGTGTACACACCCTGTACAGCGCAGCATCCTTTAACTAGAGAAAAGAGAACGTCACTGTTTCTAACGATTTTTATTAATTAATTCGAGTTGCTTTCGATTCCTAAGCAATTATTTAAACGTGAAGGCGTTTTATTAATTTTGCGTTTGAGTTACTGCAATGTTTCGTTCAATTTTTGTTTACTCTTCAAACCTGGTGAACAAGTTGCGACCTTTTCACTTCAGTGTTTCTTAAAGTTCTGAAATCAACTTTAATTTAGTATCGTTTGTGCGCCAAAAAACAGAAAAACGATCGTCACTGACAATTTCCAGGTTATTATTTTTAATGTACTGCAGTTACCATTCCAGAGGTTTGTGTGAAAAGGAGAGTATTAGTGTTTATTGTAAAAGCGAACGGTCCGAAATTTAATTAAAGGACAATCAATTATTATTTTCCAACGCCCAAAGAGCAGGGAGGATGGTAAATAGATTCGCAGTATACATCCCTTGGGAAATTTTCCGGGAGTGCTTTTCAATCATCTCTCAAGACATTTCGAAACGTAAATGATGACGTTGCACCCAGCCCCGATAGCTACGCTACTGTTTCGCGTGCTTGAATGAATGAAAATTTTAACTGGAAGCTGGACTATGAATGCTCCATGTCCATTTTGCAAGCGAACGACGGGAAATATTCGTTAAAATTGCAGGTTATTCTTCAATTCCCGTGGAAAAATTTTCTGTATTACGCCTAAAATACCACATGTGGTGTTCCGTTTCGACGATTTTCCTCTCTCGTAAAAGTTTTCACAACGGTTTTAGACATAATTGAATTATGAGCGGACGACCATTAACAGGACGTTTCTCAATAAAATTATTATGTTGAGTTATTGTTAAAGGAACACATTAACGAAAACAATTTTCAGTTTTGTGAGTGTTTTCTGGTGATTTCGCTTCGCGTTTAAAATAATTTGCAACAAGAGCATCCTTAAAACGAGTCAAAATGTAAAAGTTGTATGGTATGGATTCCTTTAAAAGATTCCAGATTCAATTGAACAGAAGTACTCTCGGAATAATCCTAGTACTGATATGCAATTTTTACATTCTTGATTCTCTAGCTTGTGGTAGTTTTTCGCAAACTCTACTACTTTTATCACGAAACGTTTAAAATGATGCTGAGTCGACATTAGAAAATTCCCATTCGAAATCTGTTCCCTTCTTCTTCAGGTGAACGTAATAACTTTTGAAATTCAATTCGAACATCTGCCATCGTCATGAAGCGAGAGCAAAAGGAGAAATGGAGAGAGAAAGAGAAGGAAGTAAATACCTCCATCGGTTCGGACACTCGTATAAAGCAGGAATCGCATTTGGCCTTTAAACAAATTCCCATTCTGCCGGCACACTCGCACTCTCGCACATACAAAAGAACCATACCTCGAATTGCAACGGCACACGGGCCGTCGTCCTCGTTTCCGAGACCATGAAGAATCCCCCGAACGGTCGTATTTTTGCCAACTTCCGGCCGATCTCTGGGGACACAACGGGGTTGGGTGGGCGCGCTTCCCTTTTTTCCGCGAGACAGAGAGATGAATTAATGCGTTCTTTATATGCAGCGCTTCTATTATTTCGCCTTTTAGCGCTCAGCGCTCGTCCTAGTCTTTCCTTTTATTTTTTTTTCCGTTCAAATGCTGCTGGTTCGTGAGTGAAATTCGGCAGACAGCAGGGCCTAATCCGCAGGATTAAGGGATATCGGTAAGGGAAACCGGGATCGGTACAAAACGGCATGCGGTCCGAAGGCGATAAATCTTTTACCGCGGCCCTGGGTTTGAAGGTGATGGCTTTTGGAAAATTGCTTCCGTCCGACGATACTAGGAAATATTATATATGTACGTATGGGTTAGGTTTTGACACATACTGTTAGTTCTCGTTAGTATTAACTGAATTGAGAAGAACCGATTGAAAGATATTTTTGGAACATAACTCAAGGGAATATGACACACATTTTCTTTTTAAAAAAATCGTCATTTATCATGAACAAAACAATCTGATACAAGATATCGAAGTTCAAGAGGGTGCTTGTCTTATAATAATAAATGGCCAGTCTTTATCAGTCCCAGGGGCTTTAGTCTTGAAGAGATCGTTCTCATTTCCGCTACAGTAATTTAGAAACAATCAATTATTTCCCAATAAGCAAGGCCAAAGAGTGCAGCTTTTCCAGACCGCCCGGTTTTCAATCTTGTCTTGCTCGCCACGCACCCAATACACCATCTATGAACAAATTGACAAATAAAGGCTCCAAATCATAAAAGAAAAAATCAAAACTTCCTCGAAAACGAACAAATGCGACGCGATTTGTTACGAATGGCGTTGCTTTGTTTCGTTCTGTATCTCCTGTAGTCAGGCCCTTGGACAAAGTAAATGATTGGTTTACTCCTATTAATTTGAGACTCTTCTCCAGTTCTGCGTAAAATCCACTCCGATTAATAACGTTTCCTCTCTTTCTCTCTCCAGTCATCTCGTTGCCAGTCGTTTCGGTTCAATCGAATGGAAATTTTATCTTTCTACCCCTCTGTTCGTGACCGAGAGTTTTAATCTGACCCTTCTATCGATATGGAAAGCCAGTTTTTTTTTGGTTTTAAATAACTCTCTCATATTCCGTTTTGAATTACAATTAAGGACACTGGGAGACAAACCGGTATATTTTATGCATCACCAACCTTCACTCACACCCTGTATAAGGAATAATCATTATTTTAAGCTGATTCCTCTTCCTTTATTTTCTGGAAGGTAAAATGCTCTCGCGTACGAGTCGGTAAATTAAATTTTCGTTTTAGCTTAAGGTAGACGAAATCTATTTAGCTTCCTGTAGAAGAGATTCTCCTTGCCGGTGGTAAATTAAGTGAAGAAGATCCGACCTGGCAAGGAGAACCGGATTATAACGAGACGCGGGCACAATAACACGCACCCTTGAAAACTTTTCAAACTAAAAAAAAATGCATTGCATGGCTGAAAATTAAATAGCGAATAAAATCCGGAACCCATTTATCTCACTCCGAGACTCGAAATGTAATCAAATTAAAATTTGGTGAGCAGACCCCGCGCCCACGATCTCTCTCACACACAATCAGTCAGAGGGAAGAAGAACTAAATGGGAGTAAACGGAATTAGAGAGAGGGCAACTCACGAAGCGCGAATTGCAATTTTATCGTCTTCGATTGCAGTTAATTGGCGGCGTATCGCCTCTAATTGACCCGTGGGGGATGTTTTAACGTTTTGGGCCTATAAAAACTGCATTTTAAATTATTCGAAACGTTCCGGTTCCTGTTCTGTTTCCGTAATTTAGCGACGCCATAATGGATTCGATCCACAGGCGTCTCATGAGGAGAGCGAGCTTGATTCAGTTATTGCAATGAATTCACTTTTGGTTCTTGCCTTCGCATTGGTTTCAGAGGCTTTAGCTGCACTCGATGATTGTGAGTTTAAAAATTATATTAAGACAGCATCTGTTAAATTACACTTTACTTGTTCAGGCCAAGAAACAGAGTTTTAGTGAAACATAGCTTTTGGCATTTTTTATGTCATACTCGTTCCTGCTGTAAAAGCTAATGATACACCACTGAACTGATGATATTGCAACGTCGAGCAGGAAGAAAATAAACGAGAAAATACCATCCTGCAATTATTAAATTTCCTTTTCGGTTCAGAATCGAGAGCTAGAAAAAGAGAAATCGAGGAGTCTTTGTTCTGCATAATTGATGAGAGCTCGTTTACATTTTTTTTCCAGAAAAAGAGAGAGAGACGACTTGGGTGTTTATTTTTTGCCCGTTTTGTACAGACACAATACTTTAAAGCAGTAAACCGTAACGTAGTGGCACTCTAGCTGCGCGCACCAGTCAGAAAATTTAATTCGTTCGCCTCGAAAACAAACGGCTCACTTCGACAGATTAAAGTTGTGTGTATTCGCGGCCATAGTGCAAAAACTATATAATATATACTCCACTTCTCACTTTTCTCGAGGCTCACGCCTGTGGGCATTGTGCCATTTGGCCAATTTACTATTGAGCTCTCTTATGAGTTCCATTGCTGCGACCATAAATATCCTACTATTTTCATCCAAGAAAGGGATTTCTTTTATATATATTTTATAGTTTGGTATATATATATATATATATATATATATATATATATNTTCTCGCATATGACACTTTTTAAATTCGTTCGTCGGACTCCCGAGGGAAAAGTTTCAAGACATGCAGATGGTGACGGTGTTGGCGCGGGTGTCAACTGACGATCTGAAATGAATTTTCAATCGCTACAAAAGTTTTCCTGTCAAGAGATTTGCATTTATTAAACCGCAACAAGAAGGAAAATAATTTAATGTTTTATTAATGCAATTTGCGAGGCGGAACACAGGCGGAACGGAAAAGAAACTTACGTGGGGACATCTGTTTTCAACAAAAAAATAACCACCCGATTTTTCCCATTCAAATCCTTGTTGTTGGTACGTCTCTCCCGGCGTCCGAGTCCCTTGAAATTTCCTTTTTCGAACACGACGACATCCCATTTATTCCCTGAGAGAGAGAGCGAGCGCCTTTTTTATTATTATTATATTCGTTTTGACAGAAAGACGTGCTAATTTCCATATGGAAATATCCAGTTATTTTTCTCTGTTTTTTATTGAGGCTAGTGCACCCACTGGTAGCGGTTTCTGATTAATTTCCTCGTCATTTCTGTCTGATTATGATATCCCGACCACGGCTGATTAAAATTTAATTCGACAAGGGAAGGGAAACTTTCCATTTGATTAAAGGCCACTCTATTTAATCAATAATTCTCTCATCCTGTGTCCGCATACTTGGATCCGCATATCAGACAATATTGTTTTCCCGTTTGTTTTCTCCGGGCATGAATTATTCCGGAATGGTGGCGGTGGTCCCGGACGCGAATTATTAAACTTTCACATTTCACGAAGAAAGGAAAATATTGCAATGTCCGGCCTCTCGTTTGAATGGGTCCCCGTCTTATTTATGGGGAAACGAAATGGGGAAATTTAGTGAACAGACATCCGGGGGAAAAATAATAACTTTTTTTCCTGTTGTTGTCTCTCCCCAGCCGTCAGTGGAGCCATATATGAGCAGTGCACCAGACGTGACGAGGGAGTCAAGTGCGAAATAAGAGGAAAAAAGTGTATGAAGTGGAAAGAGTGCGAATCGGTAAATGAAGTTTACAGAGTCTGTTTTTTTCTAATTAAACCTTTGCTCATATCTCTATACTGTCCTCCTAAGACTCTGAATCTGTTTTTATCTACATTTAATAGACAGAACAGATAGTCTTAGTTGAACAAAGACAGGGCATGGTTTTGCAGTTCTTAGAAATAGAAAAAAGGACTCTTGTCATGAAGATCTATGGGGAAGTAGAAATGATATCTTAAAACTGCAGTAGTTTACAGTTTAGAACTTTGACCGAAATCTATTGGACCTTAGAGAGAATCCTAAGAAAGAGCTGCAGGTAACAAAAAGCAAAAGATTAATTTAAACGTTATATTCATGTTTTTGTACAGTCCTGAGACTTGACAAAAAAGCAACGACATTTTCAAATTTCGCTACTTTTAAAAGGGAGAGAACGAAGCTATATTTGCCGAAATAGGACTCACGACTAGGATTACAAACTCATTAGTTTAGCGAAATTGTACGAACGGGCTTGTCGAGTCGCACATAAACTCTTTTGTTTACGATTCGCGACGAAGTAAACAACCAGTTATTGAGACTATTTTGTATGCGAGTTATTATTACCTACCCTCAGAACGGTACAGTTTTATTATGCACCCTCATAATTTGAACTCATTCGAGTTGAGTACGTAAACTCGGCCATTTTATTGCTGAAACGGAAAATGGTGACTTGACTCGAATCACAACATCTGGAGATTAATTAGTGGATGGGTTAATGAGCCTATACCGGTCCATTTCGGTTAAAGCTGTTCCATTTAATCGGTAGTTAATCGAGCGAAGAACTAAGTGACTTCGCTGTTCAAAAACCGACAATTTTTCCTTTTCTTTTTTGTGCAAAATTATGAGAGGCGATAAAAAGTTCAGGGTTAAACAAGTGCCAAATGTCATATACACGCGTGCCTGTGTATAAATTGTAATACAAAGCATGTGTAGGCAAAATTTGGGCTTCGCTTAGTTGGAAAACGATGTCACGCGACATTAGAACTAGGTACTAGAGACTTTCAAGAACTTCTCTTAGCATTATTACTTCATAGTTATTGTTGAAGCCTACAGAGCGAGAAATGAGGTTTAAGGCAATTGAATGCTATTATATTGAAATGTTTCTACCCCATTCAAAGGGATTTCATAAGAAACATAAAACAACAAACAGATTCTTTAATACAAAGCACTACTGCAGTTGTATTTGTTGTGTTGCAATCCGATTATTGGCTTAAAGTCTGTAATATAATGTTCAGATTAGTTCGAAATAAACTAATATATATCTCAATAAGAAAATTCATTGAAAAATCTTCGGGCATGGTAATCCTGAGAGTCTTTGATGCGAATTTCAAAGCTAAATGTTGCTTCTCCATTTCATTAAATTTTACTCAACTACAACATTTTCATTGAGCGCCCTTAATGTTTCCTTCTCTTATTATTGTCGATTGACCTATTCCATGCCTCTAGCCGTTGCGCTTGATTAACCGATAAAACTGGCTCGGGAGAAGTAACTGCTCCGAATACATGGCGAGAGCGAAAGAGAGAGCAATCCACGGTCAGTCCATACGCGATATGACCCAGCTCGTAAAAAAAAGTAATAAAGCGAGTTTTAGCGTGTGACGTTAACATCACGACGAAAGGAAGTAGAGCGAGCACACAGTGCAGTGCAGTTGCCCGCACTCAGTTTTTTAATGAACATCCTGAGGAAGTGGCACTGACTCTCTTGTGGCCTCAAAACGAACGGATTTCGAACTGTTCCGTTGGTTTTTCGGGCCGCAGGGACTTTTAATTACGGTTCGAAGGAAATCGACAAACGAATTGTGTCACTGGCACTCACACGCCGCATTGTCACATTGTGCAAAAAGTATCTAGAAATCCCACAAAAAAAAGGGTTTTCGAAACAAATAATAAAATGTAAATCATATTCTTATATGTTATGATCCAACCGGCAATTTGGATAGCTTATTGTTCGTTAACGTTCGAAACTGTTCTTTATTCTATCTTGTTTTTGTTTTCCGGAGATTCGCTCGCAATTTCTAGAAGTGGCTAGTAGCAGTGTCGCTGACACAAACTGTCGCATACGTAATGTATGTTTTATCGTTCGGGGGCCGAGCATCTCCTTCGGACCGGCTAACTTTGTTGGCCATTAAAAGCACGATTAAAACGATGTTTTGTTGGCTCCGCCACCACTACGAATATTCGCATTGTCTTGCACCAGACGCAATTAGTCAACTCACGATTTGAATTTCAAAGTTCCCTATGTTCTACATACGTTATTCGGATTTTGGTGATAATAAACGCGTTGACGGGGTTGCTGATTTAATTGGAGACCCCCCCCAAGTCCGAAGTAATAACGATTTTAAATTGGACATTTAAGTAACCACCACGGTCCGTGCTGAGTTAATGGAAGCCTCGTACCCGGTGATGTAATATCGACAAGTTGTAAGTGGTCGGAATTAGGGGCAAATATTTGCTCAACGCTTATCCGGCATGTCTGCGTTGTGAGTGTTGTCAAAACCCTCACTTAAATTACCTCCCTTTAACTGTATCTGTATATCTCTATCATAATTTTGAAATCTTGCACTGCTAAAATTAATTAATATACTGGGTACTGAAAACTCGAGGTATAGTATATCGTGTGTTAAGAAAGATTTAACGCGACAACGTCTGCCAGGTTGGAAAGATAATAAAGAACGATGTGCGGATCTTGAGACATGTATCTTTTTTATGTGAGCTACAAATATGGCCTCGGCCGCCTTAGAAGCTTAACTAAAAATAAAGAATAGTTTGAGGACAGGCCTAATAGAAAAATGGTGTTACATTGAGTGAAACTTCCAGTTTCGAGGTCAAAGAAAGGACCCGAAAATTATTTCGAAAATATCGTTACTAAGCTTTGTTGTCCTCTTCGAACGTATCTGTTATCCTTTCAAACTCGAGGCGAAAGTAATTTAAGGGTAATAAGACCTTATTGCCGACTCACGCTCGAGGAAAACTAGTCCCTTTGGACATCGAAATTAAAATCTAAGATGCGACGCTCTCTTTTGCGCCGTTCTCGTTCTCGCCGCGGCTCCGGTTCAGGCAAAGCGAGCGAGGAATTTAATAAAAAACCTTTTTTTCAGAGTAAAAAACTCCTGTTGTCTAACAGATACGACCGTTTTCTGCAACGAAAGCCGAAACTGGGACGATGTCATTGCTAAATTAACATGTCGTTCGAATAATGGAGCATACCCCCTGCCCCACCTTTCCCTTTTGCTTTCTAAAAGCTAGGTTATAGATAGGCAACTCCTCCTCCTCGTCTCTCTCCTCTTCGTTTCGTTCCTTGTCGTTTATCATAATAAAGCGACCGGAATTCCTATGCGACAATAACAATTTCTTATTCTTGGTGACGTCAAACCGCACACACACATATACCAACGGCAGCAGCAGTAAATTAACAGACGTGTATGTGATTCGAGATGTATGCATAATAGCAAAACACTTCCAGGCAGAGGGAGTGGGAAAACAGTGAATATTTCCAGAGGCGTGTGCGTAATTGATGTGTTGCTTGAGATGAAGAATTGAACATGGGTTTCTGTCAAAAAGTTGGCTAGAAAGCGACATGGAGAGGTGGGAGGGACGAAGGCAATCTTTATCTCCACCGAATTTCCGAAAGGGTAATCCGAGAATGGGAATATGCTAGTTTTCGAGAAAGTTTCGAATGCGCCCCGCGGCTTTTCGACTCTGAAAGCAACAGGAAACTTTTCAAATCAGCCGACGTTTCGAACTTTGACTGATTTATTTCACCATTGACAAATGGAAATTTTCTGCAAATATTAGAACAAGAATGGCTACATTTTAGATCCGTAAGAAAAGGAATCTTCAAATATCATTATATTGAATGGCAATCTAAGGGTAAAATTTTCCGAAAGTATGCCTGGAGAGGTGTGATGTCTCTCTGGTGGTGCAGAACTATTAGTTTCTCTGTAACGGGAATCATTGCTGTCTCATACTTATTTGTAGTTGTACAACATTGTAAAACATTTGGTGATTTAAACTGGATTGGATGCTTAAAGACCTGTCGATTTCCAGGCTAAATACCTGAAGACCAGAAGGCACTTTGAACTATTTCTACAATCGTCGCATTGTCATATGCTTCATTTAGCAACTCTCTGGTCCGGTCCGTGTTTCGTATATTTGATCTTCTTCTATATTGACAATAAAATGATTTTCGGTGCTTGAGTGAAGTATGTATGTTTAAAGAGGACTAAAAAAAGGCAACATTTAAAAATTGAAACCGAAATCATGACCGTCTAGATATGTTTCTCAACCAATTTGTAGAACTATAGCTTTTTTCTTTAAGATCAAAACTCATTAGAGTTCCAACGTCTTGTCATCTCCAAGAGGGGAAAAAACTGTAATTGCATCATCACATATGACAACAATCTAATGTTTAATGCACACCAGCCAAAAGTGGGTTGCAGGTCGTAGATGCGACACTTGGACCTCTCGGGATCGTAAATAAATAAAATTTACATTCTGTCGCGCCCCGAAAGACATCGCCTCAACGAATGTTTATTTTAAGAGCTGAAGCGAAAGAACGATCGTTTTCGGTAGAAGCGGCCGCACTTTCTCGGGATCGAGACATATCCTAATACACAAAAAAAAAAAGAGAGAATTATATCTTAAATTCGTCGGGATCGATCCAGGTTAAGTGCGGCGAGTGCAACTGAAAGCAGGAATAGCAGCAGCAGCAGTGGCGGTAGCAGTTGAGAGAGGAAAATCGCGGAAATAATGGAAGTGGAGGCTGATTCATGACCCCTCTTCTTTTCTCGGTCTGATAAAAAGAGAATTTTCTGATAACCCGTTCGAAAAAGGGGATGTTTTATTGTTGCCGAGTCGTGCACAAGATTTCGTGATACTTCCACGTAATGATTATGATTAGGCAACCTAATTATCCGTAATTTGGTGAAGGGGTAAGTCGAGTACTTTGGTCAAAACCTAAAATTTATTAAATAAACATACATTTCAAAACTCAATTTAGGCAACCCACTCAGGAAATTATATGCAGAAGGAACCTTTGCGTGGTTTAGATTTTCTTTTACTGGCGTCGGTAATTGAGTTGGTCAAAGTTGCTTTTTTATTGGAATTTATACGGACCTCATTAATTCAGGTTACATGCAGGTACATGTAAACCAAAAAAATAAATAAATTCACGTTCTAAACATTGACAGGCTCTACTGAAAGTTTATGATCCTATGCGATAATAAAGTTAGAGCCACATCCAATCAAGTTATGAAAACTTGTTCTTTTTTTTATGTAATAAACAGTTCTAATACGGGAAACGGTACTTTCAAATCTAGAATTAGCTTTTGCAATTAGTCTAATTTTTGTTCAGCATCAAAACATTAATTTGATAATGAAACATGTCAGGCCGTAAATGGTGTGTAAAATCCGTTTGGAGAACTTAATGGGTCTTAAACGCAAAGATCTGATTCGCTGCCCTCCACTCCACACTCCCCCACCCACCTCTCTTGGGGAAAGTTTACTTCGGCTAATCAGCTGACAGCCGTACAAGTATCGTAGGTAAAAGGCCCTCGTTTCAATGGGAATCCTTCTCTTTGCTTAATAAATTCATAAATGTAAACCTTTGGCCGTATAATCTGGCAAACGTACCGATATTTCCATTTTTACGATAACGACCGAATAAAATATCGTTTGTTGTTTTGGCTTTTTTCCATCGATTTCGAACGGTTATTGTAATGGCATCGCGCGCTGCTCTCGATCCTTTTTATTGTCCGACGATGATGGGAAGGATTTCATTTTTTTTTATTCTCTCTGTTCTCGTCTTTTCTTCCTATTCTTTCACATCTCCTCTCCCTCGTCCGTCCCCCGCTTCCTGCAGACTCGATATAACAATTTTTCCCCTTGGATGGTTTAACAATTCGGGAAAAAGTAAGTAGCTGTTTTCACGCCTACCAACAACAAAAAGGAAAATCTGTTTTGAAGAGCAACTTCTTGTCATCTCAGTAACGACGATATTCAAATAACAACGTTTAGAAATTCAAGGTACGTCTTAGCACCGAAAAGGGCCACGGCCTTGGGGTGTAATAAGGTTCTACAATTTGGATTATTATTCCTGAATGAACTCGAAGATTAACCGTATTGTCTGTCCCTGACAAGGGTATTATTCCCTTTTACTGTTCCCAGTAAATATTAATGATCGGTTAACAACGATATTTCCTTTGCCTTTCTGTTTCTGTAAACTTTTATTTAATAATAATAGGCAATTAAACAATAATAAGTCAAACTTGGCCTGATAGTAGATGGGTCGGGGTTTTATCTCCCCATTTTTCCTCTTCTTTTGCCAAACTGGAACTAATAAATCATGCGGTGCCAGAGAAGAACTAGGAAAAACGTTCCTCTTTTTGGCCTTAAAACGAAAACTATAAATAAGCCAAATCCACACATATCAATTGAAGTTTCTCGTTGTAATCGATAGATAGATAGGGCGAAACTTTCGACGAACGCGAAAGCTGTAAATTTCATTCTTAACCGAATTTTCGAACGGGGGGGAAAACAACAAAAACAACAACAGGAAATTTTCTTAATCGTCTAAACTATACAAATATGAGCGAAAGAAATAGAATAAGAAAGATAGAGAGAAAAAGAGAGAGAAAGAGAGAGGGAGAAGGAGAGAAAAGAAAATAAATAATTTTCAAAGGGACAGCACGTGAATACGTGACCTGATCGCATTGATTCCATCGGCCTCTTTCTAGGTTTATTGCGTTTTTACGTCTTTTCTGGCGCCATTTTTATAACAAAACACCCACAACTCTCTATTTCACCAACGTCTTTAAACGAAAAATTAATAAATAGTGTATCATACTTAAACAAGTTATGAGAAAACCAGTGTTGCTAAACGGGATTCAAAAACGACTACTTACTCAATTATTAATAAATGTTCACAACCGTGATTTAATCTATTTTTACAACAGTCAAGTGCTCTTACACCGACTCACAGTCGTTCCATTCCAAAAGCGAATGATATTATTATAAGCGACTCCTCGCAGAAAATGAATTTCTCGCATGGACACGCGCGCTCTCACGACTCCGCCGGAAAACGAATTCAACACCCACCAAAATGCAGAAATAAACGGAAAATGTGCCGCTCGAGAAGAATAAAATGCACCTGCTTCCCAGTTTCCCAGAGTTTTACGTTCGTAAGTTGTTCTCTGGCGTAACGAACAAATTTTTCCTCTGTTTCCTCTGTCTGGCCATCAAACGGTCCTTAGAATCGTCTGTGAACGAGATACGCTGAAATAAATTATAAAACACGATGGAGGTAAGGGCATTGAAACGAAAAAAAAGAAATAGGAACAAAAAAACCACAGACCCATCTTTCACTTGACTCGTTTCTGGAAGCGAATTCCGTACGTTCGACGCAGGAATGCGAAACGCGACGACGTTGTTTGGAGGTACGGCGATGTGGCTAAAGTGCATTTCCCATCCGAGCCTCCTCCCCGTCCTCCCTCCGCCCGAAACAAAATATTTATGTTACAAACCCTTCTCTCTCCTTTTCCAACCCCCGCTTCGTCATTGTTTCTTAACCACCACTATCATGTAAGACGCGAAGCTAAGTGAATATTTACGATATCTTTAGGCATAAATATTGCGAGATATAAGTTAAGAGCTATTTTAGCTTCCACATTCACGATTCTGAAATATACTTTTCACTCAAAACTAGTTTCCAACTACAGTTCAAGTTCACGTGACTTTTAATAACCTCCATCTAGCGCAAATCTTATTTTAAAACTGAAACAACAATTGAAAAACCCAAAGGTAATATCCCATGTAATTTGCGGTCGAGAGTCTCGCCTGGAATTCAACAAACATTCCCATTTTAGATGTGCTCTTTTAAAAATCTCACCTTAAAAATATTTCAAAGCGCGTCCACTTGGGTAACCCACAATATGTATACTGGTCATACGTAAAATTCCGCAATGTTGCCACGCGTTCCACTTTTCCTGGGATCGGATTTCCTCGCAAAATCCTCATATCTACTACATTGAATAACCCAGTTACAAGACCGAACCTATAAAATGTTGTTAATAAAGCGCCGAAACGATCTATCGCGTAAATAATTTCCGCAACTTTGCATGGAATCTGTGAGAAAACGAAGAGAGGTTTCGCCTGTTTTTGAGAACGGGTTGGAAAATCTCATTTCAGCGGGCAATAACTAGGCGGGAGCCACGTTAGTACCCACTCTGGAAATTGTGTTTTTAATAAGTGAACAATCCTGGGTAAAAATACGTGAATATTCTTGATAAACATTAGAAATGGTCGTATAAAGTGAAATATTTTTATTTCAGGACAAGCGCTTTGAATATATTATGGAACGGAGCATTTGTAACTCGGGCGGCGGCGGGCCTTAAAAAGGCGCCCCCACAATAAACGTAACACGTATAAATCACAAATACACACATACACACCTGGAATTTTCTTATATGTAGGAGATGCATTATTATTAAACTCCCTAAATCAACCAACATGGAGCCGGAGGTATAACCCGTGCACGCTTTCCAACCGTTCGCTCCCGTTGCTCTATATTTTAATAAAGGCTGGAACTTTAGAGAAAAAAAATAATGAAATTTACACCCGATGAGGCTTAACTTGAATCGTTGATCTTTGAAACTAAATAATTTTTAATCAAACGTTGCAACGAACAGCGGCACCAACATAATAATACTGCAACTTTAGTAAAGAAGAAACTTTTTTAACGAGTTGCCGCCATTCAATTGAATCCAGAAACTTTTTAATCAATCCATGGATAAACATGCAAAACATTTCAAGTTTCCAGAACGGTGCCTATACCGAAGACGGTAGGGAGGCGAAGGGGGGCTGGGGGTTAAAAAAGTCCCTGGGGAGGTCCTAAATCAACCATACAATGATCGTAAACGTCTTGAGTCCGTGGAACCAGCCCTGTGAGCTCTATAGATCCTTATTTATATATTTTTACGTTTATGGAAACGAGCCGAAATGACAAGGTGACGTGAAGAAAGGGGACAGCACCCCAACTCCCCCTATTCCCAACTCCTTTTAAACAGTATTGAATAAAAAGAAAAAAACTTATATCATGTCACATTTTTTATTACTTTCTAAGGTTATTTACGAGCTTGCATAGATTTGAGGCCTTTTCAAAAGAATTTTTCAACCGTTTCAGGGATAATACCAGGGGTAAACGGGAGAAATTCGTGTAAATCTTCTCTCGTTTACTGTTTAGCCATATTTAATTCATGCACTGGGTAGTATAGCTTTTATTACACCCCAGAATTTATACCTTTTTGTTTGCTTGGCGGGGCAACAGTGTACATAATTAGCAGATTGGAAATCTTATTTTAGGTATATTGCATATGTTTTAACCTTTGGAATGTATTGTTTCACTATGGTGTTAAAGATTCTAGACATTCTGGTGGTTACAACTTATATTTCGATGTAGTAGAAAAAATAATAATAACAATTAAGTTCCATTAAAAATGAAATTCACACGTCTTTTGTCACAGAAGTCAACCATATTTTTCAAATAAATTGTGATGAAACAAGAACATTAAAACGGGCATCAAATTATTATTCACAGGGAATGGTTTTTAAACACATTATTTTTTCCATAAAGTGTGTATTGCCCGTTGGGGCTCTAGCTATAAATTAAACAAAAAAAATCAATTCAAAAAAAATATTACACGGTTACCACATTACCATCCGGATTTAGATCAAGGTGAAAAACAGGCTTCCCAGAACAGCCCAGATAGAATTTTTCAAACATTTTTAAGGATAATGCTGAAGACAAACAGAAGAAATTGGTGCAAATCCACCCGCCTACTATTTACCCATATTTAATTCATGGACTCTTTAACATAGTATTTCCCAAGACCTGACTACATTCGAGATTGACATATAATATCTTACAAATCATTTCCTTTCAATATCAAAGGTAGATTACGATTTCACAAAAACCAAACCAGCAGCACGTTCATTTGCAAGAAAAATGTTTGTTTTGCGTGTGATCGCGTATCGAAAATCCGAAATGAAATAAAAGTAAAAAAACTGGATTGACGGGATGAGCGCGCGTGGAATGCACGAACACAGTCTGGATTCGATCTAATGCACTTTCCAGACAATGAGGCGGCTTGCGGAAATCGCCGCGGCAACTTAAATTTTAAATTAGACCGGAAAGCTTTTAAAAGCGGCAACATTACTTTCTTGCGCGAAATTAAATATTTCCACCGTCACCCCCAATGGAACACTGGCATAATGGAGGCCATCTTCGTCTTTTATATAATTGCAAAACGACCGTAATAATTTCGACCAAGTTGTAGTCAGACATTTTTTTCTCACTCCAGTGGATTATTCGATAAAGAAATGGCATTATATAGATGATAAAACCGTACAACCAGTGAAAATATAATGGACATTTTATAATGGAGTCAAGAGATAAACACAAATATAGCCTTTCGGCTCACATGGCGCGACAATAGCTGATCCGATTACTGTCAGTCAGGTAGAACGGTCCGCACATACACACATAGAGGAAAAGCGATGCGAAGAGAGAAAGGGCTAATCTTTATATAAAGCATTACAGGTTGCCAGGAATACCTTGGCGTTAAAGTGCAGTCAGAATGAGAGCATAACATTTCCAGAACGAAACAATAACAAAAAAAAAAAAAATTAAACTGAAGGGAATTTTTAAGTGAAACAAAGCTAATTTTTATTGAAAGGTAGTAGAAATGATTCTTCCGCTCAAATGGCAAAGAGGCCTCTCTACTCTCTCGTGCACCAGGAGGCGAGAAAGCGCAATTACGTTTTAAAAACAGCTCCAGTCCTTTTCCCTGAGCCAAATTAGTTTAAGACAGGAAGAAAATTACAAGTACTCTCTCTCTCTCTCTCTCTCTCTCTCTTCTGCGAATTTAATTACCAACGAGAGATAATTTGAATTAGGACCTATAAAGTAAGCATTTTTTACCGAATTAATATAGGGGTTGGTTCAAAAGTTCATCAGCTAATAGTTTAGACTATGATGTAAACGAACGATTATGTAGTTGTAGCCTGTGTAAAAATACAGAATTTAATTTGTTTTCCTTAGTTTACAGGAGAGGACGAAACAGCATCATTGCATGGAATGGCAGTAAGCATGACAGGCAAGGGTTACATTGAAAAAAAAATCAATTTTGAATAGTCTGACGAACAGAAATCGCTGGAATAATCCTCGCAAAGAATGTTCCTTTGCAATTCTTAAAAGTCATTTGGTGGCTTAAATGGAATGAAACCCTGTACGTACACATACATAGTGTTTCAAGACGATTCCTTCGTGTCCTATAAATCGTCGAGTTCCTAATGAAACTGCATGTTTCCCGGTTAATATATACGTAAACTAGTTTCCGGGGCTTTTATGCAATTTAATGTGGGTCACTCTGTTAACTCTGGCCGCGCATTATCGCCCTAATAAATTCCCCGAACGGGGACCGGGCTTTAAATAATAAATCCATTTACGGCCTGGAGCCTTTAAAATTCCTATACTATAGTATACATAATAATATTTGCAATATTTTCTTTCTTTTTCTTTCCCTCGTTCTCTGTCTTTCTCTCAAAGTAAATACAAGTAAAAAATATATAGGAAATGGGCACAAGTGGACCGCTTTTTGCGCTTTGAAAGGCAATTAAATGCGACGTCACTCTCATTCCACATTCTTGGAGTACTTCCAGACGTCGGGGCTGCGTCGCTCGCTCGCTCACTCATTGCCGGATGGAGGAGGCTCTTTTAGTTCGAATAACTTCGATTAAATTTCTCGCCGCTAGCTTGTCTCGAACAGCTTTTTTCAATTTTCGGCCTTTCGAAACTCCACTCTCGATGGCGCAACAAAAAAAAAAAAACAAAAAATTGAGAAAACCCTGACTCAAAGTTTAACAACAAGAACGGAACTTGATTGATAATACTGTAGGAAATTTTGAAAAATTACTTCTCAGTTTCCTTCTCGCAAGCCCGATTTAAATTATCTTGGTTTAAACTATAAATGCAACACGTCCAGCTTGATTGCCATCTTTATAATTCACTCGTATATAATGCACAGTTTATCATCAATTTACATTACAACAGCGTATGTTTAGAAATATTGTCATACCCTTATCATAACGACCTGGAACTTCTTAAAAATCTTGGCATTTTCAGTTGAAACAGGATTCATATTGGAAATCCTACTTAAAATGCCACGTTTTCACCTGGTTTTCGAGGTTAATCCCGGCAGGAATCTCTTTCTCATCATCATCGAGGAGGACCCGAAGGCGATGCCTCATTAGAGAATTAGGTGTATCTCGCAAAGGGTAAACGCAAACGGAATTTAAAGATCGAGGTGGCAGAGGGATCAATGGGGTAAATCACGTGTGATCGATATAGCAAGCGTTGTGGGGCCGCGAGAGAGGCAATGGAAAATAGATGAAAAACAGGCAAACAGAAAAAGATAGAAATCTCTGAAGGATAGGCAGGCAGTAAAAATCCACCGGCTCGTGTAATAAAATCGTGTCGACCTAAGGATGAGAGGAGGCGCCCTCGATCCACGTCTGGACGATAAATTTTCTCCTAAAATTGTCTTCGGAGTTCGGTCCCTTTTCGATGAAAGACCGGATGTTTAGACCTGGTGGCGCGTCTGGACAATTTTTAAATTGCACATATTATTTCTGACAATGAATTATTGACACTCGTTGACGTACTTGAAACACTAATTTAACCTTAAGTTAGTTCCCAACGTAATATCTACGTAATATTTAAGCTAAGATTACAGCGATAACTCACTCATGTATGCTATTCCTAAACTAGTTTTCCACCTTTTAGTCTTTAAGCAACGTCGTTAGCTAGGCCGAGCCTTTAAACAAACTCACTTAAACTTTGAGAGATTTGAAAATTACAACCTAAATACTGTTTCTTTTTTTTGGAGAAAGAGGGGGGTATATATAGACGATGTGTTCGCGCGCTCCCAGCCCCAGTTGCACCCTAAAACGAAAATATGACATTTGAAAAGTTTTAATTGGGCCGTAAAGTTTTAATGAAACACGAATATTTAATGCGAAGATTAAGCAAACGAAGAAACCCGAAAAAGAAAACAAACAAAACTAGGAGGAGCAGCAGCAGCAGCAGAAAGAGGTTGGTCGAAATTAAATGTCAACACCGCAAACGGGTATTTATTTTAGGACTAAAATTGCATTAAAAAAAACCGACAACGGCGTTTTTTCAATCGTCAAGACTCGGTTTCTTTAACGGAACAAATACGTGCTATTAATCGGTGGCACATGCGGCAACAAGGTGAAATAGAGGGGAAACGCCAAAAAAAAGGCGCACTGAGCCCGTTTAACAAATCCGAAGCTTTTAAAAACCTTTTTGCGGAATTCGTTGGATTTTTTTGTCCCCCTGATAAATTTCTGGATCGCTATTATGATTACTGTGCAGAAAAATATAAACGACGATACACAATGGCATCATCGCACTTTTTTTTTGTGACTCGTTTACAATCACGCATATCCGCAGTCCTACAGACTGCGCCAATTTAAATATGTGTTAAGGATATAAACGACTTTGCAAAGATTTATTTCATGAAATACACATCGATTGATCCCTACCCAGGGTATTTTGATGCAGTTGTTAATGATTCGAACGATTACTTTACGAATCGTAGTAATCTTGTTAAGCGACATATGTAATTGATTACAGAGATTGTCAACTTTAACCATTAGATTAAATCATGTCGTCTAATACAGAATCAAAAGGCACTTGATTATTTTGATTTATTTGAAAAAAAGTCATGAATTTTCATAACTGACGAATATATGATCCGCACTTTACTTTCGCTTTACAGACTGTAGGTTTTCCAGAATCGCATCTAGAACCACTCAAAATCCTTTATCCAAATAATCAAGGCCTTTTCATCTAATTATGTTTAAACACAAAACAAGCTTAAATTGAGGCATAATCCAAGTTTCCGTTGTTGCCCCCGGAGAGAGAGAGAAGTGGTTTTGTGGTGAACAACTCGATGACGAAGTGCTCCAGGTCTTTTCACCGTGCAAACTTCCCAGCAGCGGTCCGTTGACTTACGATTATCGCGCCCAATTCGGATCGTAATGCAAAAACTTTTGAAAATACCGGTCCGAACGGTAATATTTGTCGAAACGATCCCCCGGATCAATTATCTGATCCAAGTTCGTTCATGAGTTTTCAAGGTAAGTATCTTCAATTCGTCAGAGTTAAATGGGCTGTTTTGGGGATTATTTAAAGCCCCCCCCCCCGCTCCCAGGTTTGAAATAGATTTAATTGACGTAGTATTAGGAAGGCGCGATGTTGCAACAATGCACCATAGCTTTGGATACAATGAGGACTCTTTTTGCTTTCGGTCCGAAAGACGAATAAATAGGCCACGGCGACCGAACAAAAGAAAGGGAAATTTAAAATTTATGCAATCCCCATAAAGCTGGGGCCAAATAAAACCAAACATTAGGATAATTAGTGAGGCGCGCGAGCGCAAACGAGTTGAATGGAAAATATGAACGTTTTATGCAGGGGTACTGATCTAATTTACACGAGGATACGCTTTTGATTTGCTTCCGCTTTTCCTCTTTTTTTCCAAACAAAATCGAACATTTATCATAAATAATTATTCGCAATTATTATTATCGTGTCACAAACGTATTATTTCGCTAAAAATAGTAATCCATAGCTTTCAGCATGTCCATAAAGAGTGACTGGGAAATGTTAATTGTGTGCCTCTGTGATTCTCTTTTTTTTGGCTCCCTTTTCGGCTAATTAAACCAATTAAGAGGGAATTCTCTGAAAGGAAAAGAACCCAATTAAAAGCTCTATCACGCGATGTACTCCCCAAATTATTATTACTGTTTACTTTAAAGCTACAAGGCATTAAAGTTACGATACAGAGAGTTCCAAAAGTGAACAGTGTTGAGCATTTGTTGTTTAATACAAATAGCTGGGTTGGCAGATTTAACATTTATCGATTTTAGGCTCGGAAGCTTTTTAAAATTTCAACAGGAGCTTCTTGATGGACACTTGGTGTAAAAACGAAAATCTACTTGTTTAATTGCCAAAGCAACAAAATTGAATTCTTTTTTCTATTTTAAACTACATTGTTCGGAAACTTTTAGAGTCAACCTCGTAGTGTATTTTTTTTTTGAAGTGTGATGATCTTATAAAAAAAATAAATGTCACTAAACTTGAGTTAAATAATNAATAGTGCTATGTTGTTTTTTTTTTTTTTGCTTTTTATCCAGCTGTTCTGTTGATCTTTTCATGTGATTCCTTTCATCATCTGAAGGTAATGAAATTCATAATTTAAATACCCCATATGTAAGCACTTCTTGTTGTTTCATTTACCCTGTGGCTTCTATTAAGAAAAAATAAGAAAAATCTGCATTTTAATTTAAACCGCGTTGTAATAAATGTGAGGTCGTACAGGAAACAATGAGACTCTTTTCATTTTGATGATAGTTGGGTGGGGGTTATGTATAAATATAAAATGGGACAATTTAAACGTCATATTTATGATGTTAAATATTTTAGCCGGGTGACGCGCTTCCACGTTAGAAATTAAATGCCATATATTTGAACGAGAGGGACGAATCCGATCAGAAACGGTATAATTTCGATGATATAGAGAGGCTTGTCGGGAGATATTTTACCGCTTATTATCCATGAAGGATATTTAATTTCGGAATTTTGCGATATGAATCAGTTAAAATGATTAAAACATTTAATTAAAATTGCTCAATAATGATAAAAAATCAATTATGTTGCCATTGTGTTAGAGAAGAATGAAGAGATGTACTACGTTATTATTCGTTTTTTTCTCTCAAATTTTTGGTATTTTTTGTTTTTTTAGGAAACTTTTTATTTTTGATACCGCGGCACATACAAAATTAGAACATCATATGAAGGATCCACGGAAAAAACATGAATTGTCAAAAATTGAGTATTTTTTATTGTGTGCTGTTATCTGTACCTTTTAATGTGTATTTCATTGTGATACAGGTTGCAGAAAATCAAACAGGAAAGTTTACAAAATATTAATATGAAATTGTACTTGTCTCGATTGGAAAATTGAATGACACATCATTTTAAAAACGTAATCTCTCGACATTACGATTTTTGACAATTCATGTTATTCCCGTGGACCCTTTTTATGCCTTCGACAATCCTAATTATTAAAAAAAATATACATGTATAAGGGCATGATCCTAACTAGTTATAACATGCTAAAGCCTTGAACAACTTTAAAGATGAGTCCAGACTAAATAATTGAGCAAAAGCAAACACTGACTTTGTTTGAGAATAGATTAAGATAGAATATTAGTTCTTGGTAACTCGTTTAATTTAGATGCAAATTAAAAATTCGAGGGAATATTTGCTCGTGCTCGCTCATTTGATGTGAAAACACCTTACCGAGCACTCAATCATATCAAGGCATTTATAGCGGAGAAAAAAAGACCCTGATAGCCTAATTACTAGAAAGCATTGATGGTATCTCGCAAATAGTCGGTCTTTGATGACGAAAAAGGAAAGAGATGAATCTCTAAAAACTGACACATATAGGACATCAAACTTCGTCCATATAATTTGAATGGCAATCCTCTGCAGGAACCAAAATGGAGACCTAATGGTAAAACCATGCAAAATTGTTATTAAAATTATCTATTATCTATGCAACAAAATTCCATTTGTTCTCGGAAACAAACAGAAACCCCATTTTATTGAAACCTACTAAATATGAAAATTAATTTTCCCATTATCTGCAGTCAATGAAAATGGATGCTTGTGCCGTTAATTTCATTGGTAGCGAACCAATTTGCGAATAACGGCCGACCACAAACCACGCGCTCTCAGAGAAAGGCTCAGAAAACAGGGAAAAAAACGTCGTAAAAAATTATTATTTAGTATTTTATATGGGTCGAGTTGTGAAAAGGCTTCCGCTCTTTAATGACGCCAACGTGAACGGGACTTAATATAAGAACCTTTTTTTTTTGTGTGTGATTTTTTTTTAGTTCACCTTAATACTCCTTACACGTGGAAAATTGTCTTGAAAGTGCCTTAAATCAAGTCCTTGGATACGCACCTGAAACAAATTAATACGAATTAGTATTAAAAAATTCTTTAATGAAACAACTGTGACTCAAATACACATAAATTGTGACATCCACACACAAAACACATAAAACATATATACAGTTGTTTTCGTAAGGCATTATTGCCAAGTCTCTCTATTTTCTAGTCTTATTTCCCCCGAGAGATGTCTAAAGCGCTCTTTGCGAATTCTTCCTTGGAACGATGATCGATTAAACTGTGAGCCCCGGTCGCTTCAATTAAGCGTGTTTGCAAAGTCGCTGCTATCGTTCCATTCAGATCGCGTTTACTTACCGGAAATTCATCCGGGGGCTCCGGTCAAGTTTTAACCTAATCAGGTTGTCGGTTCTACGGTCCAGAGTCGGTGGGCGCCGCGCTACCAGTTTTCAACACTGAACTTTATATGATATGACGTTGGGGTGGGCCGGATGCAAAAGGGGGGAAGGTTGGCGTAAACTATCTGTTCACTTAACAGTATAATGACGTATTGGAAATTCGAGCTTGGAAATTTTCAATTAGCTTTTAGAGTTTTAGCCAGTTAGAGGTAGGATGATTGGCGACTCGATTGGGGAACGAAATACGAAAATGGTTATTTGCTCGTGACGGGTTTTATTGTCTTGGAAAATCATGAGATTTTTCTTAAATGAATATTTAAAGAAAATGTTCTGTTTGGAAAAATACAGACAGAAAACCAAAAGACTGTAATTAGTAGTTAAGAATTCAGTTGGTAACTTAGTCAGACGTTTGATTTAAATCTTTTCGAGGAGTTGTTAGGAAAAAAATAGTTCTGCTGTCACAGTTGATATTTAAAAGAGAGGGAGTTTTACTATTTTTATCTATCGTGGCATTTTAAACACTTGAAAGTACTACTTAAGGGAAACCCAACCAAGTACCTTATCTGGTTAGTTTTGGCCTGCACTGTATAATTATTTATACCTCAACGTTATTGATTAGTAAATTCAAATATTAACACACATACACATACATATAAAAGCTTTATGGTATTAATAAAAAATCGAACATAGTAGCGAAACGATTGTTAAAAATGTAAATCCTTGAAATAGCGAAAAGATCGAAAAAGCGAAAAAGCGAAATCCTCAAAACACTATAAGTATATAAAATGGCCTTTCAGTTTTTCCCTATTAAAAACCATGTAAAAGACAAATTCCACGATTTTTATCTTCCAACACGTGATTTTCATTTTTCAGATTAACGTCAAAGACACGTTTCTCACGCTCGAAGGGGCATTCTGATAAAATATGAGGCTGCCGCCTTATCTGACACGATTCCTGGTAAAGATTTTCGGGAAATTTTCTAGGCGTGAAGACAAGAAAAATATACTATAGTATTTTGCAACGTATACCATAATTTTTTCCTCCTAAAAATGTTTATTGTCTAACATTCGAAACACGCACTTTCTCCATTTCATCTTAATTTTAATCGCGTCACAATAACGACTTTAAAACTACGATTAATGTTTTATTCATTCGTTTTTGAAAAATACGCCAGAAAGGCGAGCAAGGGGGGGCGGTGAGAGCGGTGGCTTCATTGCAAAATTTTTTTCAGACACAATACGTCATTGTAAACAGCGCAAAAAGTGTTACACATTATCGTCGCCGTGGTTGTGAATAAACCGTTTTACAAAACGTACTTTCGTCTCTCTTTCTCTCTCTCTCTCTCTCTCTCTCTCGTTATTATCATTTCTCTGTTTCTCTCGAANCGTCTTCTCTTCTCTCTCTCTCTCTCTCTCTCTCTCTCGTTATTATCATTTCTCTGTTTCTCTCGAATTGAACATGGACACGTACCGGATCCATTGTAATGTTAATGAAGTGCAAAACGAAGAAAAATTAAATTTTCCTTACGCGGTGCTGTATGTATGCCCACACACACAAATCAAGTGAAAGAGATAAAAAGAGAAAAAAAGAAGGAAATTTACATGTGTTTAAAAATTTCCTTTTAAAGTCGCATCGAATAAATTTCCCCAATAGGTAAACAAACAATAACATCCGGCCTGGAATCTGGTTCAGATCCATCGACAAGAACGGCACCGCACATAGACGTACCGGAAAATCTGGACGAACTCCAACTGGAGTAACACTTTACTCTTTGACAAATTTATTTGGGGGGGTTTGTTGTTGCCAAAAAATCGATTCAATCTGACCGAAAGCACTATTCATTCGGAAAATTGTCGCCCCATATTTCGACAATTACCAGTTTATGTTTATTAATTGAAAATAAACATTGCCAACGTTAGGGAAATAAATTTCTCAAGCCTCATAACATTGGCGTTTATTAACATAAAATTTTATTTCTCCATGTTTTCACACTGTTTTAACGATTATTTTTTTCACACAGATTTGTTTCTACGGTTCACGGTTCCTGGCTTTCAAAGGTTTTCAATCGAATTTAAATTTGAACTTTTCGAAATTTTAATACTCAAAATTGTTTGGCCACAACGGACAGAAAAACTAAAAATATGTACAATTATTAATGACAGAAAAATGATTAGGATATAAATTTCTTAAGTGGCGCAAACAAGTGAACAACATCGTCGGCATCAGTGGCGGCGTCTCATTAATAGGAACATTTAACAGTGAGTCAACGACTATCGCCCACGCGAATCGCATCAATTAATAAAAACCAGTTAAGCGAGAAAAATTCTAATTTGTGATTCAACCTTTAGGTTGAGTAATTGTGATGTTTGTTTCAATGACTAATGGTGAGTAAAATGAATGAATGAAGGAAAATGCAAGTGTACAAGTAACAAAAATTGAAGATAACACAGCGCGCTTCGGATGGAAGTGCGAAGAAAGAGGTGGAGGTCGGTCTCGCTCGACCTCCTTTCTAAATACATCTTCTTTGAAGGCCCAATCGAAGATGTCGTAGATCTTGAAACATTAATCTTAGTTGATGAAGCTGCATTAAATTAAGTACGTTTTTTTTTCTTTTTAAAGAAAGAAAAATTAAATGAATGTCCGCTCGTCTCATAATAATAATAATAGAAATTTCTCTTTTTGACCGAAATAAAAATGTGAACTAGAAGAAGTACGGGGGGATAGGAGACAGAGGTATATAAGGGATGGTAATCCTGACAAAGTGCCGTGCAGTTTCCGGACGAACGAACGCGAATGGGGGCCGGGCCCCCTTTTTAATATTACGAAAATTCCTCGGGACGGTTGTGTGTGTATTTTAAAAGGTCTTTAAAGCTTTACGTATGACCGTCATTTTTCCGTTTTAGGTGTCGGCAATTTTTAGCCAACCCTCAGTTTGGAGATTATCTCACCGGGAAAATGGCCAGTTTATACGTTTACGTTTTGACTGTTCTGAAAAATTTAAATTAAATTTTAGGTCAACTGTTACGGGTCGATGTTCATTCATATTATTGGCACGTGCATAACGGGACGAAATTCAAACTTATGTACATCCAGAGGACGGAATCAATGCTCGTTAACATTTCGCAATAAGTACGTGACTACATTAACGTTAAAATGGTCAACTATTCGTCATACTCTCCCGATTTAACACCATCTGATTGTGAAAGTGTAAAAAAAAAATTGATGGAAATGCAAATGCAGAGGATAGTTAGTTAAAGTCGCAGAAGGTAAATGATGCGTGATAAAATGGCATTGGTATTGAATGTGGGTAGCATTTTCAGATTTCTGCATTCATTATTTATCAAAAGTAATCTTTGTAAATAATCTTTGAATGTTTGTGACCATGACGAATAGACAGTACGTACTTCATGAAAAAGCTATTTGGTTTACAACGTCTACCAGACTCTAATCTAATCCAGCTCCATTCGAATACGGTCTTATTTAGTGTAAATTACAAAGACGATTATTAATGTAAAAATACAATGGAACTGTTCAGTGGGTTCCTTATGGAAACACCATGAGGAAAATTGAATAAAATCCTTTTATTTTCACCACACAAAAAAGCCTTTTAATCTCACACAAAGCGCCCCATTATAATCTCTTGCACGAGGTTCGAGTTCTATCTATTCGACTCTTCCACTTTTCTCTCACCCGTTTTAGACACGAATAAAACAAGCCGAAGAAAATTTAAAATTACTTTATGAATATGTAGAAGATATCTTCTTCTTGTGCGCTCTCGCTAGCTGACTGTCTGGAAAGCCGGAAAGTTTCCCATTCGGCCCGGTTTTGTTTTGGCAAAGTCTAAGATAATAGCCGAACCAGATCCCGGATTTAGCTCGTCGCTCTCTCTTACTCACTCTTTCTCTACTGTCTTAGACTAAAATATAGACTTTGGAATGGCAATTCTGTGTGAAAACTTTACGGTTACTATTCCAGGAAACGCTCAATAACGTAATTCGCGTTCCATACATAAAACTCGCCCTATAGAAAAAGGCGAGATTATTTTGTTCCTGACGGTGAAGGTCGTCAATCTTAGTCAAGACGATTTAAATGGGAGGTTGGTTCTTAAAAAAAAAGAAAACCTTTTCCTCCCCATCGCTTCGTACCTCCTCCTTCTCCCGAAATAACTCCGGGTGATTAATTAACTTTTAAACAAAAACTGTCGACGGTATCCGTTTTCCAACCGGATATTTTTGCTAATGCCTCCCTGTTTCATTTGAAAAAGGGGGGAACATTTATGCATAACAATTTGAAACTTTTTTTTAGTTTGAGGAAAATTAACAACAACAAATCAGCACCTTTTCCTCTCTTATTTTGGAAAAATCCTTAGGGAGAACGCTTAAATTCGTTTTTTTTTCTCACTATTTACGACATTGGAGACCTCTTCGATCGAGAAAATAAACAACATTTGTTTTAAGAAAAATGACATCTTAGCTTTATTAATACGGCTCGTTTATGGGTGAGCTCTCCTTCATAAAACTTTTATTGAAATTGAAATTCGATTATTTTAAAATTGATATTTTGTTGAAAAGCAGTTTTACTATTCTTAACATAAGGTAAAGGCTAACACAAAAATGACATATTTCAATTACTGGCTTTAGGAAATGACGAGATTCCGAGTGGCCAGTTTCCCATTGAACATCAGATCAATAGGAAAACCACTAAGTTGCATTAGAAGTTAGTTAGAATTGAATTGAGAAAACTCTGAATAAATATTCATACTAAAACATCAAATGGATAATTTCAGGAAAATTAAAAGTTTACCTTCAAAGCAACAAACATGCATTTGCAAACTTAAACTGGCACATTTTTAAATTCCAACATTTTCCGGAAACTATTAAATGGAAAAACCTGGAAATTTTTAAACAAAACTCACATTCAATTGACCACATCCAGTACGGGATTACTCTCGTAGAAAAAATGTAGCCAGTCAGGGTATGGGAACGCAGTTTAATCAACGAAATACTCGCAGACAACAATCAAAAGCTTTACTATTGCAAAATTGCAAAAAAACGTACACGCACAAATATTGATTAAAAACAAAAATCCGCAGTCTTTATTAAGTGCATTCACCAACACCAACCCCCTTCCCCGCCAGCGAACGTCATTGGAATGAAATATCGTCAATTTATGAACCTTCAGAAATTTTCCGGTCCCGTTTGTATACCTAAAACCTTCCTGTTTTGTCATGTGTTTTGGTGTTTTTCGTTGTTAATCAATTATTAATCGGTTCCCGTCCCTGCTGTTGATTTATATGGTTTTTTTTCAAAATGAAGAAGAAGAAGAAGAAGGAGAAGAAGAAGAGAAAGAAACTCGATCTGGTGGTGGTCACAGGCCAGCGAAATGAATGTGTCGGTTCTCAAGGCGTCACATTTCCTATAAAGTATCAGGTTTTAAAGAGTTTTCGAAACAAGAAAACCGAACGAATTTCCTTATAAATATTGCATGCAGGAGCTGGAAATTGCCGCTTTAACGGGTCACTTTGAAAAGCCCTTTTTCTCGCACTCTCTTTTTCGAGAAAGAGACACAGAGAACGAGAGACCAGTTGCAAAAGCAAACATTCTTCGAAAGCCGCAAATAAAATCCCCGGATTCTCCATTAGAAAATCGGCGGCGCATCGTGACGTATACGAATGCGAAACGACAGAGTATTTTCTTTGACTTTTCTTCGGTGGCTATGCAACCACCCGCACATTCAACTCCCGCCGGGGGAAAATAGCGAAAAACGACCTTTTCCAAATAGCTGCACGTAATAATATTCGTGTCTTATTGCATTTGGATCCGGGCTTGACTGGTCCCATTATAACTTTCCCGTTGTTCCATATGTACATGCCACAACCTTGGATGCATTTCTCAGTTTCACAATTCGCAAATAATTAGTTTACGATTAAATACAAAACCCATTTTATCTGAACTGCGTAATAACAAGTTTTACAACTCTCTCTGGAGACAATGCCAGAGTTTCAAAATACAACTTTCCCTTGTACTCAGTCGATACTGAAATAATTGAAGCAGGTGATTAAAGAAGATATGATCCAATAAACAGCATTCAGACTTCCTCCCTGGAAATCCGTCGTTGGGAATGCTTCTTTGTGAAGTGTCAGTGCCATAGAAAATCACATTTATTAGAAGAGAAACAGACTAACAATGTTAAAAATGACGTTAAATCCTACGTTAAGTCTATATAACGACTTGTAATATTTCAAAAATAAGGTCATTAAAATAAATTTCTACGATGCCAGGCGTCGGGACGGCTTCAGTTTTCTGGCCGATGTAAATTTAATACTGGCTTACCGTTGGCCAAAGACGCCACACAGGCATCAGGTCTGGAAGAATTCATTACGAACCTATCAGAAAAGACTTTTCTTCCGAAACAAGAGCTTTTCATAGAAAATTCTAAAAGTGGTTATTTAAACTTTTAAAAGAGATAACGATTCGTCCCATCCCCAAAATTGAATAATAATGAAATAATCTCCGTGTAATCGGTCGTCCTCCTACCGTTTTAACTTAAAAATAACCAAGCTCTCTCTCCCTCTCTCTTCAGGGTGATACTCAAGTCGAGTGCTTGGCGCAAGTTAAAAAGCCCATTCCTCCTTCTCCAGAATCGTTTTAACTCCTTTTCCCCTTGCACACGCACAGGGCCGTATCGTACGAAACGCCTAATTACTTTCCCGGTCGTTTAATAAGCCATATCACATTACCTGGATCCGTTCCTGGTAGTAAAACGTGTCTTCCATATACTGGAAAGGGATAAGGAATCGCGACGATAATGCAATATTCCAATACAAAGGGAACACTTTATATTAAACCCTCACTACCACCCCGATGTTTAATTAGCTAAGCAAATAACGTTTTAGAACAGGATCGGATCGAGTAACGCACGCCACTGAAGTCATTTTGATCTAGATGATGATGATGATGATGATCGGTCGTCATTTGTTTCACGACAACAACGCTTGAGCGATGTTTTATGAGGGCAGATTTCAAACGAATAGCATTCGGAAATGATCGTTTTTAGGGCAATTTATTTTTTTTTTGCCTACTACGGCTCAAGATAGGTTCGCACCTTATGCAACCGAATAAACACTTAGTATCTGGACCATTTCCAGAACAGATAAACTCTGGGAAATGTTGTTGTTCGCTATTAGCCCTTTCTCTCTCTGGGATGACATGGCAATTTTTATTGCAGTACAACTAGAATAAATCTGCATATTTTGAGGGGCGGTGGGGGTGGTTCAGTGGTGTGCCCATAACTATTTATCTGTAGAAAATTTTTATTTCATGCGTACGCCACTGATGACGTTTAGAGATGGCATAAGTAAAGTGAATTTAAATATTATACGCCTACAGAAAGAAAGAAAGAAAGAGAGAGAGTTTTATATATTATATGTACACACATGGATATATTGTAGAAAATACACGGATATGGGAGTGCTTCAGCTTCAGCTTCAAGAAGTCTGGTATCTCGCAGTATATGCATGCAATTTGCCGGCGTTTTGGCTTTGCAAAAGTCTCGCTCCGCCAGGATTTGTTTATTTTTTTTTGTATCGACAGTCAGTTATCGTTCAATGGTGGTGTGTCGCTCTTATTGGTTGGAAAAAATTCGATTTTTTTCTCGGTCAAGGGGAAAAGGGATATGGTTGATTAATATAAACATTCGAACGTCCGTTACTGTAATTTTAATTAACAGGACCGCAGGTAAAAATCTGATGATTCTTTGACGTCCATAATATCGGTTTGATACTGGCCTTTTCAAAGCGATATTAATTTTTTTTGGCTGAATAGAGGGAGGACAGGGGAGATAATTAAACGAACGACTAATCAATGTTACAAAACTTAAAATTAAAAATATGTTCGCTTTCGAACTCCTGTTCTTTTTTCGGTATTAAGAAAAAATAAATCAAATTAACTTCTTTCATTTCAAGCGAAAATAACCTGGTCGTAATTTGCGAAAAAGTTCCTTTTTAGCGTTCAGACCTCTCTCTACATTAAAACATTCCTTTTCCTCTTTCAAGAAAATCTAAACCAAAACGAAATTTCCCGATAAAAACTCAAGTCAACGTCGAATCTTGTAATCTTTCATTTGACTTTTTTTTTATTTTTAGACTTTCTTCTTCAATAAGACCCGCATGTTCAAACAAACATTTGAATAAACTTGAAACAATTGCCTAATGTGATACTTGAATCAACAAGGGAAAAACGAAATTAATTCTCGTAAAAATTCCTGACACCACGTCACCATCCATTCCTGCATAGCATAACTTTCTCTTCGTGGAAATCTCTATTTTTAGGCGTGCCAAACAAAGAGTCCAGACCATCTTGAATCTAATAATATGAGCCTTTCATTAAATCAATCAACAAACGTACATTCATTTTTAAAATTCCATGATGAGTCTATTTTTCTTCACTCAAACGTCCATAATCCAAAAAAAACGAGACGTGTCTTGTGTCGATTCATGAAGACATAAGGGAAAGGACCGCATTGAGGAAGCGCCTTTCGACACGCATAATAACCTAATTCGAAAAACGATATTTTTTCAAGCGACATCGATTGCCCCATAATCCAGAGACCCCCAAAGAACGGGACTCCATGGAGGGAACGAGATGGAACGAGGAAAAAAACACTGAAAAATCTACCTTTTCGTATTCAAACCAGGCGGGGAACATCCGAAGTTTTATGGATCCATGTTTCGTTCCTTTTCAGTCTCCTCGAATGGAGGGTGGGTGATTTGCGAACGAAGCCTACTCGTGCGTTGAAAAACGATGCGCCACGTTCTCAAATGCATTCATTTAATCTCTAAAACTTCATTAAACATTTATATTTGGAAAGATAAAGATTAAAAGTAACACAAAACAGGTAATTTCATGGGGTTTTATATGGAATTCGATGCAGTTTAAAGAGAAATATCGTGAAAATTCACTAAACGAATTCGAGAACGTATCGACAAAGTGAAGTCGTGCATTTAAACAAACGACATTGTTACCGAGTTACAAAACGAGTCAATCGTAGAGGGCTTATACAGGAGGCCCTTTCCCTAAACATACACACACGCATATACAAACATAGAGGAAGGTCCTCGAAAGGTCGATCTACCGGAAAACGATGGCGAAAACTAAATAATTTATCTTTGAAATGGATGCACGGAAGCTGAAACGAGATCGACTCACTGTCTAGTGGCATGTCTAGATGGAGGGGGAGGGCGGGGGGGATGGAGGAAAAAAAACTCTAGCTTCGCAGTTTTAAGAGAAAACTTAAAAAGAGAAAAAAAAACAACGAAAGCATCGGGCTTTTAGAAAAAAACGAACGGAGCCTGGAAATTAATTGTTTCAACTTTTTTTTCCTGCCTCGTCGCAGTTGACGACGTCGCCTCCAACCAGGAAAAAACGACAATGTTTCTAATATAAGAAAAAAAAAATTAATGTTAATACAAGACGTAATTATTATTAAAAGCGTTCCGGTTCGAATCGAAACTACCTGAGTTCAGTAGTTCAAAACTTAATCTGAATAAACGGCACAAAACTAAAGCCATTTCCGAGATTATTATGTTTTAATCTTTGTTGTTTTCAAAGAAAACTGCCGTCGTTTCGATAACTCCAATAGTTTTTGGGATATAATCTTAGACATTTCATAGAATAACAATAAAATTTCAAAAAAAAAAAGAAAAAAACGAATTTTTGGTTGTTGTTTCTATAAGATTTGGCCATGATAAAATCAAAAACAACGTCACCAAACATTCGTCAAAACAAAAAATTGAAAAACCAACTTTTTTTGAGCTTATTGCAATCCTTGCAAATATCGACCTAAATCGTTTTCGAGGAAATCGTTTGCTGTTATAATTTTCAGGAGAGGATATAGAAATATTTCCATAAAAAATATTGAAAGCCCATTTTCCATTTTCAAATTGAATTTTTTTTCCAAATTGTTTCATAAATTTTGAATTTTTTCCAGAGAAAAAGAAATAAACAGATCTGGAATTGTAGTGTTGTAATAAACCAAATACCAATTCGTACCATCTAATATGATGTTTATTAAATGGCTTGTGGAATCGTGTAATTTATTGAATAAAATTCAATCGTGAGTCAAGTTAATACACATATTTGGAAATAGTTCAAGGTTTTAGTTAATTTGAAAATTAATTAAAAATCCCACGGAACTATATCTG
>JABRWK010000002.1:85440-263164 GCA_013372445.1 Hypothenemus hampei | reverse complement strand
CAGTTTGACGACGTCGCCTCCAACCTGGAAAAAACGACAATGTTTCTAATATAGAAAAAAAAAATTAATGTTAATACAAGACGTAATTATTATTAAAAGCGTTCCGGTTCGAATCGAAACTACCTGAGTTCAGTAGTTCAAAACTTAATCTGAATAAACGGCACAAAACTAAAGCCATTTCCGAGATTATTATGTTTTAATCTTTGTTGTTTTCAAAGAAAACTGCCGTCGTTTCGATAACTCCAATAGTTTTTGGGATATAATCTTAGACATTTCATAGAATAACAATAAAATTTCAAAAAAAAAAGAAAAAACGAATTTTTGGTTGTTGTTTCTATAAGATTTGGCCATGATAAAATCAAAAACAACGTCACCAAACATTCGTCAAAACAAAAAATTGAAAAACCAACTTTTTTTGAGCTTATTGCAATCCTTGCAAATATCGACCTAAATCGTTTTCGAGGAAATCGTTTGCTGTTATAATTTTCAGGAGAGGATATAGAAATATTTCCATAAAAAATATTGAAAGCCCATTTTCCATTTTCAAATTGAATTTTTTTTCCAAATTGTTTCATAAATTTTGAATTTTTTCCAGAGAAAAAGAAATAAACAGATCTGGAATTGTAGTGTTGTAATAAACCAAATACCAATTCGTACCATCTAATATGATGTTTATTAAATGGCTTGTGGAATCGTGTAATTTATTGAATAAAATTCAATCGTGAGTCAAGTTAATACACATATTTGGAAATAGTTCAAGGTTTTAGTTAATTTGAAAATTAATTAAAAATCCCACGGAACTATATCTGGACTGTACTGCTAACGAAGTTATAATAATAACATACCTGATCATCATTAGTTTTTCAATAACTCGGGTTATTGAAAACCTAATGATTACCAGGTATGTTATCATGATGCAAATTCTAATTGCTGTTTTTTGGCAGTGCTTGATCGAAGATCATTGAAATTGGTTTTCTTGAAACCTGATCTTCTTCTTTCTTCGCAATGAGGAAACGATGGACTTGAATACTGTTTTCAATCGATTGGTTTCTCGTGTATTGAGTAAAATTAAATTCGAAAAATTTGTCCTGCAGATGTAAGTCGATTTATGCCGAAGTTCCCTCGCCTTACTGTTTCTTCAAATTTCCACACCAAATCCGTTCCATTTGTGCTGAGTCATTCACCCAAATGGTAAAACACAAAGATCGACCCTCGTAGCACATTTCATAACTTTGAATTGAAATTTATTGAAACGTACGAAAGAACATTTAAGTGACTGTAATAGAATATTGAGAGAAATTTTCCCCCCCAAAACAAGGTTTGGAAAACCTTAGCCGAAAAGATCCCCTTTCCAATTCGTTTCAGACTTCCATAAATATTTACATTTAAAATAACACTTTAACCTAAATTTAATCTGTAAAAGTTAGTGCTAAAAGTAATTTTAACAATACATATACATTATATATAATATTATATATTGTCATTAAGCTGTACTAACAAATGGGAATTTTTGAGGAAAATGAAGTTTCAGGTGTATTAACTGATAAAAAGTAAATTCAAAAATAACGATGACGACATGTGAATACATGGAAACGGTTCACAAGTAGTTCTCGTTAAAAATGTGAATCCACTCGTTTACAATCAAATATAAACAATATTTACAAACTGTATTTCGCTCTCTCTGCGTCTCTCTCTCTCTTTCTCTCTTATTCATTTATCCATCCATCCATCTTCTTCTCTTTTTTCTCTTTATTTTTAATTATTCTGTGAAATGTGTGTCAATAAACCCGAATAGAAGGCACTTTTCACACTGTATAAATTTTTATTAAAACACATATAACAAGAGTGTGTGTTTACTCTCCTCGCCTAAAACCATTTTACTGCAACTACGATGACGAAGAATAACACACACCATAGGGAAAATATCTATAATAATGTCTCTCATTTAAAATAGGTGTCTCGCCCTTTATCGCACCAACGAGTAGGGGTGTTTCCACAGAAACACACAAAGTAGAGAAAACACTCCCCACAACTTGCCGTGTCGTTGTCAATTCGACCCCGAAACAGGGCCGGCGTGCACACCTTTATTTACCCCTTTTTCCGTATCGGCATCCGACAACTGTCATTAATTAAGATTCACCCTGTATATATTTATTCCATTTATTCCAGGCCCTAACCCAGTTTAACTAAAAACATCATAATCTCGCGCAATCGAACAAATCCCAAACACATGGTTTCTATTTAGAAAATTCACACCATTTATGGACGAAACAAACCCAGATAAGCAGATGTCTTGTTCGTGTTGCGAAAACGCAATCGTACGGGCCAGTTTACGAACCCGATCTTAAGCCGTTCGATTACGTGTTTAAAGTCAAAATAAACGGGGCGCTATAGTAGTAATGAACGTTGTTATTATCGTGTGTCGGCCATTACATTTTCCATGGATGAATCATTTGTTTGCGTTTGTTCATTGTTGCCACGTTTACGCGAAAATACGAAGATAGTGGTATTGTTCTTGTTGTTGAAATACTATTTCATATCTTCCTGAATCAATACAATCCGAAAAAATGTGATGGAAATATGATGGAAATACGAAAGCGGGGTCTCTTTTTTTGTTTCACTTAAGCAGCAGCAATAGCAGCAACGCGACTTTACATAAAATTAATAATCTGCACCGCCAAGAGAGAGAAATACGCCCTGGGAATTTAATAATATGCACGTTCGTAATGGGGCAAATGAATCATCGATTTCTGTCATTTAAATATAAATTACTTCCAGTACGTGTCCGAAATGAATTTTTTCCTTGGGACGGGCATTAAAACAAAATTATATGAAAATGATGCTCTTCCATCCTTCAGCCCTTTGTTTTTTATTTCCATGAGGAATGACAATGAAAAACACAGGCAGATTACGTCATTTCCGAAATACAAAAATCCGTGTTCCTACACGAACAATGGTTTTCAAACGTGCGATAAACGTTGTTGCTTTTTGGAGAATTATATTTATTACCCAAAAGTAGATGGTGTTTCAGTACACATTAATGGCCAAAAGCAATGATTAACAACTTACGTGATTATTTCAACTGAATATTTTCATAAATTTAAATGGAATTGAAAACCGACGCGTGTAAGGGCCATAACAATGCTTTCGAATACTGCACGGATTTATTCAGAAATTAGAGAAAACATTTTTCTGTCGTCATTGAATCATGTCCAGTAATCATGAAATTTTCCAGAAGTCTTCTCAAAAATTATTGCGCTGACTATATTCTCTCGACTGATATTAGGTTCAATGGGAATGGCGGTAACGTACAAATTCCAATCAAGCCAGATGATTTTTTTTTTTTAGATAACAGTGCCACTTTTATTGGTTCGAAATAGTTTGGCAATACCTACTAATTTACTTTAATGATAATAGTTTGATCGAATTATTTGTGGCCAACATATATCGTACACCATTAAATAGGACATTGAAATGTGATGAACTAAATGGGATCTAAAACAACCCCTGGAGAATGAAATCAAAATGAGCAAAAACTTCAATCTATCAAAGGTGGAACAATTAATTTAATGTAAGACTAGGAAGAGGAAAGAGATATTAGAGTGAATCCAGCCTTAATGCTGATATACAGACTCTTAAGATACTATTTACATCATGCAGAAAGAGTATTGAAAGAGAAGGCTTGCACGGCCCGAGAGACTAGAATAATTTTCTCTAACTAAACGATGTAAAATTGTTGAGCATATTTTTGAAAAAGTGTTTTTTTATATTTCCACAACGAACTCGAAGAATTCCCAGAGAAATTTCCAAAATATTTTCCCTCTGTTGTGTCACATGGCATGTAAACGACATCAACCCATATATTTCCCCACATAACATTTCTGACGCGTGACAAATCCCAACCCTCTAATGAATTTCACTTTTTTCCTCAGATAAGAAAAAAATAATAATAAGGGGTGGTAGTGGAAAAATCAATGACACACCTGGGGGAAAGTGAAACAGTGACAAATATATTATGGGAATGTACAAATTTCATAGCCAGAGGGGGGACCAGGGGGGACGAGCCAGAGAGACGCCGCGCAGATTATTCGACACGATCATGGGCGGAACTTTAAGGTCCGTTTAATCCGATTTTATTAATTAATTTGAACGTATAGAGAGAGAGAGGGAGAGAGAAAGAGAGAGATAGAGAGAGGGTGAAATCAGACCCGAAGTTTAAGTTTAAACTAAAACCGAACCCCGTACCGAACGATTCTGCCTGACAGTTAATTTATACGTTGCCAAATGCTACACACAACCACCACCACCAACATCACCGTCATGCTAGGCGCGGTGTAAATGTAAATCGAATAACTTTATTAAGGGTTAAAAGTCGTGTAGTGGAATAATCCATTTCACTTTCAACCTCCTTTTTTTCGATCATGCCTGATATCTATTTGTCTATGCAAGCGCGGTGGCTTTAATAAAAAAATTTATTAAAAAAAAGGGGGGAAAAATCGAGCGTCAAGAAACGATCGTTGATGAGTTCCGAGCGTGAGCAGCGGCGCACCTCGAAAAATTATTAAAACACACACTATTACTGAAATGCCCGACATAACCACATCGACAAGCGGGGGGTTGGGAGAATGGGGGGGAAAGAGATTTAAACTATACGGAATCGCTTTGCAGTCCCGATCGATACGCATGGGGCCAGAGAGAGAGAGAGAACGTTGGCCTACACAACATACATATACGCAGACAGAAGAGCAGCAGCTGTTCTCTGTCCAGTTTCCCCCCATTTTTTTTTTGTTTTTACCCCTTGAGAATTTCCCGCATTATTTTGGAATTTGGAAAACCTCATTTAACTTTAAGCACGCAAACAAGGAATAAGAAGAACCTGTATCTGACCCATAGAGCTATGACACGTGCATGCAAGAATTCAGTTTAGTTACAACAATATGTCAATTCTTGTACGGACTTGTCACATGTAACATTTATGCTTTGACATTGAATCTTTTGAAATTCGCGTGACAATTTATTCTTTTGAAAAAGTCGAAGGAGGGATTCGAAATCTTCTTGGAATTACTTAATTTCCAGATATTTTCCACTTGAAATCCACATATTCAGCAATTGATTGAAAAATAATTTCTAAGGAATATTCCTTGAGTCATTTTCAACGATTAAACTTAATGACATTTTCCACTATTAGGCAGGTATTAAACTGACAAACAAACACGTTTGCCAGTATCCCATTCTCTGAACAAACATACGCCCATTTAGCGCAAGTATTATTTCGAATAATTTCTATCATAGATAAAATTCGCACACTAGCAACACCACAAACGACTCATTGTTTTCCAACAATATTCAATGACGCACTTCAGTTGTGATGCACTTTGCCTATGAATCAAAGGTAGATATAATAAACGGCAACATTGCTCGTAAAACCGCTACTTAATATTCCGGTGACACATCATCTTCTAGACTCAGGTGAATGTAAAAAAAAACACATTCTTAGTTAGCGCCTTAAAAAATCCAATGTCCACGTGATATCCGTTCGGGTGTGTGGTATTTTAAACCATGACCAATGTCACAGGAAAAAAAGGCCAATAGTTGGCGTTATCGGCCCCATAAAAATCACCACGTTTGAAATACTGAGGCTTTTAAGGCATCACCAACAACGCCAAAAAGACGTCATTGTCGCCCATTAAAAGAACATGTGCACTCGGTGTGACTCCGGCCTAATGTAAACAACCAATACGTTTCCTCTCTTTCGCTTTGTTCGGCTGCGTTTCTTACTGAACCGATATGAAAACGGTATAAAACACAACGTGTTTTGTTCTTTCGAATCCCAAAATCGAAACCGTTTGTTTCACTTTCGCATAAATGTCTTCGAGACGTTTGCAAGAATTTTTTTTGTCAACCTTGATATGAAATTTGGCGCGAGTTTTTTTTTTGTATAAGTCAACGAGCCATTCGTTGTGGAGTTGGCGTTGGTCAGGCGATTTAATGTTATTTAAGTTGTCTTAGGTCCAAATCTACGAACTCGTTGAACGCTGTATCAGTTATGCCATGTACCGGTTTAAAAAAAAATCATCAATTACCTAACTTTAGAAAAAAAATGACGCGTATAACCTCCGACCCAAATAATACCGTTACGTAAAACACAAGTGATCCATTGGTTGCGTTCTCGAATAAACGTTTTCATTCACAAATTAACCCATTGATTTACTCGGAACTACTTAGAAACGCATTTTTAACGAAGGCAAATTCCAAAATAATGACTCCATACATTCCTGACATTCCTTCGTAATGTATCTGGTCGCCGGACGAACATGATAGTGTTGTGTGGCCATTGACTACGGTTTCCGGTCGCTCGAGATTAAATCCGGCCGATGGAACGTCCGGTTTTTACCGAAAAAAATCTCAAGCTTTTCAAAAGAAAAAGGGGAAAGGGAAGAGAAAATGGTAGCAGGTACAGCAGTCCGATAAATGTTTGATTGATTTACAGCCGAAATTCTTGTATAATTGGCGCCCGGAAAAATTTATTTTCCCGTGGGAAATTTATTATTATTTTCCTTTATACCCCCTTGGGGCGGTTCCGTGGAGAAAAACCCAATCAATTTTCTTATTTCTGGGTTAATCTATTTGCTTTTTAGTGCGCTATATTTCCACACCGTAACCCCCTCTCCTCACCGTGTTGCCAGTCTGGATTCTTTCCCACGGGTTATGAACGAGATGGATGGAAGAAAAGAAAGCCTTTATTTTCGTTTAAACGAGCCCGTTATTATTACTGCTGCGACCGAGCACGCCACTGGTCATTTTATTGAAATGAAAAACATCCGAACGATAATGATGGCGCGCTCGTTTCAAGGCAAACTAACCATCGAATGTGAAAAAATCGCAAATCCAACCTGAACCTACGGGGCTATTTTAACATATCAAACAGGTTATATCATTGCTGGTTTGCCATAATTAATAAAAACGTACGTCTTGTTCGAAAAATCATGGAAAAATTAAATTTCCAGGGTCGTTGGTCGCATCCTGCCACAGATAACGCTATGCATAAAAAATAGCTTGCACGATAAAAAGGCACTCTTTTACTTTTCCATTAGGAAATGCGTTTAAACGTTTCATGATTCACAGTCCTTGCCGTCTATTTGTCTACCGGCCAGTGGCGTAATACGCGACGCACGCCCATGTACTTTATTATTAACCATAATTAAACAATGTTGCCCCTTAAATATATATCCTGTACATATTGCATTATCTTTAATCTGGCAAGCGAAATGGGCCAGAACGTCGCTGTAAACAATGCACACACACACACACACACACACACACACACACACACACACACACACACACACACACACACACACACACACACACACACACACACACACACACACACACACACACACACACACACACACACACACACACACACACACACACNGTGTGTGTGTGTGTGTGTGTGTGTGTGTGTGTGTGTGTGTGTGTGTGTGTGTGTGTGTGTGTGTGTGTGTGTGGGTGGGTGGGTGGCGGCGAATTAGCTTTTCATTCGGTATCAAAAACCGGGAAAGGCTTATCAGGAAATCTGGCTCTCCCTCTCACACCCAACCCCGATTTGGTATTAAATCAATCTATTTTAGTACACAACTTCATCATGGTCACGTGTAAAACGTTACAAACCACCCTGGCAAGTACCAGCTGCTATATAAAAATTAAATTGTAGACTATTAAGTGCAACGTTGCTACATATTTACATATGTCTTTGAACTTAATGATTTTATCTAAATATGACATCGTTGCAAAATAATTAATGCATTTCAACCATTTAAGCCAGATAGGTCTTATTCTTGCATTCGGTCCCCCCCCCACCACACACACACATACATTGAGGGCTTGCGCAAAAGTACTTTTATATCAAAATTTATTGTCGTTTCCTTTTCGAAACATTTTTTTTTATAAATAGGCTATATGGGTGTTTGCGTGGTTCCGCCTACGTTGCCAGTTTTCCAACATACATGTACTGTGTATTTAGTAGGCGTAGGAACGGCCTTAATTAAACGTTAAAAAAATATGTATGGTGAATTGGGATGATGTGTGTTTCGATTCAACCGACTACTATTATCATCAGGAATATTTGTGTGTCGCGATGAAACAGGTCGGGACACCTGTTTTTCGGGGTCAAAAAATCTTATTTTTAGCACTGTTTTTATCCATTCATTGCCGTGTTGTTGCCACCTGTTTGCCGAGTGGAAAAAAAACGGGAGAGGGATTAAAAAAAAAAGAATGAAGTCTGAAGTTTTCGCTTCTTCTTGAGGCTGATGATGCCTGAGCAAAAGTCGTGTCGTCATGTACGGAAATAGAGGCGTCCCGGCTTCAAATGGCGACCTTAGAATCGCATTTAAAAATAACCTTGAAGAGTTTGAAGATTAAATTTAGGTTCCCGGGGACGGTTTGATTCTGACACGACTTTGAAATAAAGAAAAAAACATTTCGCTCGACCCGTCCCACTAGCACCCTTCGGGGCCTGAATTCCTACAGACCTTTATTTGAGCCGTTAAATATTCAGCAACTTGCCTTGGCATATCTTTTGATATTTACCTTTAAATATTCCCTCTCTCTTGAAGATTTTCCTTTTCAGAATTCGTTTTTGGGGAAAAACAACCCGGAGCCCCTCTCGGTCTATCTTCCTGTCTGTCTCTCAACCGTATTTTCCCCATGTAAATGCCATAACATAATACAGTTTAAAAATCAAGCCTGTTCTTCTTCTTGTGCTCACGCGATTAAAATTTTAAATGAAAAATAATACCCGAGGCTCCGGTGAAGAGAAGAAAAAAATAAAAGAGAAAAAGACGCTATTTGTCTCCTGGCCGAAAGGGGGGGCGACCATTTATTAAGGTGATTATCCTCCGAGAAAAAAAAAACACCGGTGCAAGCGAGACAACGATAAGACCGTTGAGGAATTATTGTAATTTATTCAAGCCCGTGATTTCTTTCATAAATTCCGCTTATTTTCCCAGTGATGCCAACGGTGGTGGTGCTCAGGTGTTAAATTGGCGGCCTTCTACAAACATAAATCCACGTCTCGTAAGAGGGTGGCCTTTCTTCTTAAGTAAATCGCTTTCTTAAAATTGGAAAAAATCATAACGTTTGACAACGTGGCGCTTTAAAGTTTTGACGTTTTGGTCGTGTTCGTTCGCTGGGTTGCCACCTTAACGATTCGAAAAAAATCAAGAAAATAAAAAACCTGTTAGTTCGGGCAGCGCCAACTTATTTTTAGACGTTACGATCCGCTTGTCAACATATTAAATTATCTTATTTATACAATACAAACGTTACGTCCTCACTTACGCGGGTGATAATCGATTAGAAAATTTCAGCTGTCACTCACTTACATACCTAAAAAGAAAATAATTATTGAGAAACTCCTATTTAACGTTTAAGCCAAGGTACCACCCAACCAGGTCGCTTTAATTCCAAACGAAATTCCTACCTGCTGCTGCGGACCTTACCTCCCCAATCTCTAATCGCCTTTGAATGTTAAAAAAAAAAAAGGAATATAAATTTTTTTAAGAGGATTACGATTAAAGATTTTATCCAAGGAAACTCTAGATAGAAAGCACGTAAACATTTTTATTCGGAGAAACGATATTAAAAGCCAATGACCTTGACGTAATTTTTTCTACTGCATGATAATGTTCACGACTCAATGTTCTAGTTTAGTCGTAGAAAGGAGATTTACAATATGCATCTTAGAATTCCAACGTGTTCCCATGCGATTATCACCTATTTGGTCCATTAAGGACATCACTCAAATGATGAATGAATTGAAATTTTCTTTATTTGGTAGGTTAGTAGGGTCTTTAAATCTATTTATATTGAAGAGTCCTCGTACAAATATCATTAAGTATGTGTAGCCGATTACAAAAACCATCCAATTGAAATTTTTATCGGAAATTAGTACAATCGTCTAGTTTAGCCGGATCAAATACCTAATTTCAATCCAATTGAAAACTACCTAGGTCATAAAATATTTATTTTTGACTTAACACTAATGACTTTTTCACTATTACTATTTTTACTTTTGCAGAAAATGGAAACAATCAGGAATGTCGAATGTAAAATAGACGAAAGAACTCTTAACAAAACATGTAAATCCATGTATATCTTTGAATAATGCTCTTGACATTGTAGTAGTTCATAGAAATACTGATTGAATACAGTATTCTAAATTGCTATTTGGATCGACAATCTAATGTCCAGATTCGGCCCCATGTAATTTCTCTTAATTCGTTTGGCAGCAAATTATTTACGAATGTTTAGAATTGTTCAGAAACATCCCTGAACTATGTAACATGTAAGAAATGTTAAATGTCAACATATTTTGTTCAAAGAACATAGATATAATACCCGCCCGAACGATACGTCAAATTCTTGCAAAAAAAAAACAATTTCTTTGATCCATTTACTGACACCAAACATTCATAAAGATACTGTCATATAAAAATGAGGATTTTAATAATTGCCCAGATGGGATTCGTTTTTAGGTTAATTTTTATGTTTTTATTTAATGTTGATGTCAGTATATGGATTAGAGAAATTGATTTTTCTGAATATCTGACTTACGTATTGTTGACGGATACCATACTTATCATGCTATCCTCGTATAGAGAAAACGAATCCTGGCCGAATGATTGACATGACTTCTTATTGATATGCGATTAGCAGTAATTTTACGCGCACATAGAGATGTGCTAAAAAGCACAGTTTCTAATGGAAAAGTACTTTGCAGTTGTGTTAACTGGAATGACGTAATAAACTTTAAAACTCTAAAGTCAATATATTTTTTGTTTGTGTGCAGGTGCGTTCATTTTGAATTGACATATACACATTTGTTCTTTACGAAAATGTAAATAATCATCATTCTGTCATTTGCTCTTAAAACATTTAGCGGAAACCCATTTATGTGTATATCTGGACAACACTACTATTGCAATGCAAAGTCAATAGATGACGTCAAATGTACGATGAAACACAATTACATATAGCAGTAGCAGTTGTTACTTGACTGGATATTGCAAGGCGCAAAAAGAACGCGAATTAACGGGTATTCGGCCTTCACGAGAAACTAAAGTAATCAACATCATCAGCATCATCAACAACGTTGTTGTGTCATGTGCATTCTTCAAGCGAGTTTATTGAATGGAGTATTAGGTATGTTAGTGGTGATTACGTAATGCAGCAACCAGTGGCGTGCGGCTTGGTTTTTTTTTTAATAAAAATGTAAATTTGACAACACTGGTGGTATGCGTGCCTGTCGCAACGGCCCAATTGAATGGACAGAGCGGTAAGGTGGAGACGGAAGTGGACCGCCACCGACATTTTCTTTCGATCCTAGAACAGGAGGGAAGAGTGAATGTGAGTGATCCCCTTTCCCCGTTAGAATCTAATAATACCGGCCTGGTGAAAATTTTATTGTCAAAGGGACAGCTAGACGACCAAAAAAAGAGAGAGAGGGATAGAAGGATAGAGACAGAAAGAGAGAGAGAGAGGAGGGGGGGTTCAGGACGAGTGATATATCGATTGTCTATTTCGTTGATCTTGATAGGAATGTTGCGAATCGTATCGAGATGAAATGCTAATCGGCACCTGTTAATGCCCTACTTTTAAATTGCATTGTTATATAGAACCCCGGCGGTGACCTTTGTGAAAAGTTAAACAGCCGACTGTCGCTTTAACAAAACAGCATCGCGCCTACTAGACGCGCGTACGAGAACAGGTGCCATTATACGTAAATAATGAATAAGGTTTGCTTTTGTGCAACCGAAGGGGTTGTTTTTGTGTGTCACCGGGTCTTCTCCTCTCTCTCACACACACATACACACACTCTCCCGTTACACCGAGTTTCATTTTTCTTTTTCCACCTTTTTCAGCAATTGTTTCCAAAGTCTTCTCGCAATAATACAAAACTGTGCCCACTACTCTATTGTTCCACTTTATATAGCTTTTTGTAGCATGTTTTTTTTTACTCTCTTCTTGCAACGTTGCATTTGCAGTACAAATCGCGTTGTGTAGCGGCAAGCATGCGGTGTTGCAACATGTAGAATTCTAAATGAGAAAACAGAATATGAAAAGAAAAAATAACATAATTATTTTGCAACCAGTTGTTTAAAGGAATGTCGACAACTTTTTAAACAAATATCAATTGTAAATCAACTACGTAATATACGGTTTAAGGTCTTATACAACTTGATATATGACTTAAATTACTGATGCGGCATGATTAACGTGGCTAGATGTGTGAGTTGTCATGGGAATTTTCAGAATGAAAAGGCTATCTTACTCGTAAAACTATAAAACCGCATTAAAAATAACTAAAAAAAACACATTTTATTGCATTTCATATTACTGCGAGATAACTTTCAAATTAAAACTGGAAAAGGACATTCATTCAGTTCATTTCCGTTCTGATACTAATAAAGACAACTTAACAAAGTCTATAAAATTTTTAAAAGAACCAATAAAAAAAAAATAGTTTATTTTCCTGTGATGCGCCAACGGAACAACAACAGATATTTCATATGTGTTTTGCATTGAAATATTAATTATTGCAATTGAAAACTAAGTAAATAACTGAGGCGGCTACCGATGTCCATCGTACCTATTTGCAAAGAGATCGATTTTTCATATTTTCATACAAATTTCAATGCAAATGGTATAAAACATGATGGTTTTCAAGAGAGTTTTATGAACTTGAAACAAAATTTAAACATTATAATAACAAAACAGTTATGTAATAACTTATTGTTTTGACAATTCCTGCACCTAATCAGTTCGAATACAGGGTGGCTTATGTTTATTTATATTTAAAATTATAACAACAAGATCAATTGAATGTTGTTTAAATAACCAATTATATATTTGGAAATTGTTATTGCATTAAATTGTCAATTTCCATACTGTTTTAGAGTTTAAATGGTGCTATAATTATGCTCAACTATATTTTAAACTTTTCACAAAAGCTCTGAGAGGTAATATTTAATAGACAAATGAAAAAATTGCCTCAACTATTGCAAGAAATTTACTGATAACAAGTGGTTAAAAGATTTGTGAATTCTTCCCTTAAACTGTCAATTCCAGCGCCGTTTTAGAGTTTAACTCGTGCTATAGTTAGATTCAACTACATTTAAAACTTTCTAATGAAGTTCTATCAGATAAAATTTAAGAAACAAATGAAAAAAAACAACCGTTACTATTGAAGAGAAATTTACTGAAAACAATTGGTTAAAAGATTTATTTGAGTTCTTGCAATAAACTGTCAATTCTCGCACCGTTTTAGAGTTTAACTGCTACTATAGATATGCTCAACTACATTTCAAGCTTTTCACAGAAGTCCTGTGAGATAACATTCAAGAGACAACTGAAAAAACAACATCTACTATTGCAAGAAATTTACTGATAACAATTTGTTAAGATCTATTTGAGTTCATTCACGAAAGTGTCAATTCTCGCACCGTTTTAGAGTTTAATTAGTGCTATAATTACGTTCAATTACATTTGAAACTTTCTAGTGAAGTTTTGTCAAATGAAACTTATGAAATATCTGAAAAAAAGAAAACATTCTCTACTATTTAAAGAAATTTACCGAAAACGACGAATGGTTAAAAGATTTGTTTGAGCTTTTGCACTAAACTGTCAATTTCCGCATCGTATTACAGTTTAACTGATGCCACATTTATACTCAACTACATTTCAAACTTTTCACAGAAGTTCTAACGGATAACATTTAAGAAAAAAGTGGAAAAAAAAACAGCCTTTACTATTGCAAGAAAATTACCGATAACAATTGATTCAACGGTTTGTCATTTCTAGCACAAAACTGTCAATTTCTACATCGTTTAAGAGTACTGCGTCTGCATTTAGCAGTTGACATTGAATTAGCCGAAAGTCATTTGATGTTATAGTGTGAAAAATGGCGTCTAACCTGGATTTTCTTATCGCGACTGTGTAGCTTGATCGTAAATAGTTGGAATTCTTGCAAATAGTGCCACGTACCTGACCTTGCCGCATCTAAATCTAGGTGAGTGCAATTGGTACTGGCCACAGAATAATGACTATAAATCATTTTGTGAATAGGGGTTACGTAAATACATAGGTATGAGATCATATTTGTGCAAAGTTTTAACGACACTGTTTGTTTATGTTAGGATTAAACATTATGATTCGCTTTATCCTTATCTGGGACTCGGGTGAATAATGCCCACAACGCTATTTATAAAATCGTTATCAGGCCAAGGCATTTTTCCCATTACGAACGCATTCATTACTGGTTCAATACCCATTCGTAATACATACATAGATTTAACTCGATTATTAACCTTCAGTTAAAATAACGAATAACATATGTAGGTACATAAATATGAAACGTCTCAATGGGGAGGCTGCATATCAAATGCCGGTACTACATAGAGAGTCGATTATGTGGGTTTTTTTAACTCGGGCCCCTCTATTGACTATTTAAAAATTGACGACGCTTAAGGCCCCACGGGATCGTATTAGTCCCATTGTGCTTCTTAATGAGGCCTTGAAATTTAACGCGGGCTCATTCTGGGGTAAAGGTAAAATTGACCTTTTAATTATCCTGAGAAACACTTCTCCATTACAAATCAAGGGGGCCACTAACCCGTGAAAACAATTGAAGAGCTTTTACAACGCACAACAAACAAAAGAAAAGACAAATTTTGATATTTACCTGTTGCCAGTGATCATCCAAGCTGGGTTTAGCGGTAAAAAAGCCGGTGTCGTGAATGTCTTGCAGTTCTTTAAAGATGTCCACGCTGGGCAGTATATCCATGTTCGCAGGAAGGGGGAGTATGGGGGAAGACTCTTTCAGCAGGAAATTGTAACAAAACTCCACTTCAATTTAAACAAAACTTCATATTGTGAGTAAAATAATAACAATAAAAACACATTCAATGGTCAACGGCACCGAGGAAGAACGCTCCTCGCAATCGCAGTAACGGCAGCAGCCGGCATTTCTCCTCGCTCATTTGTTTATTTTAAAAACGATTTTCGAGAGCGGCTCTGGAAAAAAATTCGAAACTGCTTAGAGTGCCTTGGAAGGAGAGAATGAGAAAGAGAGAGAAAGAGAGAGAGAGAGAGCGGTTTTCTAACAACACGCACACAGAACGAATCAGTTTGGAAAAACGGGACGTACACACACGTCAAAAGGAAAAACTATGTATATTTTCCGAATGAACTAAATGGAAAATATTATGGAAACTGTATCGAATATGACATTCAATGTTTCTTTAATAAGATAAGGATGGTATTTTGTGGATACGCGTACAGTTTAGGGTTCAAAAAATGCAATTTTGACTCGTCTCGTGACCCGAACGCGTAGAGAACAAACCCAGACGATCGGCCGTCGAGTTCGGCAAGACTGCCGTCGAGACGATCGTGTTCGAATGAGCAAGCGGCCGAGACTCGTGGTGCAGTGCGAGGCGCCGATGCCACGTTTCGCTTTATTGACCTGCTCTAGGGCAATACAAAAAGTAGGAAGGAAACGGCCAATTTTATGCCAAATGCGCAAGAAATCGTAACCGGCGAGTGAAATAAAAATTTTCCCATGGATTTTCTTAGTAAAACATTTATTACGGAACAACATGCAATGGACAAGACATTAACGGGTCCTCAGTGAAGAAACCAAAACTACTTCTTCAAGTTGTTCACGATTTATTTAGCTCGCATTAAACTCCACACATGAATTTGCACTAAATTTTCATTTTTATCTGAAAATACACAAATGGCAACATTGTTTAGAGCCCAGTATCAGTTGTTTGAATACTATATTCAGTAGGGCCATTATTTTGAGTCATCTTTAACATTTAATTCTTTAATACGTAGCCATTTGGTATCCCGAAATGTATTATATTTGATAGTGTACGGTGCACAGTTAGCGTGTCTGTACAATGCAACCTGCACTAAAATTACAACGCCACAGTAATGCAGTTACAATTGCAATTCTTAACACTGTTTCATGAGCAAATGTTATTTTTTAGCACCATGTAACATGTAGTGTCAAAATACACAAATTAACAATACTTTTACGTTGTAAAAAAATGTAGCAACTTTAGTTTGCTTTTGTGTAAAATTCGGAAAAATTCTCCAAATTGGCAACATCGTATCAACTAATAGTGGATTTTTTCTTAAAATTGACAACTTAAATTTTAAATAAATCGTGAATAGCTTGGAAATACTCTGACAAAAAATCCTTAATAAAAATAATAAAATAATGAAACGTTGCCAAACTTCAAAGTCAACTTTCTATCCATGGTGTTCCCTGGGTTGATTGTTAAAAGATTCGATACATGGACGGAATTACAAAGGCAATCGGTTGCTTTTGATTTCACTGAAAAACACTCCAAATCCTCTATTTTATCCATACAATTTTTCCAAAATAGTAGTCGGTGCATCAGCACTATACTTGGAAATTTGTCTCAATAAAGCAAATTTCCTCATTATCCCTTTTTTCGACGATTGTAAATCATACAAAGAACACAAATTCAAAATGAGAGATTCAGGCAGTGTGTCCACTGGATGTGAAGAAATGGTCGCTTCTATGACTTGAATCGCTTCCTGGAGACGACCGTCATGATACAATGACACTCCTAAATTGTTTAAGATCTACAAAACCTAGAAGCATTATTTAGAATTCTTTTACGAACCTTCCTCTAACCATAACATTAGAAGGTTCCAATGCATTGGCTCTTTGAAAACAGGCACAAGCTTCTTCAAAGTTATTTTGAGCAACTGCTAGTAGTCCTCTGTCCACCAACTCCCTTACACCACTCGATCCATACAAGTAGGCTTCGTTGAAACAAATTTCAGCACCGGCAATATTGCCGGTTTGTAAATTTAGTCGACCTAATGCAGATAAAAGTATATGTTTCGGAGCGTCTTCCCTACAAAAAGTCACGTTTAATACGAGCAGTTTCCCTAAAAAAAAAGACTATCTTATTACCTCTCATTTAAATGTGAAAGTAACTCCATAGCTAAACCGTAATCTTTTACTACGCATGCGCAATTAATAATTGAATATATCACTTTCGCTTCTCTGGACATCCAAAATTTTAAGGACTCGGTCCGATCTAATTCGCTTAGTTCTATGGCTGAACTACCGTCTTCGCATAATCCTGGCAAAATCCTTGAATACTCGTTTTTTTATTATACAGGTTTGCTTTACCTTGTCTGAGATTGTTGAGCATTTTCTTGATGGCCGCCCAAGCGCTAAAAAGTCTTCGTAATGATTCCTTAGGTTTACCACAGTGCATTGGCAGTTCTGCTAGGAGGAGGCGAAAACTAAAGGAAGCCATTGATCCTGTACGTGTACCATATACTTCTGGATAGTACTAAAACATTTAATTGTAAGTTTTACTAAAATATTAGGAAATAATATGAAATTGTACTATAGATACTACAATTAGTATTCAAGGATAATTTCTGATTTTCCCTATAGCTTACCTGGTAAAAAATGTCTGGCTTCTCCAATTGACTAAAAGGTTGAGCTTCGGCTTGAGCAACGGCCAGGGACTTGATTTTAATAAGCATTGTTAGCCTAATATACCAGAGGTGGAGAGTTTGGGGGGTATGAACCGTCTGGCAACCTAATAAATATTCGTTATCAATGAAAAATCCAATATTATTAAAGCCATAAATAACCTTGTCGTCCACGGCCCTGGCCCTGTAGAGACAACAGCATTGCGGTATGGTTAATTGCGGCTCTAAAATGTAGTTCAACATGTCAATCCATAAATTTTGTTCCTGAGTACGACTTACCCGTAAGCACCAATCTGGATGAGTTCCTTTAGTCTTCGCTCATTAGGTGTTAGATTAAAATTTTTAGTTTTATTGCAATTGTCTCGAGCCTCTCGACAACAAAGGACTATAGGTTCCCCAATTTCATCTTCAAACTCTTCATCCAATAAAATCTACATACATATTTGAAAAATGTTTAATTTGTTTTGTGAAATTTAAAAATTTTACCCCCGGCATTGTTAACATGTCAAGATCAGGCTTGTAACTTCCCGGAGGACACGTCGCCTTGGCCACGAGCTCTTGACGGGTTTTCTCCATAGGGATCCAGGCATCACGTCTTCGGTCGGCTTCCCCAAGTGTAGTGGTCACCCTAGGAATGCGTGTGTCCTAACAAATATAGTCATTCGCAATACTTTACGTGTAAATAATTGAAAATATTACCGGAGACTGTTTTCTACTGATCAAATTCACTGAAACTTCGAAAAACATTCGTATTTCAACAATTTAACGTCTGTTTATCACAACGGTTAAATTTCGACTGACGAACCAACGTGCGTAGGAGGCATTCCCCTTAGAAAAAAAGCCGATCGAAATGTCTTTTGTTCCTTACTTTATGAAAAATTAACTGACGAGGAGAGTGTATATTCAATATACGCTTGGCGTAGACTATTTTTATAGGGGGGGTTGTTTTCCATGGAACAGGGATCGATATGGATTTTTGATCGAAAGGAAGAGGGGGCGACGATTATTATTAGAGCGCTCTTACCAGGAAGTTATGCGATTCCAAGGATTTCCAAGCGGTAATCGCTATTTTTAATGGCTAGATACACAATGGATGAATAAAACTGCTTCGATTAATCGTTACTGACTATTTTATCAATACGAGTAATATAGAATAAACACAATAGCACGGATACTTAAAACTAATTCTTTTCTGTCAGCTGAGCGTCCGCAGCGAGTTTTTCCGGTTCAACTGTCTCTTCCTTTATCGTCTCTGTCTCACTACTTTCTTTATCGGCACTTTTAAATCTAAAATTAACCTGATCAAAAATTGTTTAATTCAATCGGAACAATTGAAACCTATCAAATCTTTCTCCATTCAATCTTTCCTCATCTTCGTCTTCGTCTCTTACATCAGTTTCCTCCAGCAATTCGCCCAAATCCTTGTCTACTGAATCCCAAAGTTTATCATCGTCGCCTATTGGTTTACTGGGTAGTTCTTTTCCACCCTCCTTGTTTTCCGCAACGCCCTGTTCTTGTTTTACAGTTGTCACAGTCAGTGGCTCGTTTGTCTCAGTTTGTTCCTCTTTTTTTAACCTCTACTTTTTCAGAGGCTTTCTTCCGTTGCAATTTTTCAGCTTTTTTCTTCAATTCTTGACTTTCCTTGTAGCGGATATATCGTTGCGTGTGAAACCGTTTCCTGCAGTGCCTAGTAAAAACATTGCAAATGCAAACATTGATAATTGAAGCTATGGTTTTAAAAATACAAACCCGGCTACAATTTCCTGAAACTCATTTTCTGTGCCTCTGGGCAAAAACATTCTGCATAAGTCGCAATAGTAAGCTTCAATTTTTTTGATTTGTTCAACACCCACGCTGACTTTTTTCTTTTTCTTCTTTTTCCGCTCCTCTGCATCATCTTCCGCATCTTCTTCGACCACTTCTCCAACAGAATCGATCGTTGTGAAATCATCCAGATTGTCCTCTATTTCAATTCCATCGGCTACTTGCTTTTGTTTGCACTAAAATATTGACGAAATGTATATAAAAAAAACGAACTTCAACTAGTATTAATTTAAATACCCTAAGGTGATCAACGGAACATAAATGATGTTCATAAGCCATAGGACTTTTAAAGCTGAGTTTGCACAATTTACAATTGGGTAAAAGGAATTTCTTCATATTTTTATGCGCAGGAGTAGCTTGGTGCACTGCTCTTTCTTGTTTGTAATTTAATTTACACAAAGGACAAAATACTGTGTGCTCCGTGATACCTTCTCCACTCATTTCTAATTCGTTCTGAGTGTTTCTTTGTGCCTGACGCATTTGAACTACAAAAAAAACTATTAGTATATATACTATTTCCTGGACAATAGCAAGGCCAACCTAAAATCTGGCTTTGTTTTTGAGCGACTTTGCGCATCGAGAACATATGAGTGTTGCTCTGAAGATGTATTTCGTAGGCCCTGCAAGTGGGAACTTTTAAATTGCATTGAGGACAAGTATAATTGATTGCAGGTTTCTTAGCACGAGCTAGAGGTTGTTTTTCTTTACGTTCTTTTGGTTTTTCTTCCACCGGCTCAGGTTTTTCTTCCTAAAATCACTCACGTGTTACATAAGGTACTAGATAGAAAACTTTGATCTTTACCTTGACTGGATTGTCATCTACAGCTGATTCTTCCTTTGCAACTTCTTGTTTTTCCTCTTTAACTTCGGTTTCGTCATCGCCGCTGAATTCTTCTTCGCTGCTCAAATTCACCCGTCTACGCCTAATAAAAAATGTTGTATAAAATACTTTCTAATTTAGTAAAAACTTATTAATCGCAAGGAAAAGTAATAATAATTGTTTTGGAAGCTAAGTAAGGTAATCCTCTTCTGTTTTTTAGAAGGCTCTATCTTCGTAACGTTTCTACTACATTCGTCTCTCTTTTGCTCACATAATCAACTTAAAATCCTCAAATTGGAGTTGTAGTTTCATGATTTTCTCTCTATAAAATAATTCAAAGAAAAACATTCAAAATTACCTCCTGATTCTGATCGGTTTCGGGCGCCTCGCATAATCTCCAACTTCCATTCTAATACCTCCCCTTTTCTTGATCGTGTATGATCTATCGGAGAGCCTGTGATCTTTGCGCGGACCGCCGCCTCTCTCTCTGTGCAATCCACCTCTGGACATTAGGCGACCGCGACCACGACCGCCACCGCCGCGAGGCGAGGGCGATGGAGGCGGCGGCTTGCGAAACTCCTCTCTAGGTCGGGAGGACCCGTATGATGACGCCGAGTGTACGGAATGTCTCTCTCTTTCATTGGAATAACTTCGTCTTTCTGGAGGATAGGACTCGTAGCGTCCATTGTAATCTGAATGTCTAGACGGTCCCTGTGCAATATGCGAATGCTACAAGTTTATTTTTCGGATTAGTGGATATTTTATAGGGTGGTCTTTGCAGGTCTTTAAGTAGCCTTTAATAATCGCTTTCTTTAGAAAAATGTTTAATATCTAGACCTCTAAAGGCTGTGAATCAGGAGTGAAATTGCGAACGTATTTTTTTTTTGTAACTTTTTCATCGTCTCTGTTAATAACTTTTTCCAAATTTTTCCAGCTTTCAAGTAATTCTCCTTTCTCGTTCCTGTAAAAGTAATGTTTTTCTATGCAATTCATAAACTTACCTCAACTCTTGGTCTCTTTCTTTCAGGAGAATGTCTTTCCCTCATGTAAGTGTCCTACAACATAACCCCTATATTAGCAAATATTCCACGGTACTTGCAATCCTATAAATTATAATTTTTCAAACAAATTATACGTAATATCGAAAACGGGTTTCACGATATAAGGATACATCTTTTATGATAAGAATCTTTTAAACTCGATTTAATACAAATACCATTTCTGAGAAAATAATGGGTAATTTACCGTCCACTCAATCAATAGTAAACTAAATATACTCTAATAAATAATGCATGTTGACCTTGATTTTACACGAATTAAATGCAAAATTATTTACTTACAGCCCTGTAATAGTCTTCACGATTATGGCCACTGAATCTTTCATGGAACTTAGGTTTTTCATAAGAATTCTCAAATGAATAGTCGTCTCGGGAATTTCTGCCAAAGCCACCGCCTCTACCGCCCTGACCCCAAGCAGCTCCTCGATTAGAACCTCTGTAAGAGCCACCTCTAGGGTTATATCCTCTACCACCTCGAACCATTCTCTGACTAGATCTGGAATCAACCTTGTATTAAATGAAATGCCATATGGAGATTATAGGTTCTTAAAAGGGCTTGTCCTGGAAATTTTCAGTACCTTCCATGAAAAAAATATATAGTAGACTTACGAAAATGTGGTATATTTGTAGATGACAATGAGAAATTGATAAAAACTGAACTATAAATATACTTTTACAACGCCTAAAATGACTTTTCTTTATTAATTCAATTAAAAACGTGCAGAAGGGAACGCCGCAAAATGGCTGACAAGAAAATTGTCAAAACAACGTCAAACTTGTCAATCAATAAAAACTGCTACGTTGTTGCATTAATGGAATTTATTTGTTTTAAAAACATGTAGAACTGAAATATTAATACGAATTAAAAAAAATTAAATAAAATTACCAATTTCTCTTAAATATATTTTATTTGTTTTACGATTAGAATGAATTCTTGAAAAACATTAAAAGTATGTAATGCGCATGTGTATAACTAATAATGTCAAAAGTGATGTTTTGATCAAAATTTTTGCTAACTACTAGACGTTTCAGATTTTAGCGGGCATTTTGAATATATAAATTAGGAAGATTATTGATAACATTACTTGAAAAGAAAAAAAGAAGGTCAAAGATTAGGTCAAAAAGATTTATTTATCATATTAGAAATAGGATAATTTATTTTATGTATTCGTAAACCTATCCTAGTTCTTTGTCTATCTAACCGATATTGAAAAAATCGCATAATATGAAGGAGTAAGTGTAACTTTATAAATACATACTTAGAAATTACGAAAAATTATTTAATTGTAGAATTTGTTCCATTAAACTGACCATCGGAGACGAAGTCCATCAAAGTACTATAAACGAATAATGTAAAATTTACATTTTCACATCATTAATATTTTAGTTAAATCTGAAGATGTCACTCCAGAAACCAGTTTAAACAGTTATTTGAGAGAAAAACTGTATTTAACAGGTACAAAACGTATGTGCTTAGAAGGTGGTTGTGGCGTTTGCATAGTGGCCGCTGAAGAAACAATGCCCAATGGAGGAAAAAGAGTTTTCGCCATCAATTCCGTTAATATTCAACCTCGTTTAATTCAAAGTCATTTCTTTAAATTAACGAATTTCTAGTGTTTGGTCTCAATAATGTCTTGTCACGGTTGGAAAATCCATACAACTGAAGGAATTGGAAACTCTTTAAAGGGCTACCATGCAATTCAAAAACTCTTAGCAGAAAATAACGGGACACAATGTGGCTATTGTTCACCTGGAATGGTCATGAATATGTATTCCTTACATGAATCAGGTCCGAAAACTAAAAAGGAAATTGAAAACTCTTTTGGAGGCAATATTTGTAGATGTACCGGTTATAGGCCAATCATGGAATCCTTTTTCCAGCTGGCCTCACTATCGGATATTGAAGATATTGCATCGGTTTATTATCATTGTAAAGTCCAAGAAACAGAGAGTTTCAGTCTTACTCTTGCAGACAAAGCGCGATGGACAAAAGTTTATTATTTAAAAGACATTTTGGAAACATTTAGAACATCTGGTGACGTTAAATATATTCTGGTAGCTGGAAACACTGCAAAGGGTAATGAGATGAGTGTGTAATTATATAGATGTGATAATTAAAAAATTATTTGGCAAGGCGTATTTTGGCGCAAAACATTTCCGCAACTCTACATCGACATTACTAGCGTGAATGAATTAACTGACTTTACTCTATCAACAAATTCCCTTACACTGGGAGCTAATGTAAGCTTGACTAAGGCCATGGAGATTTTCAAGGATGCTGCCAAGAAATATCCAAATTTTGAATATTTAAACAACGTCGTGGCTCATATAGATTTGATTGCCAACGTGCCAGTTCGAAATGTACGTGAATTCAAATTTAATCGTTTTCGTTTCAAAACATATATTTTTTTCTAGATTGGTACCATTGCTGGGAATTTAATGATTAAACATGAACATCCAAGATTTCAATCAGACATGTTTGTAATTCTGGAAACCATTGAAGCTGTTCTAGTGATTGGTACGTTAAAAAATATTTAATTGATTTTCATAATCGCAAATGTAATATTCAGTTGATACTGAAGACAATGAGTTCATGAAAAGTCCCAGTGAATTTCTCACTTTTGATATGAAGAAAAAGCTAATTAGAAATGTGATTTTAAAAGAACATAATGCAGAAAGTCACTATTATCGGAGTTACAAGGTAAAAATAATCCTAAAGTACCAATTTTATTTAAAATTTTTTGTTAATAGATCATGAATCGATCTCAAAACACTCATGCAACAGTAAATGCTGGATTTCTCTTTAAAATGTCAACGGAAGGTGTTATTAAGAGTGCCAATATAGTTTATGGAGCAATTACGACTAATTTCAGTCACGCCCTACTCACAGAAGCTTTGCTTAAAGGTCTTCCATTATTTGACAATAATACCCTTCAACGCGCTTTTACTACATTATCTCAAGAACTGAATCCAGATGTAAACCCTCCAGATCCAGGACCAGAGTGCAGGAAACAATTGGCTATCAATTTATTTTACAAAGTAAGTTGAACCTGAACAAGTGATCTTCATTTTTAAAAAGTGTATTTTGAGTTTGGCACCAGAAGGAAAATTATCTCCACGCAACAAAAGTGGGGCTTCCTTATTGCTCAGACCTTTGTCTAGTGGAGTGCAAGAATTTTCCACTGATAAAACTGAGTATCCCGTAACTGAACCCATTGTAAAATTAGAAGCTTTAGCTCAAACATCAGGTAATTTTTTAGAGTAATGCTCATTCTGCTTAAGTGGCATTCTAATTCAGGTGAAGCCCAATATATTGGTGACAAACCCGACTTGCCTAATCAGCTTCATGCCTGTTTTGTCACTGCTGAAACTATTCCAGGATCCGTTATAGTGTCAATTCAAGCTGATGAAGCCCTAAAACTGGATGGAACTGTCGCATTTTTCTCTTCTAAAGATATTCCAGGAATAAACTCAATTATTCCACTGAGTTTCGGATTGAGTCCTGCAGAACTATTCTGTAGTGAAAAAGTCAGTGTGGGACTCTGCCCAATGGATTAGTAATCCTTGAATTTTATTTTAGGTGCAATTCTTCTCTCAGCCAATAGGAGTAATAGTGGCCACTACTCATGAAATTGCCATGGAAGCGAGCAAATTAATAAAAATCAAGTACGAGTTGCCTAAGGACAAACCGCTATTAACACCGCAAGCTATTTTAGCTGCCAATCGCACTGATAAAATCATTCATAACACATCTGTAGTTCCAAAAAAGACACTTCCCTCAAGTAAAACTGTAACCAATAACTTTTATATCGGTTCCCAATACCATTTCCATATGGAAACCCATTGTTGTTACGTAATTCCGAGTGAAGGCGAATTGGAAATTCACTCAGCAACCCAATGGATCGCGTTCACTCAATGTGCTGTGTCCCAAATTCTAAATTTGGATGCACAAAAAATTGACATTATTGTTAAACGTGTTGGAGGCGGTTACGGCGGTAAAGTGATCAACTCTAATTACGTAAGCGGTGCCACCGCTTTGGCAGCGATGAAATTACAAAGGCCAGTGCGTATGTGGCTGCCTTTCCATTTGAATATGAAAATAATGGGCAAAAGATATCCGCATTATGCTAAATATTCGGTGGGTGTGGATCAGAAGGGTATCATTCAAAATATGACTTCTGAGTTGTATTGTGATTACGGCATGGGTATGCCTGATCCATTTATTATGGGTCCTCTAATGGAATGTTGGGAGAATTGTTACAAAACAGATACTTGGAGCTATGACACGTATTTTGCAAAAACTGACACTCATCCGAATACATTTTGTAGGGCACCTGGAACTCTGGAAGGAGTGTCCTGTATTGAATCTCTCATGGATGACATTGCATACAGCTTAAATTTGAATCCGTTGGATGTTAGACTTGGAAATCTGGATAAGGACAAGCATCCGAAATTGGTGGAATTTATTCAGGAAATGAAAACCCGCGAAAAATTTGATGAGCGTTGGCTTGAAGTGGAGCAGTTCAATAAAGCAAATCGCTGGAAAAAACGTGGACTGTCAATTACATTAATGAAGTATCCTCTAAGTGTCTTGGGCAATTATACAACATTAGTATCAATTTATTTCCAAAACGGTGGAGTGGCGATTTCGCATGGAGGAATTGAAGTTGGACAGGGCATCAATACAAAAGTGACCCAAGTGTGCGCATGGAAGCTGGGAATACCTTTGAGTCTAATTTCAATTAAACCAACTACCAATCTGACATCTCCAAATTCTTTTGGCACTGCTGGAAGTTGGACTTCTGAGGCCATTTGTTACGTAAGCTGATTTGAATAATATAGAAAAATAGTTTATTTTGGGGAAATTTTAGACTGTGATTTTGGCCTGTGAAGAGCTCTTACGTAGAATGCAACCTATCAAAGAAAAAAATCCTGGAGCTACCTGGGACCAATTGGTAAAACTTTGCTATGGGGCTAATATCAACTTAAGCTCCCAAGGATAGTAAGATTTCATGAATATTTAAATATTATATAAAACCATGTCGTTTTAGTGCATTTAGTGACCAGAAGGCCATCAAGGACTATCTCATCTATGGTGCATGTGCAGCTGAAGTGGAATTGGACGTTTTAACCGGTCAAATCATCATTTCTCGCGTCAATATAATTGAAGATGTTGGTAACGCTATTAATCCATTAATTGATATTGGACAAGTTGAAGGAGCTTTCGTAATGGGCACGGGTTATTACTTAAATGAACAGCTAGTTTTGAGTCCTGATGGTGAAGTATTGACGAATCGTACTTGGAATTATACACCTCCGGGAGTTAAAGATATTCCTGTGAATTTTCAAGTGAGATTTCCCTCTAATAACCCGAACCCAGATGGAATACTCAAGTCCAAAGGTGAACTTCAAAAATAATTTGAATTTGAACTGAAATTATTTGCATTGCAGCCACCGCTGAACCGCCAGTTTGTTTATCAGTAGCAGTACCTTTGGCCATAAGGCACGCCTTAGCCTCTGCAAGAATGGATTCGGATAGTACCAAAAACAAATGGGTTCCAATTAGTGAGTATTGAAAAAATTTGATTCCAGTCTTTATATATTTTTTTAGATGGTCCTACAACAGTGGAGTATATTTTACTTAATTCTCTTAATAATTATAAGCAGTTCACTTTGTAATTATTATAAAAAAACTTTTAAAGTAGTAAATGTATACTTGGTTGCCTGTAAATTGAAACATTAAATTTGGTATATGTGGCAATAGCGCTTTTGATATGTTTTTTTTTTAATTTTTTGACGGATGACAGTAGCATGTCAACCTTTCTGTTGATCAAAACGTTGAAATTCGTATCTTTTCTGTAAACTTTTCAGCCTATGAAGAAAGGCCTTGGAGCACGTGTAATAATATTTTGATAGAAAAATATTGAAAATGGAGAAGCTTCTTAATGAAATTATTAAAGATTTGACAGTTTTGTCCGAAAACCTAGAAGAAGACGAAACATGCAACGATTTTAAGCGGTGAGTAACATAAGGAAAATTAACAACAAAAAATGAATTTTTTAAATTATTTTTTCTATGAAAATACCTAACTAACCTAGAAGGGCATTGACACATATTCTTTTCTTTTTCAGTGAACTAAAACGAGCAGAATCACGTTGTACCTATCTCTTAGGTCAATTGGATAACATCTATCTCTACCACTCTTCACTTATTCATAACTACTTAGAACTTCTGGCTATATTGCAAAGATATTATCAAAATGGAGATCTTCCTGAAAAGGTTAACTACATAAGATATAGAAATCTATGGGCTGGCAGGGCACACATTTTGTTTAAAACAGTCATTGAAATGCAACCGGAATCAACGTATAAGGGAAATTTTAAGGCTTTTCTTTTCCTATATTTATCGTTTCTTATGCGTTATGAACAGTTCCATGGAGAAATTCTATTGGATCATGCTAGAAATATGGCACTGGTATGATTTTTTCATCATTTCTTTAAAAGTCACTCAATATTTTCAATGGGTTTATGTTTAGAAATCTGAAATATCAGGTGATGACTATGTCAAAATATCATACATTCTCAGAGGATATTGCAATGACTGGGAAGCAAGTAGAATCGTACTTTTGAAAGGTCGTCATAAATATCCTCGTGATTGTCATATTATGTTTGAAATCATACACTTGGAAAAAGAGGCTTTAAGGGCAGGCATTAAAACCGTAAAACAATCTCAAAGAATATCCAGAATGAATGAGGCGTTTGAGGATGCAGCAACCAAAAATGTGGACGTTAATTTTCTCTTAGAAATGCTCAATTATTTTCAAGCCAATGGCATAGATGGGTCAATTAATCCTGCCAAAGAAGTCCTTAAAAAATATTACAAGGACTCGGTGGAAATGTGGCACCATTTAGCCTACCAGGGACTTGTAAAAAGTAAAAAAAATATTTAAAAGGAAAGATAATGTTTCTTAAATGTTTCCATTTTAGTTGAGCAGGAGAATAAAACAAAAACTGTGTATTTATGTGGTGCAATTGATATCTATGAAGAAGGTCTTCAAGTAATATCTAAAAAAAAAGAACCGATTCTTTGGACCAGTTACATTGACTTTATATATGGAATTTATATAATGGACCCTGATGTGAAATTGGTAAGTATGCAATTTATACAGGGTAGATCATCAAAACATTGTAGGCCACGAATATAATATATTCGTAGCCTACAGTAGAAGAAATGAAACTTTCGTTTTGTGATTAAATCTCAGTCAAACTTTTGACAGAAATAAGTTTTCTACCTTTTACAGTTATCTTCAGTATAAACAAGAAATAATAATCCGAATGAATTAAATCAAGTAAATCAGAGAGATGTTTCACCAAGTCGAATCGTAAATCAAAATATTTATTCCTGGCAATGCATACTCGTCATACAAAACAAAGTTTCTTTGAGGACCATACTTTATCCTTGAAAATATTTGCAACCACGAACTGTACATGAACGTAGTTTTATTTCGTTAGCCCTGTTTTATGTATAATAATAAAATTATATATTTTAAGGATCCAGCTAATCCATGTTTAATGACTATCGAAAACTTCTTGGATGATCTTCTTACAAAAGCTGAAAAAAAAATAAAATTGGATAAAAACCAGTTAACCATGTGGTTGGAGGTATGTGAACTGAATTATAATAGAACCGATACCGCAGAAAGGAGAATGAAATACGAGAAAATTTGCGAAAAAGGCAACATTACAAAATTATCATTTTCCAAGTTTCCAAAACAATTTGTTTTTAGGTGTCAAAGCTTATCCTAAGGATGAACATTTCTGGATAGTATTTTTCAAACATCTTTTTCGTATTGGCCATTTCAAACGTGCCAATGAAACGATGCAGGTTGCAAATTATACTTTAGGCGCAAATTGTATAGAACTTTGGCATCTTTTCATTGACAATGTAAGGAATCAACTCACCGTAAAAGAACTTAATGAAGTTTACGTCATAGCTTGTACTAAAACAAAACCTAATGTAGCCATGTAAAAAATTCAAACTTGTTAAACATTCCTATTCATCATGATTGTTCTAGACATTTTAAAGGCGAATTCATGTTCCATTTAATACGTACAAACGATTACGAAACCATGCTGCAGTATTATGAAAGTTTAAGCACCAAACAACCCTATTGCAAGAAAATGCACAATGACATGTTTGAAGTTGCTTTTCGTAGAGCCAATAAAAAACTGAATGATACCACGAATTTAATATTGAAACGTTGGTCGGAACAATTTGGTCATGATGACATAAACTTGTACAAAGGAAAATTATTGGTCATTCAGGCGAAAGAGTACGTTATTTCAGATTTTGGTGGATACGATTACGTTTTTAATTTTAATATTTCTTTATAGAATATCAAGATATGAAAAGTATCTGGAAGTAAATAAAGTTTTTGAAGAGGCCATGCTAAAACTAGAAGATAGAGAAATGAAAAAAATATTTAGAGCCGATTTTAGAAATTATCTTCACACATTTTTAAGATATTTCGAAGTTAAAGTAATTGTGGAGGAGAAATCTCTTGAGTTACCTGAAAATAAACCTTAAAATACCTTATTAGTGTTATGTTAATATGGTGTTTAGTGATAAGAAAACTTCTTAATATGTAATCTCAATAATTTTATTGTGAAATGACAAGTGTAATTGCGAATAAAGCCACGATATCTAAGTAATATCGAATTCAACTTCATATAATGCAAGCTCGCACATATCTTTTATTTTGTATACGTACTCCCTGAACGACAAAACTTGACAATTATCGTAAAATATAAAATTCCACTTTAAACAATACTTTGTAAAATCAGGAGGCGCTTCTATGCTTAAATGTGGCCAAAAACTATCTACTCGTCGCATGGAACCTCCTTGTTCCATAACGCTTTGACTTGAGCTCTCAATTTGAGTGCTAGACACTAATAAGTAAATTTTGAATTTAGAATAATGCGGTTTCAACTTGTCTCTGGTTTTTGCCATGATTTTCAGTTTTTTGATGATAAATGACAAGTCCTTGGAACCCTCTTCGTATAGGAATATTCGTTTTTTAACCGAATATTTTACGTTATTATCAGTAAATATTCTTCCACTAGTTTTCTGTAAAATTAACGATTGTGGTAAAGAGTAAACATAACTCGTTACTATATGGATTTCTGTATTCAAAGGAGTGAATTTTATGTCTTTATATAAGAAATCTACTGCAGAGTAAACGCCTCCCTGATGAATGAACCCATAGAAAACAAAAAAAAAGCCATTAAGCACCAACCAAAGTTTAAGAAGATCGTTTGTTTTGTTTATTTTTTTAAAACAAGTCGTTTTTTCTTGAATTGAAGCTTCAGGTACTTTGACTACACAAGTATTATTTTCAGAAATAATTTGCTCACTGTGTAGATACACTAAAGGAAACATTATAGGTATCAAAAATCTAGGCTCTTGATGTGGAATTATGCTTAGAATAAGTAGCGGACCAACAAATGACATTGTCATAAGCATTTTAATGCTTTTAATGGAAGGCAATAGTTGAAATTTTCGACAAAGTCCCCTAAAAAATACAAATTATTGTCGAATAAATATAAAATTATCAATGAACTTACCAATAAATAAACTTCCCTAAGGTGAATAGAGCAATAACTCCTAAAACATTGAATAAAAGAGGAATATTGACAAGCAAATGTAAGCACCTGGGATGAAGTCCATGTTTTTCCAAATTTGAAGAGTCTAAATTGTATCTGATAAAATTCAGAGGCGTCACTACAAGACTATTAATTGACACGTCAAGCATACCAATTTCGCCCCACGTAATGTAACCATAGAAAAACGAATCAATGATGACATTAAAAATAATAGCGGGCATACAACATAGAAAGAAAAACAATATTCTTGTGTGAAACTGCATAACCGAAACACGTTTTTCCCCTGTGCCCCTATAGATCCAAAAGAATACAGGCATTAGAGCGTAAGCAACAAATGTAGGCCTATTAAAAACACCAAAAACACTTAATGTAGATATAATCAAGCAGTTTCTGTAATTGTCAGACACTAAGTAAAGTTTCAATTTATGAAATTTGGCTTTTTCCGCTACAGTTGTGCTCTTTTCGTATCTATATTTAATATATTCCTGTTTACGTACCAGTTCATTTGAAAAAGTTTGACTTTCACATACAAAATACAAGAGTGAAGCGAATAAAATTAATTCAATGGAATTTGATAGAGTCCTGGTACCATAAACAAGCATAACATAGGATGTTCCTAATATGAGTTGTCTTGATTTGAATTTTTCGTTGTTATTTAAACAAATCTTTTTGAGTGAAAAATCAACTACAAAAGAACATATAGCTATAAGCAATCTTGGAGTGACTAAAAGGAAATACGGTGTCACAGTTTTAAAATTGAAATATTCTAATACAAGTCGATTGATATCTCTTAGAAAGATAAAACTTAATCCTGTGGTGAAGTATGGAATGGCCATTCCTCGGATTGGTCGGGTTGTGTTGAATTCCCATGGCGGACTGTGTTCCACGTTGAAGACTTTTCCTACAAATTCATTAATTAACAGAGGCATTGACATTAAATTAACAGTACCAACCTGCTAGAACTTCCACAGATTGAAAGTATTCATCAGGATGTATGTATCCAGTCTGAGGGCACAGCACAAAGAATAAACGTAAAATACCAAGAAAAAATAGCTGCAAATTAAATTCCAATTTATTTCGTGTCAACATTATGTTTTAAATATTTCATATTTCAATAAAATGTTCATTTCTTTTTTGAAATTAACTGATAATGATTTGTTTACATTTCTAATATTTATTAGGTTAGATTTCGTTTCATTGTCAAAAATTTGACATCTTTCAAGAAATGTGTTTCTCATCTTGTCTGTCATGTACAATAGAAGAGAGACGGAAAATTGACGATTATGGACTAAGCAGTGATACCAACCCAAAATAAAATTGAATTAAAATTTTATTAAATGGTGCATAATTATATTTACAAGGTTTTTTCAGCAAACGTTTTAACATAATTAAACAGGTGAGTCGTACTAAACATTAAGAAAATGAATGTCTATAAATTTAAATCCGGAAATTCTTATAAAGACAGCCGCGCTGCCCGAAAACAGACTTTAATATTCCTTGTGTGGTTCGAAATAAAAAAATCTTTTAAAAGATGTTTACATCAATATTTATTTATTGAAATATATGTATAATGGGTTACATAATCAACATTTATTCCAATGTTATTTCCGATTAACAATAAGATTATTGACCGGGCTTCAATATGTTATAAATTTTATTGCGTTTATTTACAAAATACATATATTTAAAACCTAAAAAATGTCATTTATTTTATATGCAATGGGCGTTACGTGGGCGTATGTGACGACGACTTTACGGAAATGAATTTTCCGGACGGTTGAATCCTAATATGTACAAAAATATCCAATGTTTTTTTTTTTGTAAATTCTTTGAGGCCATGTATTTACCTGAAAATATTTCTACGAACGCCAATGGCATATATGAACAAAGCATCTAATTATACAGGGTGTTCAAAGTGCAATCTTAATCAATTAAAAGTAAATACGTATATCGTTTTTCGGCTACACCCTGTATAAAGTAGCTAATATTCATGTTACGTAAAATCAGTCAGGCGAAAAATACACAATGCTTATTTAAAAATGTCGCACATAAAAATATATTATTATTAGTGCATTTCCCTTTTTGGATGACGTGTTTGACAATGTGGCGGCCCCACGTTGCTATTTATTTAAAATGAAATGGTTTTTTTTTAAATTCATAAAAGTGAAAAACATCAACAGTATTAACAGCAACAACAAGTTAGCAACAACATTATTAATATTAATTTTCATGTACAGGGTGATAATTTGAAAATGCCAATAACAAACCACAGCCAGCCATGATCACCTGATCTAACTTCATTGGAATTTTTCTATCTAAAACTGGTGGTTGTCCACCCATTCTTTGATGCTTCATTTAACAGTTTACATAGTTATTTCAACAATTTTTGCTACAGTGGGAGAGTGGTACGTTTTCAAATTGTCACCCTGTATGTACTATTTTTAGAATGTTATACAGAGGGTTCTTAGTACTCTGGCCATATGCATATCAGTAACGTCTAAAGCTTGCNCTGAGACAGGACGTGATGCAACTGACGTTACGACGACGCCTACCCATTCCAGAAAAAAATGAAGAGAGTTAAAAGTATTTTAAACACAAAACGGAAAACCTGAATACGACAAGTGCTAATTTTCACATACAAACAAGCACGTAAACACGGTGCGAATTTTTAAAAACTTACCGTTTAAACGGTGGAGGCTTAATTCCTTGCACCTCCATCTCCTTTTCTAATTGCTTGATTCGCATTTGAGCCACATCCAGTTCCCGTTTCACTTTCCACAAATGTGTGTCGCAAATCGGATCACGACACTTGTGATTCCTTAATATATCTTGAGCTTCATATACGGCACCTGTCGCCAATAAAGCTTTCCTGCAGCGGCTGATGACTTGACAAATAGCATATTTACTCACCTCGGAATGTCAGACTTTTCCCCATTGAAAGACTAATTAAAGCGCAACAGCCGCCACGATCAGTTTTGGCCAAATGTTTGCGTACGTATTTGAAATAGAGATATTCGAGAAATAGAAGTAAGGCGGCCAATAAGATTCCTGCCATCAGTAACAGGAATGCAGACAAAAATTGCTCCAATGCAAGGGGATCTGAGCTTTTGTGTTCTTGTTTTCCAGGTCTGCAAACTCCAGTCATCCAATAGCGTCGCAAACGTTCCAAATCGCCATTCTCTCGGAAGTCTAGTAGTCTTTTGTTGAACATTTTTAAATATTTGGAATTTCTGGGAAATGCCAAACCGTAACCGGTCATGGCATACCAAGAGCCCACCTTAAAAAGAATCATTGCACTTTCATATATATATAGTTCTCTTTTTTCGATTGGAAAACTCACAGTTAAAAGCCGACAGTCTTCATCTTGAGACGTGAGATAGTCCAGTACGGTACCATCATAGATAAATGCGTCCATTTCTCCGGATAAGACGGAAGCCACCCCATTAAGGACGGTGGTTTTGTTGAATTGGCTCATATAAACGTGCATCTCTTTGAAATATTTTGCTAAGGTGGAATCTGTGTGCGACCAAGGAATTGTGCCAAATTTGATGATAGGCTTGTGCGAAAACGGACGACACAACCTGTGATCGTCCAGGCCTAAAACCAATCGTTCTATTTGCTAATTTGCGAAGTAATACTGTATCAATAAATATACGAGGATTGTTCAACAAATACATTTAATTCATCAAAGTCGTTGCCATAGTGATCGAATTCAATATGTTACGTCAACATTATCAATTGATTCGACATATAGTTTACAGTGCTAACTTGTCGCCATGAGATTATGACGATTTTGTTTAGCTCAAGGGACTAGAATTCGCAGTTGCAGGAAGTTACTTTATTTAGGGCTCCCTGAAATGTGCTTCTACTGAACAGTCCTCGTACAAAAAACAAATGTGAAGTTTGACATTATTATGTGCCATAAAGTCCCTATTCAGAACCAAGCCTTATACATAATTCAATTACAACTTTTAACATAATTCAACCAAAGCCTCAATGAGGTTTTGGCCCAATTAAAGCGTCTAGAAGCTTCAGTTATTGGTTAAATATTCTATTCAATCCTAAATAACCTACAGACATTGTTGATAAAAGGAAGATTTTTGTTACTTAGCTAGGTATATTTCATCATGGAAATATTATTGTCACTGTTATCATTGCTTACCGCTTCTAAAAATGTTTGTTTATTATGTTTTCAGTAGCGTTTTCATTTGTTTTCTACATATACAGTGTGGTCTATTTGAAACTTGGACAAATTTATTCTGTTTCTACTTCGAATTTAATATACGAGCTTTAATATCGCAGTAAAGTTGACCCAATTACTCAAAATGTGAAAGTTGTGAATTGATTTTATAATAAAGCAAACTTTTTATAAAAATGTAATGTGTTTGATATCTGTAAATGTTTTTCAGATATATAAACATACTGTTAGAGACGTTTCGTGGTCTAGAGTGTTTTCTAACTGGAAGCGAAAAATGTAACGTTGTATACATTTGTTAAGTTCAAATAGAAAATCTATAGTATTTTTATTTTAAGCGTAAAGTGACGTCACACATTAATTTTATGAAATGTTGACAAAAACTGACTTCTTTTAGTGAAAATCCAAAGGGAAAACAAATATAACACAATTTAGGGCCGTATTAATAATCGCACCTTAAGTCTTCCTTGACCAATGGGGAACGATTATTCATAGCAAACAAGCACTCCTTATTGGTTAAGGAAGACATGAGTGCTGATGAAGACTTAAAGTGCGACTATTAATACGGCCCTTAAAATAAACCGAAATTCATGTAACACAAACAACAGCAATGTGTAACACTGCAATGTGCAGCCAACATGAAAACTGAAAAAATCACTAGATACGTATGGCGTATGTGCGGCTCTAAGGATAATTGCAGTCAATTATTGGTTATAAAATATTTTAGCTGTAACATCACTTCACGCTTAAAATAACTTTTAATTTTCAACTAAATTATAAATAATTTTTTTTATGTATCTCGTTTCTTTGACTGGATCTCCTCTACTAATCCATCTATCATTCAAATTATCGTTGTGCTACCCAACTACATTTCGAAAAAAAAACAAAACTGTTTTGACAAATGTCAAAACTCAATTTTCAATCTAGTAATTCATGTATTTCAGGGACTACTATGATGTTTTCTCGATATTGTGACCACATTTTCATATCCGATTATCTTGGAAAATAAACGAGATGGACAAAAAAGTTATTTAAATTTTCTATTTGAAATTAAATAATGTATACATACGCTTCACTGATTATTTGCAATTAGTAAACACTCCGTATATTCAGCTTAATAAGAACCAATAATAATAATAATTATTATTAATAAATAACAATAATAGTAATTTTAATTTAATTTAATAACGTAATAACAATTAAAATTGAAATAATAATAATAATTATTATTAAATAATAATTTAATGACAATAGTTCCATTTTAATAAACATAATAATTTTAATGATAATTAATAGTAATTCATTTATTGTTACTATTAACATTTTCTTACAATTTTTCTTTATTTGTTAATGAAAATATAGTGTAACAAGTTAAAAGTGAAAAAACGTTTTCCATATAATTAAAAGTTTATGTTATTTTAATAAATATTTAATAAAAAAAAACATAGTTTTGTTGGTTGGACCAATTTCACTGGGACAGGGCTCGTATAATGTTTGAACAGAGAGAAAATAAAATATTCTTTTTATATTGAAAAAATCGTGTTCAAAATCATCAGAGCAATGCATCCTACCATACTATTTCTATGTGAAAAATGGTGAAAATTGTTTAGGGGATTTTTTCAGATAAATATAAAATGCATTATTTAATTCTGCATCCATTAGAACGGGAATGTATTAAATTGTATCAAAAAATAATTAATTTCAGGTTTATAGAGAAAATGAAACATTTTTCTTTTAATGTTCGTACCAATTTATTAGTATAACATAAAAAATTTAAAAGCAATTATTTTTTAATAAAATGTGGTATATTCCCGTTTCGAACGACGCTAAATTCAATGGTGCACTTTATTCTCTTATTTTTTTAAATCTCCAAACGTTTTTTGCTGATTTTCGCACAGGAAAAGTATCATAATAGGCTTTGTTTGAAAATTTTGAATACGGCCTTTTCAGCATAAACACCATTTTTTATTCACTCTATCTCTCTTTTTCTTGAGGCGTTATCTATTAAATTTGGTATATAAATAAGAAAATTATGTGACAGTGTTCAAGTTTTCAATGCTGAGCCATACTGTATGTGTAGTGGCGAACAAAGATGTAGCATTTGTTTGTATAGTGGGGTCCAACGATAATCGAGATTCGTATAAAAACAGTATAATAAGACCCCATACGTTTACGATAAAAAAAAGCAGTAAAACGTGTTGGGTTCCTTGGTGGAAGCTAAGCCGACCGCGTTTTTACTGCTTTTTTTAATCGTAAACATATGGGATCCTATTATACTGTTTTTATGCGAATCTCGATTATGGTTGGACCCCATTATAGATGCTCTTTTAAGTGTATTTAGATATTCTAGCAACTAAATGTCAACGAAAGATGTTAAATGACATTTTCATCAGAACTATTTTTAACAATAACACGTCAAAATTCGATTTTACCAGTCTTAATATTTAGTTAATATATACGTGTGTAATCTTCTGGAAATTGCATCAGCATATCCTAAATGATGTCATTCGATGCATCATTCAATAGTTTTTGTTTTTCTCTATATGGGTCACACGAGACCCAATTTCATGATTTTCTTGGCAAATATGAGCAATTTGATATACCGTTGTTGAGACAAATGTCGATAATGATTGAATCGTGACGTTTTTCAAAATTCAATAATAAATATTTGAAAAACAAAATTCGTGGACATGGACGAAGGCATACATTGTTAATATTTTGTCTTTAGATATGATTCTGTTAGACACTGCGTATTTCAAATGGAAACAGTTGAAATACACATAATGAATACAATCTGGAAATTGTTGCACTGTTGTAGTACATGAATGATTTAATCCCTTATTTGTTCCGGTCAATAATTGATCGGTACCCACACACTAACAAACTATCTACATGGCTCGTGACTTGTTCAAATACAAAAATTTATGGACAATCCAGTTCAATTTGAGAATATTCCAGAAGAGAAAAAGAACAAATTTTTCAACATAATTCTGTTAACTAATGACAGATTTAATTATCTAAATAAAAAACAATTTAAAAGCCATAAATCAAATTATTTCTGGAGGAATTTTTCATTGTTATTAAATTTGAAGAAAATTCCTTACCACAATCCATGCGTATGACAACCGAACCAATTTTAAAAATTTCAAACTTAATTAAACTTGAAAAATTCAGTTTGTTTAAATTATGAAACGAAAACATAGATTGCAAATATTACCAAAACTTAAATTCACAAATTATTTATACAAGGGATCGTCCCAAAGTTCTAAATCCAGTTTTAACTAATTATCTACAAATTTGAAACTATCCCTGATAAATTTCTCTCTTGGTTGCAGCATGAAAATGAATGTAAAACAAGAGAACCAATTTATCAATAAATACAAGTTTGATTAAACCGAAAAAGGTGGGTTTTGTTTCAAATCAATGTTGAATACCCTGGGCTGTCCAGAAACAGATTAAACAATGTCCCGGCGAACACAATGAATAATAATTTTGAATTGATTCGCTAAACAATCGATTGGCGTAAAAAACTAACACGAAACCGAATTTTCCCTGTTCGCAAACGTCCCTGATAATTAACTTACTCATTCAAAACAAGGGCTTCACAAAGTTTGTTTCTGTAATGCGTTCCAGTAGTAAAATTATATTATTTGTTATTTTAGCTGAGTCGAAAAAAAGAGCACAGGGTTCGTATGCAAATCGAAAGGCAAAGATAAAACATTTCCCCACGGAAACAATGTGTTCCATAATCAGGCATCTACATAGAATTAATTTTATAATTTTTTTTGAACATCTTACCTGAAAATTCGAAGAATTCTTCTCGAGTGATCATGAAGGCGGCCAAATTGGCAGTGTAAATAGCCAGAAATACTACAGCAAACATAGCCCAGACATTTGTCATAAATCTGGAAGTAAAGCCACGCGGAGAATCTACATGAACGGCCGCCTGAAAAAGTACCGCCCATACCAGCCAGTAAGTTCTGAATAGAGAGAATCGATGTGCTGAAGCAGGAACGCCCTTTGAAAACAGTGAATCCTATTATTGAAAGATGTTAATGTAAATAAAAATTGTAACGCAAAAAAATTTGTTAACTTTCTGAATGTAAACCTTTAATTAACACCCAGAAGTTTTTTCTTAGCGCCGTGAAAGCGTGAAATTTAATTAAAACTTGTTTCGCATAATCCGTTCTGGACTTAGGGGAGATTAAATGCACAAATATATCCCCCCCGGGGCAGCACATTAATTATGTGGGTATCTTTCAAAGGCAATACTCACATTATCGAAGGTGATTTTCATGTTAAAGCCACTGGGTGAGAGCCATTCGAATAGGAAAATGGAAAATGTGGACGCATGAATTGCGACCACACCCACTAGGAGCCAGGATGCAGCATCGAACGGTTCCAGAAATGCTGTAGGCGAAATGATTCCCGTTCTCTTGGCCACAACAATGGCGATGCCGGTTTCCATGAATGGAACGCTAAAATCCACCTAAGAGACAGTGCAATAACCAAAATTAATAAATAATAAGTTTTTAAGTTAGTTTTTTCTTATGACAAATAGAATTATGTATTGCGGAGCTCCGGTGGTGGAAGATTCAAGGATTATTTAATAAAACACTTACATCCCCTGGGGATGCTGAAATTATGCTTTAGCGGAAAAGGGGTTTTCCGGCAGGGATTATGTTGATTTTTTCTTCATTCAAATTTAATAAGAATTATAAAAAAGTGGCTGGCTCGCCTTGCCGGTGAAAAAATTAATAATAATAGAGCCGTCAAACGTTGTTTTTTCGACTTTACTAAGGAAGAATAATGATGTGTCGATTCGGATCGGTGAGGGCCGTCAGGCGAGAAAACAATTTATTACTTGCAAAATTCATATATCTACTTCAGTAAATAGTTTCATTGAATTTAATGGAAGATTTTTTAATGAATGTAACATTTATTTCTTCCGGAGAGTGGGAACGCGAGTTGGTTTTTCCACCAACCAATGAGAGGTTTCCAATTTTAAACGGCTAAAAATGACAGGAATTTGTAAAGGAGAAATTCCGAACCCCCTTAGTTTTTAACCCTCGGCCTTATTAACTTAGCTTCAGGGCCTGGTGGAGCGGTATTCCTTTTGGGCTTTGCCAGTTATTTTCACAGCTTCCGCATCAGCGAGTTCCCGTCTTTTCCGGATCGGCGTTTTCGCGACATTAACGAAAAATCCGGCCGGGATCTTTAAATTCGACGACTTCTTGTTTTACTTCGTTGCCTCAGCGTCAATATCTATACATAGTATAGAAAAGAAAAAAAAAGACTAGAGGAATGCAACGATGAACACTTTTAAATAGAGAAAAAGAACAAATTTCAAAATTGGAATTTCTTTCTTGTTTCTATTGGTCTTATTTTTTTTAATGCATCCGTAGATTAAGTGAAAAGGACCGTGCCTTTTATGACCAGCAATGCACAGTATAGAGGAATTTAAGAATTGTGGATATTTTCAAGGAATTTTCACTTTAAACTGTTGGATGTACATTGTGATTTCGGATAAGAATTTTTTAAATTTTCTATGAGCACTTACTGTATTCTGTTGAAGTTAATGTCTTCGTTATGTATTTTATATTTCTTCTTTTAGTATCCCAGCAATTACTAATTCATTTCTTTTATGTATTCGGACATGAATAGTAATGAGATTAACATTCTCCAAATATTTAATGTGGTCAAGTTTACAGTCTCAATGTTCCTCGAAATTGTCCACAGAGTAATACGTATAGTATAAAATATATTGCCAACGCTGTAAATCTTGAACTAAATGATATATGGGCTGGAAAATTGTCAATAACGTCAATGATCAAAAATTCTTCCGAAAAATTATCTCTTATGAGCAATTTTTGACACGCCCTTGCATAATGATGTTTTCAAAAGACAAAGTATCTTTTAATCCGTACGTGCTTCGGTACATTGCCGAAGACCTGACTTTCATTCCTACTTGGGATAGATTAAAGTTGACGACAAATAACTCTTGTCCTTATCTTCGAATTTTGGGCGGTTCCCGGAAAATTTATTGGCCCCCCCTTCCACGTTAAAAGCAAACCGCCCACACTAACGATTCCTTCATTCCAATACATATGTTAGAAAATACGTTCGTTTGTTTTAGAACTTTCCCGAACGGAGGCAACGTCATAAATCCACATTTATGCTTACCACAGCTTCTCGCTCGGCGTTGATTGTTAGTGACGTCAGCACCATATCCGTTTTCCTATTGACCAAATCCGCAATTAAACCGTTCCATTTCCCATTGCGATTCGTGCCCCATTTGCCGTCCTCCACTCGTACCAGTTCGTAAGTGAAGCCGAGTTCCTCTGAAAATTTTTGCAGCAGATCGATGCAAAAACCGGAACAGCACTGATAAAAACTTTCGTTACGATGCGCCAGCGACATATCCACTCTACAACAATAAAGACGATTTTCCATTAGAATTAGCGTGTTGGGGCGGTGGCTCGTCCAGTTTCTCTTAAGAGCGGCGAGTTACGTTTTCGAGAAAATAGTAGATATGAGTTTCTTGGGAAGCCTCCAGAAAATTTGTCTTTAAACGACACACAAATTGTTTTGTAAAACTTTGAGTGCATTTTACTGTATATCACTCAGAGACTTAAAAAATATAAAGATAAAAGTTAAACTGACATTTAGGAATAACGATTATGGAAAAAGTTGTTTTAACAAAGACATAAATTTAGAGTGATGAGGGAAAAGAGACCCTTATCGACTAACCTGTTATTCAGTATGGGTTATGATGACGTATTTGTCTGTAAAAGCGGATTGACGAGAAAAATGGTTTTTTAGCAACGTAAAGGTAATGAGCTGTGTCGCTGTTCACCGGAAGCAATGAAGGGATAGAAAGAGCTTCTTAACAAAACACGTAAAAGTTTAGTTTTTGAAATGCCCTTAATTGCAAGAGCTGAGAAATTATAAGCACATTCAAATGAAAAAACAACAAAATTTACACCTAGCACACCAGAATATTTGCATTGAAAGTTAGATTTAATGTATTTTAATTTTATTCAGTGCTGTGTTCACTTGATGACAGCTCTAATTAAAAAAAAACAGATTGACACAAGAGAAGGAATTTTTAAATTTCAAATGTTGTTACACAGTAATTCCTGTATATTCTGTTGGACATTGTTTGGACATTTTCCAGCTAGTGGTGCCACCTTAATTTGTAACTGGACGAGAATTTTTAAAACGATAATTTTTATTAGAATTACACACACTTACACATCCCATACTGCAACCTTTGTCATACCTGGGCACCGCTATATTACCTTTTTAACTAAAAGCGAGGCTCTTGCTTCTTTGCGAGCCTCTCAATGTTTTGACTCAAAGCAATGTATATTTACAATAAAACGATTAAACGAACTCTTAGTTTAAGATTTCTTCGAAACGACAAGTGAGTTTCGAAAGTGCATTTCCGATTTTCTTACATCTCTAGTCCTTTTATTATATCAAACGTTAAAGAAAAAGATAAACGAGCGTAAAAATTGAGTTTTAGATAAAACTTTCCGATTCCGCATTATTTATGGTTAAAAACTTTTCCAGAATTAATCTCTTTAGCTTCGCTGTTCGTCCGGAAGACCAGAGACTTTAAAAATGGAAACACATGTGAGTGTAGAAAAGATTTTAATTCAATCTAGAAACAATTTTAATTTAAATTCGAAAGGAAAAAAAATTGATAAAGATTAACGGTTTTCCTCGTTGCATAAATTAGATTTTAAAATATTCTCTTTTCGTTGGTTGTTTTTTCTGAATTCCATCCAGCAGTTAGTGTCAAGAACAATATTTGCGTACAGCGTTTCAATAGTAATGTAAGCTTAGCTGAAAATAGACTATATACATGTTTATCATATTTTCCACTGCAAGTCTGGAAAATTGTCTTGGCAAAGACAACCCTCGGATGTCCTTTCTAATTTTACTAACAATGATTATTTCCCTGCGTGTGTCGTATAATTAAAACACCCTCTGGAACACTAATTGCCCTTACACGAGATTATACCAACTTAATAGGAAATAATCGCGTTTTGGGTGCCGTTAAATAATGGGTCTTAAACATATGTAATTTTCCAACTAAACTGGCACATAGATGCTCATATATCTTTTTTATTTATGTGAAAACTGAAATAGAGACCTCTAAAAGGGGTTCGTCGAACCTTTTAGCGAATATTTACTTAAAAGTTCTTTTGTGTGCAAGACGAAGAACGATATTTCATTTTATGGATTCCTTGCCATTTTCCAAGAAAAGGAGGAGTCGTTGTTGGAAATTTATGAAACACCATAGCATGTTTTTCCGTTTCAGTAGACCTTTGGTGTGTGTAAAATATTCGGCTAGAGACTATTCGAAAATTTGTTATTAAATAGTAGCCGTTTGTTGTCATTACATCCAGTTGAACGTGCGTTATCTCGACTTGTGACCCTGCACAGCAATATGGCCTTATCTCGCGCAAAAAGGGATCAGGATGGAACGCTCTCCACACAAAATATGCCATCGTTTAAATAACTTGCGTACGATATATGTATGTACGTTTCTTGAAATTGTCGAACGGGGAATTGTCGTCTTCAGGGCACTAGGAAACAAATATTGGGTTTTCCACCCCAGTTTTCAGAAGTATGTATTTAACATTTGTTATTTGTATGAAATTTTCGTTTAGTTTTCTGTTGAATGGCATTTTCAGATCGCGAACGAGTAGTCGAGGCAGAAAACTTTTCTCTGAACATACATAGTTGTATTGAATTTGCATGGAAAAGCATTCTGTTTAACTATTTACAATGTTTCACCATCTCTTTAGTCGATAGTTTGAATATTCACAAATCGATGTAGTTCAAGTACCCATCGAACAATATCCTTCAAAAAGCTCCCTACAAATAGGACACTATATGTTCTTTTACGATGCAGAAACATGTCATCATTGGTATCATCACCGAAGAACATCAAATATGGTTGTTTTATAAAGTTTTTCTTCTGAAAACTTTATAAAACCACTAAAAAATAAGATCATCGGAGAGAAAACTTGGCTCTACTGGCCACTCTGCTGAACCATAATTCACACTCGTTTCGTCTAACAAAAACTTGTTTCCTGTGGTTAATGTCACAAAACACATTTAAACAACTTCATGTTCCCTGACGAGCAGTGGTACAATAGTTGACCTTCTACTGTTCAAGTCCTCTTTTGACGGCTCGGTGATTTTCAGATTCCAATTTGAATCCTGCTAAGATACAAACCTACGTAAAAATACCCGGGATCTGTAGCCTTTTTATACCCTTATTATGAAATTTTACAGGAGTTCGTAGGTTCATCGAAAAGTTTATTGTCAAGATATTAATTAGAGTTCCCCGTAGCAATGCTTAAGCTCGTTTGAGTCTTGGCAGCAATTTCTTAATCGAATTCCTGCAAATTTTTAATATATTCCAGTTCCTCAAAAGTTCTCGACTACGAATCGATTTTAAAAACTTTTCACCTGATGATAATCAAGTGGGTAGAACTTCTAATCAACATTGTCTAATCAACATTGGGAAAACTTTAGGTGTTTGTTGGAAATTCACATGTATATTTCTATAGCAGTGGGAAATCTTGCAAAACTTCGGAATTTCCTCGAATTTTCCCATGACGTTCGAATAAACAGAACGATATCGGACAAAAGTTGTTTTTTTTTCAGAACAGAAAGTTTTCCGCGAACTGCAGCGACAACTAACTATTTTTATCGCTTTAAAGCTTGGCTTCCACAACTTTCTCTGAGATTTACAGAATTACTCACAATAACAGTGGACCTGGCCTTAAAGCAATCAAAATTGGTCATTATTTATTTTCTAGGAAATATTCGTTTATTGCCCGTTAAATTGCAAATTAATTGCAACACCTTCCATTTTCGCACCTGCTATATGGAGCCCAAGTAAATCGCTGCTCTGGAAATTGGACCGCAGATATATTGGGAAAAGGCCCTTATCGATTTCTACAAACCCCTACCCAGAGATTATCAGATGTTTTAGATTAATTTAGATTAATAATCGCTGAACTGTTTTTAAAAGTACCCGTTTTAATAATGAAGGTAGCTGGAAAGCTTTTTCCTGAGATGAGACTACTGTTTGTATAATTAACAAAATAAATTGAGTGCTAGAGTCCTTAGGGAGTTTATCGTTTTAATTCCTTGGACTAATTGAAGGACTAATCCTCAAAGAAATATTTCCATTCAACGGGGGGCGCTTATATCATTTAAGCGGAACGAGTATGTTTTGGGGAACAACGAAACGCTTTTCACTGTTTGATGAATCTACGATCGTCTAGATTTTTCTTTGGCGAAACTTTCATTATTAATCTCGTACTGGGAAGTTTTGCGATAGATTTCCAGTCTTAAAAGAAGAAAAAATGAGGTCTATTCACTTCAAGTTTTCATTCTTATGGAGGAGACTTAGTTATTAGTTGATGACCCATCCGTTTTATAAACAAAAAGAAACTCTACCTACAAAGTCTAATTAAAGTTAATTCAGTAGCTGTAATTATGGAAACTTTATGTCTTTACCAGAACATTTTTAATTGCTTCTTAGAGTATAATTACTAATTAAACATAGCTAATTACAGAAAGCAAATTAGCTTACTCGGTTATCGCTTCGTCGCTGGCCACTCGACATAAGACGCCCCTGTCCATGGAACATTTGCCAGTTACTGGATCGGGCGGCGCCAATTTAATATACGGTGGTTCTTCCAGAAAGGTAATTTTCAAATGGAACTTTTCGGGAACTCCCTGAGGCGGCGTATGGCTATTGCCGGGCCACACAATGTCTTTTATATCCAGACCCTCTTTTTGCCAAGATTTCCATACGCCAATCTGGAAATATGAATTTGAAATACGGTTAGAAAATAAAGAAGAAATAGCGCCTAATTAGAATCGTTATGGTATTTAAAGAGCACCAGGTGCGTACAAAGAATTTTTTTGTAATTAATTACTGCTCTAATGCTAAATGTAATTGAATCACGAAATTTCAAAGTGATATATTAGCCTTAGGGTAAACTTTTCCATTAAATATTGCAACCACATTTGACATTTGAGAGTGATGTATCCAAAATAGTTTTCACATCTTATTAAGTAGAGTTAATTGAAGTTTATAATGGTTGGAGGCAAGTTTGGTAAAAGCGGCACGAGCCAATAAACTGTTCTTGCGTTTATCACACACGATTAAACGATTAGTTTGACGTGAAGGAAGCTTCTTAGTGGCGAGAACTTGGAACGTCGTTTCTGTCGCGTTAGAATTTCGGGTTCGATCCATTGTTGGTGGGTCGCATCTTAAAATTTCCTTTTCAACTACAATTCGCGTCTTATTGCGCCGGTTTCAAAAGGCTTTTGCACTAAAATGTAATCGCATTTCAGTGTTAGCCTTACTTGAAAATGTTGTACCCGTTTTACATGGAAACGTAATGGTAAATTGTATTTTTGGGTGTGCTAGACAAGATATAGCTTTTTGTGTTCATTTCCCTTTTTTAATTGCATCACATGAGGGCTGTTCAATACAGAAACATATTCGTAGAGAAAGGCATGTTGTTAGTTAAACATCAAAAGCTTCAGTACCAAGGACCAAGGAATATCTTAACTGCTGATGTAATAAGCAGTCGTACAATTCGCTTTGAAGCAACTCTGTGTGATAGCGAAGACTATGAATGATGAATTGAATAGTTCCCACGCTGATGTTTCAAGAACAATTCTGAAAGTTTCCGAACGCTTGTTTACTTGTAAAGTAACTGTCTTACATTCACCTTTGATGTTCTGACGCATGCCTCTATTGAACAATCCCCGTATAATTTAGACAGTCTTTAGGGGATTGACTGTTTGACGGAGTAAACTTTTTACGGTAATTGAAGTTTCAATAAACTGAGCCGTTCCGCTATTAAGCCGGCTTAAAGTTTCCATTTTAAGTTTTGTAAACAACACGAACGCCTCTGATCGATTCAATTTATGTTGATGAATAATTTCTGAAGGAAATTCTCCTTTTGCTCGATGAATTTTTTTTTATTAAATATAATGTGTCGTGTTCCTTTTCCATTTCTTCGGGGCGGGGAAAATTCTATTTACATGTTTTTATTTGGAAATGAAACGAAAATAAAAATTCTGATTGTCAATGCCCGGTGTAAGAATAAATTTAAGATGGTTTCACGTAAATCAGAAAATGGCTTGCAAAAAAGTTATTTTCCAGCCGACTTTACATGTGTAAATTAATATAAAGCGTGCAAAATGTCTTTTTCGGTTCGCAAGAGCAAATTGTGATTTACGATCGCGACCCGGGGAGACAAGAAACGATGACAAATGTCCTCTCCAGTTATGACAAAACCAACAGAAACAAAAAAAACCGCTCTATCGTTCTTAACTGAAATCTTACCTGTTCCCAAACCAGTTGTTTGCTCACTCCAGGTCTGAGGTTCATAATTTTCAGTTCGGCGGCCTTAAGAACCCCCTCAGGAGTAAATTCTAAATTGGGTCGTCCTTGTTCGGCCTCCACGCTAACGTTCCTTAAATATTTAAAGAACAAATCGCCAGTGTCCCATCGGGCCGCGCCCTCCTCCTCGCAAGATAAATGTGTGGTCAGTGATCGATGTTTATTGGCTGGATCAGCGAGGAAATCTTCAACTCCATAAGCGTAAACCTATTTTAAATTCCCTTTAAATTTATGTCGTTCAAATCCTAAAAGATCTTACTTTTATGGCTGTGGCTATCTCGTTGACCAAACTATGACTGGATGTGTCGAAGTGTACACCTGGAAAATGATTTCCTTGCGTTATAAATTATGGATTTTTGACATTTGAAAGAAGCTGTTTCCGAAGAAATACTTTCAAAAAGACGATTATTTTTTCAGCGCATTAATGAATCACCGCTTTCATCATGCTCGCCCTACTGGGAGACCCGTTTCTGATGTCTCGCGTTATTAATTAAACGTTTCGTCAAAGTTTTTGGGTACATTAAGTCCCATAAACAATTGAAGAAACGGAAGGTTGTATCATAAATTTGAATGATAAGCGGCGAATGGAAAAGGGCCTTTTTGAACGTGCAGACAAGAAAATTTCAGACGGTGTAGTTTGAAACTTTTAGTAGTTATTATTGTAAAGTATACAGTCAAGAGGCTTGAAGTTCTCTAAAAACTCTCCAAAGTATTGAAAATTCAAGTTTCTATATAAAAAATAGATAAATTTAAGTTTCTTCTAGTTTAAAAGTCTTCCGGAACCGTACATTTATAAAAAGTATTCTTTCTTTATTACAGGGTAGCCGACAATAAAACCAATGTCGTAGATATACTAGTACTTCACTCTAAAATTTAACGAATAAGCTTCATTGCAGAAGCCTTTGAAAATAGTCATTTTTTCCATTCCAGGATTTCCCGTTTGGTATATTTTAAAGCATTCAAATGCAAATTCTGATCATGTAACTAGAACGCCAATGGGTAAGACTTTAATAGAAAAAAATTGCATTCAAATTCAATTTTAAATCTTTCAATTCGGAAATATTAAAGTTTCTACTACGAATGCAATAAGGGAAATGAGTTTTTCAATATGTTTTTTCAAGTACCTGTCTGCAGATGATTAATTTCGTGTTAATTCCTTTTTATTACCAATAAATGAGGAATATTGCATCGTAAATAATTCATAGCTTCCCCACTAGGCCGCCCAGTTATTTCCCCACTTTAACCAGTCGTAAAAACTTTTATTATACTTACTTAACTACAATATTTTCCCGGTCGCTTCACTTGTTGTAGATCTAGCAGATGTAAAAATCTAACCTGACCCCATTCTGTAAGCCACTTTGGTTTTAAACGATCATTAATAATTTCAATAAAAATAGACTGTTTAGAACAACCATCAATCAGTGGGAAGTTCATAAAACCTCTACGGTGACAGTTTATCGCCTTCAACGCGAAGGTGAGAGAAAGACAAACCCCCTAATACGATACGCAAACTAATTAATAGACGTTGAAAAATGTTATGAACGTGCCCTTCACAATGAATGTTCAAAGTTTACGTTCCGCACGCATGGGCAATTATTCGAATTAGAGTTGGTTTGTCAAAATTAGACTGGGCAATTTCCAATGCCGGATGAACGATTATTCGATTGGCACGTGCCTAAATATTGCCACCAAACGTTTAACGTGAAGATATTTTTAAATCAACATTCAACCTGCTATGACATGAGTTGTTTCGTTTAGTTTTGCTGGAAGAAGAGTTGTTATGGACATTTCCAGGTTAATTAAACTCCCAGATGAGATGAATGTAAAGTGAATACTTCTCCGGCTCGATCGAATGGAAACAAATTGAATTTCGATTGATTTTCGAAGTTAGTTACTCAAACTCGGAAAGTGGTTAAAGAGATAACAATTTTAGACTCAACAAACAGCATTGCTTCGCTCGATTATTGTCAACATTTAATAAAATTTGTCAAAGATAAACGACCTCTTGTCAAATCAAACAGTTTTTCCTCGTAGAATACATCGCACGAACTCTAACTCCAGTTATGGAACAAATTGAATTCGTATCGATTGCGAAGATCAACCTGCACACCCCGATTAAAATTTCAAATTACATGAGCTAGAGATGAAAGGATCAGATTAGATAGTTCTTGAAAAGGGCTCTTTGCGTCCATGACCCTTTTGTTATCATATTATTTCGAATCTAAATTCTGTAAATTGTCCGATTTATTAATATTATTTGACGTGTGACGGAGATAAACGAGCCTCTCGACTTTAATTGCACGAAAAAGTTGCGAAATTAATTGCCGTTTTGACCGCAACGAAAAACGCAGGCACGCTCCAACAGGAATTCCTGCCGCGTCTCCATCGCTTTTTATTATCCCAATTTTTCCTGTACACCACTTTGACGTTACGATGTTCAATTTGAAATACTGCAACGATCTGTAGAACCTTAAATTTGTCACTTGTGGATTAGGAAACTTTTGCTATACAACGCGATCAGGGAAGCGAGTTTTTCAATCCAATATTATTTTCTTGCATTGCACTACAGCTGTTTCTCCATGTCTTTCTAGGTTTGTCGTTGTGCAATACAGCTGTGCAATACAACTGTCAAGACTACTAAAATTAAATTTAACTCACGATCAGTGGACTGAATTTGAAATTTGATATCATAGGTCCAGAAAAAATAGTTAGTTGAGATTGTGAATATGACATCTCATTGCATTCGAGACGATGAAGTATATCATCCGACTTCTTCCTACACCTTCTCTTTTTTCTCATTTTTTATTGCGTTAACATATTTTACATGCCGTATGTTCAAATTTAGGATGAAAAACATACATATATATATTTTTTAATTAAAACCTAAAATAACCATCGTTAATATTCAAAATAGGGATGCCGTTCGGGCTCCATTACACCTTTCTTTTCCTGTTTTTATCTCAACCTTTTCCGGGCCTTATTCAAAAAAAATCCCCCAAATGTGTATAGAAAATGTAGGCCTGTTGGAGGCGAAAGGGTCGCATGCATTATGTTGTTTTTCCCATCATTTCTGAATAAGAATCCTTTATCTATTGCGGTAAATTGTAAAATTATGTTGAGAAACTTTCAAATTTGAACATATTTGATTAGAGTAGAAGCGTAAATTTTAATTAAATTATATTTATTTGCCTTCCAGAAAGCCCAATAGCAAATATTTTCCTGGGACGTATAAAAGTAAATTGGTCTGTGCTCTTTATCGCCCTTGTTTTTCACCAGTTGTGGCGAAAAATCGTAAAAATATTTGGCTGCTAATAAAATAAAGGGGCGACCGTAAAGTTCGAAATTACGTTCCTAAAACTCTATTTATTCAGGTCGATCTGTTACTACCTTTAACGGAACGATTTCATCCTTCGTATGTATTACAGTCCGTAAGAACGGACCAAGGGAATTTCGTAATTTAAATGCAAATGTACAGGGTCTCACGGGAACATGAAAAAACCCTAAACAAAGTTGAGGCGTTTCCTTTCTAAAAATTTAGATTTTTTTGTTTTCTAGTTGGTCTTCTTACAGCATTTTTCATATTCTCCCTCAAAGTTGCGGTAACATTCTGTTGTAAATGACGCAAATAATGCGAGTAGCCTTTAAGACGACAATCCTTTGTGCTATCTCGACAAAGACCTAAAATCTCAGGTATTCCCGTAATAAAAATCCAGGGGTGTTAAATAATAGGGAACCGAGGCGGCATTGCAAAATTCCAGAACGAACTGAACACGTATCTTAAATAGGTATTACAATTCGAATATTTTTGTTTTTTGGATGTAGATAGGTTAGTCGTAAAATATCACAGTCACAGCGTCGACGGCCAAGTCAGAAAACTTAATAAAATGGCCGCATGTTTCATATTTTACATTACCAGGGGCGGTTTTTAAAGAAAAAATTTCGATTATCGCGACAAGTTTTAACTGTTGTGGTCCAAAACGATTTTAATTTCCTCAATTTTTTAATAGAAATTCCTACTAAGCCCTTTATAGGAGTTTTATTACAAGCATCTAACTTTCTAGAACTCTCTTTTAAACCCCCTCGAGTAACGTTCCTTTTTTTTGATAAACGATCTTCGGTCAGTTAAAAGTTTAATTCAAAAAGTAAAAGTAATAAAAAGTGAGAACGAGTATTGCAAGCAACAACTTACCCAACATGCCCACGGGGAAATGATAGGGTGCCTGAACAGCGGTTTCGATAACGCTTTGGGTCACCACCCAAACGTAATTTTCACCCGTCAAATGCAAATCGCTGGCCGCCGTTAAAATATCAATGGCCTCTTCTTTTGTGCAGTAGAGAAGCATAACTCGGGCCTCGGAATTGACTAAAGCAGCCAGATCCCCTTTGTTCGCCACCAGCACCGCATTGAGAATTGTAAACTTGAAGCGGTCCTTAAAATCGTGGATGTCATGTACATGTGAATTACGAAAAAAAAATATTAAAGTTCTATCAAACCTGCATCGCAGATACTCGTTCCCTGACCGCTTGTATGAAATCGTCGTGGCCGGCAATTAGACTTGTCACCACCGAGAATTGATGCCATTTATATCTGGAACAATAATTTCCAGTTATTATTTTTCAAGTGAGCCCGCACTCGTTGAGACTGAAAGATAATGAATAAATGCGGTTTACGAATGTTGAATCAAGCCCGAAATTCGGTCTTTTCAGAGAAACTAAAGAGAAAATGAAATGGGTCTGTGTACCTCGATTTCCCCTTGATGAGAGTCGCGACGGTGATTTCTTCGTCGACAAATAAAAGATGGAAAATTTTCGGGACTAGAGTGATTTGAATATAAATGGTGACTAATTCAAAAAGACGCTCATTGAAAATATGGCTTTAATTAATTTTTTATTTTACTCTAACTATTTGGAACACAGATTTTCAAGAATTGGCGGTGGTTTTATTAAAGTTCCAGTTTAAATTACACTGAACCAACGAACATCTTCATGCTTGAATAACGCTTGTCAAATTATTGATTTTCAATGAAGTCAGAGCTTACCTACAGACAACAAACATCTTACCGTTCTAGAATGCTCAACATTGCAGCGGTTTGATGTTCCAGTGATGGCGCCAGTTGCAATTGAAGCGACGATTGCGAAGCTCTACGTTCCAATCCGGAATTGTCTGCGTTCCAAGCGATGACCGGGATCCCCAAGTAACCGGCCAATTGTAGGAAGTACTGAGCTGAAGCTGTACTACGTCCATATTGCTCGTAGTTCATCAGGTACAGAATGGCAGATACGTTAAAGTTGAGAAATTCCTTGCAAAGCGACTTGAGAATGGCTGGTGACAAAGAAAAAAAATGAAAGTGTCGTTATACAAAGTACCTGAACGCAAATCTTCACGTGAACAAAAACTCAATTCTAATTTTCTTTCTTTCGTTCGAATTAAGTGGCTTCGTGACTTTTACATTCTTTTATACGGAACGAAAAAATTAATGGGAGAATAAAATTTACGTTCATTGCAAGAGTAGATTTTTTCCTTTCTTTTTGGCGCTCGGAAAAGCGATACGGGAAGGGTGGAAATTTTCCAGCGGAGATTGAAACCGTCAGAACGGCAAGCGATTTCTGATTTTGATGTGTATCGTATATTTATTCATTATGCAGCAATTTTTCAAGAAATATTCATGGCCCCTCTTCCTGTTTCTATTCGAAATTTATAGCGGCGTGAACATTAAGTGCAGTGTTCCGGTTACTAACAGTTATTCTCATCTTTAATTTTTCCATTAAATTTAGAAAGGGAAGGCCTCAAACGATGACCTACTACAACTTAACATTATTAACGGTGGTGAGTGCAAGTCCAAAATGAAACTAAGGGTTGTAACGAGAGCAAACCCACCATCGGAACGTGATCATTATAATTTCAGGGACAACGCAAGGGTCTGATGAGCGTATAAAGGTAATGCCCGATTGCAGAAATGTCGTTATCCTAAACATCAAGGTATTGAGAACCACAAAATTACGTTAGATGATGATTCGAATTAGCGGCCGGTCTTAATACATAAAATGAAGAAGTTTCACTTAAATTTGACATCATCGTAATGAAGGTAAACCGAAGAGCACTAACTTGCCAACTCATGTTTTCACAAAATTTTCGCTCTATAACATTTCATTAAAGTGAATTTTTTATTTGACACTTTTTTTTAACAATATAACTGAAAGAGGTGGAAATTGCCTTTACAACGATAAGAACCGATATTAGGAAGGAATTCTGTTTGGGCCCTTTTGGCAGTTGATGGATAGGCGATGGCCTCGAAAAACGACTTTCGCATTTGATAAAAGCGAAAAAGGGAAAAGGAAATTTTTTAAATGGACTTCAGAGAGGCAAATTGGAGTCCCCTTGTGGCACCGATGCGCTATCGGAATTCAGTTTTGTCTAAAGTTTAAAATTAGATTTAATCGGTTACGTAACTGAACAATATTTCTATGGGCCGTTTACCTAGTTTGCGGTCTAGATAAGGGACAAATTCAATTAATATTCTGGTTGTGTAATTTTTTACTAAAAAAAACCTTGTTTCAAAATTCAATTAATTAGATTTAATGAGCATGAAATGACCGACAAAAGCCAATACCGATAGACGAAACCTTATGGTCGACCGAAATAAACATTCCTCTTCTTGCAAAGTTATTTATTAGAGACGAAAAGACTGTGTAATTAAAACTGAACCGAATCGGAAACGGGCTGAATAATAATAATAATAATTGGCCAACGTTGAAAGCAAAGTTAATTGAACCAAGGGCCTGAACAGAAAATTACTATCCATTCTGTAGCGAACAGGATTCGATATGATACAAATGTAATTTATTTTTTCTCTATTGCCTATTTTTGTTTGCCGTTCGAATGGCTTTAAGATTTATTGGGCAACACGTTGGATTAAACCGCCTCTGGACGGCTATCGTTCGGAAACGAGTTGTTTTAATGAAATTTATTGCGGCAAAACCTTTTTTTTTCGAATTAAACCGCTGTCAAACCATGTTCATAACTTTCACGTGTCCAATTGTTCCGTTACTAAGCGCTGAAAAATCCTTTCAGCTATTTATAGTGAGTGGCTCTCAAGTAAAGAGAACACTTACTTTTCATAACACTCAAACATAACTCTTTGCCCTCAGCTTAATGTCGATCGTTTGTGAGAAAAATTGCGTTCATCCAGTTCTCATTGTCACCATACGTAATCGTTTGTCGATAATCTTCGTGGAGATTTAAACGAAACCGGTACGGGAAATTGCCATTTTCCTTTCGGTTTCCCCTCAGACCCGTCGTTAAGATGATTATTTTTCTTTTGCCCGAACGATTCTCGTTGATCGAACAAGAAAATATGTATGCATCGATATTTCACAGTTGGATGCGTTGCAGCGGCCTAGTTATTGATTTTACTACACACATATCACTGGTAATTTTCGCATAAAGACTTGTCCCAGTTTTTTTTTTTCACATCATCGAGACAAGATTATGTCGCATGAAGAACTGAAGGCGAATTTTAATCCGTTTAAAATGCCATTTGCGACCAGAAACAATGTGAAATTTGCATTCAAAACTTTGCTCTTAGAAACCGCTTATTCTGATTAATTTTCAATGTCATCTAACTTTAATTCTATTCGAGTAGTTTTCTAATAGAACCCCATCAGTTGCAATCTACTTCAAAGTCAAAGTTCAGCTTTTGATCAAATTACCGAAGAAAAATCCTCTCTTGTTTGACCATTAATATAGTTTCTCTCATTGGAAATATACGAAATGGATGTGTGTTCAATATGAAATTCTCTTGTATTTACAGTAGCGGCTAAAAGTTTAGAAACTTTTTCAGTTTTATATTATTTTAAAACATTTTAAGAATTCTTCAGATTTTAGTGCTTTCATAGAACAGCAACAGCAACATCAAAAGACCTAGATAAACAGAAGAAATGGAATGTTTATCAAAAAGAATTTTTTTTTAAGCATTATTTTATCTTATTAAGGGNTTCCTACAGAAATAATACAGAAATTTAGTTTCGAATTCATAAAAACCACAATTAAAAACGTTTTTTGGCTCTACTGTAAAATTTGCATTTTGAGGGTTACGCCAATTGGCCTGGACACCGTCGATATGATTAAACATATCTATAAACTTTTTTTCTTATTTTGATCATAAGAACTTACAGTAAGCAATTGGTACAACAATTCTAAAATACCCTGTATAATCCCTAGATTATGGGTGTCCTATGCAATCTGTGCTTAGAAAATGTAGTTAAAATAAAAAAAGAAAGAATGCTTCAGTAACAGCTTTGTCTATTCTTAATTTGATAGATCAGCAACATCCTCTAACATATACCAACTAGTGTCACTACCCATACATAGGTACACCTATTTAGTTTGTTTCTCCTGGAAAAAATTATGACAGACGTTAGTATTCTAACCTCGTACTTCCCACTCCTAAAAATAAAGAACACAGACAGAACTGTCTCCAAACGATGCTATCTTTTTTTATTTTTCGTACATATTTTTAGTTTCATGCGCAGTTTAGATATTATATGTCTATGGAAATATGAAATATGATCAAATTTCAAACATGCTGTTCTGTCATTTTCAAAATGAAAAACAGGCATGAAATAAATCAGTACCAATAACATTAATATTAACATTATCATTGACATTAATATTAACACTATTATGACAGAGCACTAAGATATCCAATTAATGCCTTAAATTATTCAGTTACATATATTTAAATGGCCGATCGATTTGCGAGACGGATAGCAATACTATTTCGAAAATTCGGAAGGAATTTCCAAAAATTACTATAGAGAATTTTGAATATTTGATAATAATTCAAAGGCTTTATTCCGAAAAATACAAATTGACTGCAATTGATATACAAAAGCGTTTATCGAACAATTATCAAATAAACGCACCCGTATGTAGTGTAAAGCAGCAGTTAAATGATCCGGAATTATTTGATAATTGTTCAAAAAAGTTCTGGATTTCAAAAAAAAAACTTTAAAACTCGATTTGCATTTATTTAACAGCACCTTGCCTGATCACATTCCATGTGGGCAATAGTACTTTTAGCGTTGAAAATAAATTTCAGTTATTTGATGGTGATGGTATTCAATACATTCGATATCCAGCATGGCAAAAATTGAATCCACAATTTCGAATATCGACTGTGAAACATGGAAGTGGAATTGTAATTATTTAGCGTTGTTTCTCCTCGCTTAGTGTGGGACCACTAGGATGGTGGTATTTAAGGATCGGTTCAAATATGACAATTATATGCTGCCATTTGCTTTTTCAATGGATTTTCCAGCACAATAACGATCTAAAACATTCGTCGCGTTTTATAAAAAGTTGTTTGCTTCAAAAATTGTATTGAATGTTTTGCAATGACAGTCGCCGAATCTCAATTCGATTGAGTACCTTCGGTATAAAATAAAGAAACGGATTCAATCTGCTAATGTGTTTAATGCCAGTGAACTTTTTGACGTTCCACTACGAGAATGGAACTCGAATCCCGTACAAGTCTGCAGGAATCTGATCGCGCCGATGCATAAACGTTGTTTAGGCATCGGCGCAATTGCTATAAAAGATTACCAAATATTAATTTTAAAATGGTAATTTTGTGAAAGAAAAATGATAAGAAAACTTTCCTATAGATATGAGAACTGTATGATAAGTAGGTACCACAAATACATCATAGTGATACTCATCATCATTCAGATTACATATAGTAATTTCAGCCAAAATAATCAAATGGCTTTGGACAAATAAAAAAATAGTTTTGTTTAAGTACCTGAACAGAATTACACGAGTCTCGGCCACTTGAAATGACATTTTAGCGAGGTACAATTAAACTTTCTAGTTATTTGAACAGAAATCCAATTTTTGCACAAATTAAGCTCAAAATAGTCGACTTTATTACACGAATGTCTCTTCAAACAAGCATAGAAGACGCTCTCATAATAACGTTCCAAATTGTTTAAAAGTTCTACGTGAACTGACTGAAAATGAATATAATTTCAAGAAAGTTCACTATGACACGAACAGTTCTAAAAAAAGCAACATGTCATAATTCAACTAATTATGAAAAAAAAAGCATGGATTTTGTGTTAATTACAGGAAAATGAAGAAGGTATTTCCTTAAAAGCCTATCTCTCATCTCAACTGGAAAGCCAATTAAGTAATTAACACTTGCTGTTACCTGTTTAAGTAACGACTAATAGATGAATCCTATGTGTGTACATATAAAGGGAAACCTACTGACTAGATGTTGCGATTGATCTTCATTTATCGATTAACGTAAATAAGTTTATCTGAAACTTTAATTAACTTCGAAAACTTGCAAGGAGAAACGGGAGAGAGCGAGAGAGAGAGAGAAAGAAGAGGAAACAAGCAACTTTGCCATGCTTCCTGTTATTCAATCTTCAAATATACAAAGTTCACTCACCGAAAAGTGTTTTACAATTGAAAGTTGAAAACAGATAATTGACTCACCAGTAGGACTGGGCGTCAACGTCATTAAAATGTGATGCACGTTCTTCTGATTGAAACCCCTTTGTTTCACCCAGTTCATCATGCGGCCTTTGCCCTTGTGAAAGACAGACACCACACTGTTTATGGCCTTAATATATTCTCTAACGCCGAAATTTGTGTGAGGCAAAATGAGCCCGACATTTAATTGGTCTCGTTTTTCATGGCTGCTCCTCGGCACCGACCAAATCTCTTTCGTTTGCTTGTGATGCGGCTGATGATGATCCTTGTATACGATCAATGTAAGACTTAAATGGGCGAAGGTTAGAAGAAAGATTAGCCGAATAGTAAACAGAGGTGAATGCATGTTGATTAACTTTTAAGGACATAGTTTTGAAAGGAAAAGGCAATTCACTTGAATGCTACTTGTTGCAGTCGTAAATGGATATTTTTACATGCATGCAGCCATCAAAATGTTTACGGGTTATCTAGGACGTAAAAAGGCACTTTATCACTAGTGATGTTGTGTGAGGCTGGTCGCATGGTTATTTGAAATGTCACAAACGCACACACACACTCATCTACACAAGCACACACACAAAATACGTAAACGAAAACGGACACTACTTGAGCAGAAGGCCGATTTGTCTTCGACCGAAAATAATCGAAACGGAAAACGGGAAGCTCTTAAACCTCGTTGGGCTATCTTTTTCTGTCGCAGATGAAACGTGTACGTACAGCCACCGCCCCAGCTGATGGACCGAGTGGGACGACAATATGTGGGGCGGCGTGCGAGGGACGGAAACAAGGCGTCCGGTTGCCGGGGCAACGACACGGGATCGCAGTTTGGCAGCTGGCAAAAAGACGCTATCCGTGTCTGTTGGCGCTTGTTGGCGGTGGCACAATGTTGTCGGTTTTGTGAATAATTAAGTGGATTTTAAGAAATTTCCGGACACATATGCACTTGAATGTTGTTCCATTTAACTCTTATGTTTTGTTTATTTCATGTGGGATCACTAAACGGACTTGATAATATTTTAATGATCGAATTAGCGTCTATGTTCATAATTATTTTAGTTCAATGTTATGAAAAGTGACCTTTTTCCCAGTGTTTATCCTATGTATCCAACGAGATTGAAAAGGTCAAATTTCAGTTAAAACTGTTTGTCTTTCCTCAATTGAATTGGCTATTTTAATTGCAAATGAATCCTTTATAATAATGACCTAATTTAAGGACACTTTTGTCCCGTTTCCCAATCCAAGACTATTGCGAACAAACAGTGAAAACATGTGAACCGTTAATTAATGGCTATAACTTATGTTTTTTTTTTTTGAGACTGAATTTCTAATAGATGTAATATGTATTGCGTAATGGACTAATTAATGGAAATATCGGGACATTATTTTTCTGCCAGAAAAAACTGCTTTTTGCAAGCCAAACTCCATGAATCATTGTTAATGGACCGGAAAGTCCATAAAAATGGCACCAAAGTGAATTATTTTCTATTAATTTTCATCATCATTTATGAAAATATGATGCTCACGCGATCATTACTTTAATAAAGTGTTTATTATTAGTTATGAAATTGAATTATATCCCTACTACAAACTATGTACTTACTTTTTATGATCATATATACAGGTTCAATGATATACTTTGAGAATAAAGAGTCGGCACTTAACAATGTCGGATCAATGATGGCCTTTTTTCAAGTATGACACATTGATATGACACGTTGATAATAGTTTCAATCTATTGGATTGAAGTCCGGTAAAGTTGACGGTCAGACTATTGGATCTCATCATAAAATGTAAATATCGACTTTGAAAAAGAATGATTGATAGCGAACAGAGTGTCTAGGTTCAAAAAATTTGAAAATTTGAAGAGTATAAACTGCAAAAAGACTATTTGCTAAATATTCAGTACAGAATTGTGGTGTGAAAAATGTGGATAGTTTATAGGAATGTCAGGAAACAATAAGGTTTATTTTTGTTGAAAACGTTCATATTAGAAAGTTTTTATCAGCACGTTCCAGTGGATGGAGCAAATTTAATGCACGAGATGTTTGGAAAAATTCACTTCCTGGATTTTTGCACTAATAACCCCGTAATTTGAGCAGTTTTTCCAGAAAAACCGCTTTACGCGTTTTAATTGCTTGAAAATAAGGCAAAGCTTTTTAGCTATTGGTCTAATTTTAAATCCACAACGATGACGATAGCTTTTTTTAATAAAGCAAAGCTTTTAAACTCTATATTCCGCGTTCGATATTAAATCCACCTTTGGGAAAAATAATCAAATTTTCAAAAACTAGAATTGTGAAAAAGTTTAAAAATATACAAAGGAAACAGACTGATAGTACATACATCAGTTGGACCAGTCAAAAGTTCTAATGGAAACGAACATGCATAATTCCTTGGAGTATTTCAAAATAAAAATGCACCTATGGGACAGAAGAATGCACCTGTGCGATATTTGTTGAAAACCTTAAATTCCTTTAAGCGCATTTCATAGAAATTCCTTACGTTGTAATGATAAAGTTTGCACGCGACAAACTGACCGAAAATATTTAAAACAAGTCACAGGTCAAATACGATGTTTACCAGAGCGAGTAAAAGATTTGTCCTCAATTCTCTATGTATCCTTTTCCCGCATTCCATTAGACAATTTGAAATCTAAACAATCAAAACTCCAGAATTGCTTCGAAAGCTCTTGGAACACGTTTTCCCTTGCCATTTTCCCTCATAACGCATTCACTCAGTGATCATACCTCGATCTATCTCCCTTCAACTCTCAGTCATCCTTTGTTCCTATTTCTCTTTAGGTTTCTTCATGTACTACGCAAACGAAACGGAAATTGGTTTGTGGCAGTCAACGGACCCTTTGATCCAAACTCTTAATTTATGCCTGTCATTACCACCAGTCTAGGTTAATTGGTAACGGAATTTTTCCATTACCAAAACATGCTTAACTTGATTATGTATTCCGCCTCAACAAGAAGGAAAAACGCTTATTTCGCTCTCTATTTCTAACTCATTTGTACGTTTTCCTTAAATTTTTAATGTATTTTTTTCCTTCCGGAGCCGTTTTGGTAAACAGACATTGAGCCACAAACGTGTAAAGTGGAGATTACTTAGGACGATGAAGATGTTTTTCAAAGGGGATGTCTATTATGACTTTTTGTTTATCCGCAACAAGGGGGAAGTTTAAAATGGATAAATACGACTGGCTCAATGAAAATGATACTTTTAGCTTCACAAATGAAGAAATACATCTGGACCTGAAAAGGCAATCTTAAAATGTAGAATTAAATTAGGAGAAAATTAGGAACGACGATTGGTTTGTGGTTTGCAATCTCTGTCGTTTTTTTTTTTAATTAGAAATGCATCTATTTAAGAGTCGATTTAGTTTGGCGATCAATGGATTAACCCACTGAAGTAGATCACCAATTGACTTGTTGCCGGTCATCAGTGACAAGTCAATTACGGTTTCACATTACCGCAGTGAAGTGAAACAGATTTGAACTGGTACGAGTTTATGTTGTACACAATGAATAGTAGAGGACTTTCAAAATTGCTTTAAGGACCGGAACGGACATAAACAATTTTTTTGTATAACGTCTTTATGCTGGGTTAGATTATTAAGAAAAATATGCCTTTGTATCCACGGACTAATATGTTTTATGGTACGAGTATATAAAAAACTTCACCCTCATACGCTCATAAATTATCTCCGAACACTACCTTTTAAGGCCTACGGCAGGTAAAATCTCATAATTATCAGGAAGTTGACCTAAAAAGGTCATTTGGATGTAACCTCATACCCTAAGAAATTATCAGTGAACTGGAAAATGACTGTGTTTTCGTTACTGACGAAAAATCGTTCGTTGTTAAGCGACAATTTGTCTTCGCGCCACATCACCATTTCAATTTGTTTCTTAACGCTTGAAAAGTTCAGGTGGTTGGGCAACCTTTTTTCCATCAAAGGAACACACGATTTGTCGAATTGTCAGAACCTAACAGTCCCATTACTCGATAATGTTCTCGGTATCGTTATAAATGGACATTTTATCGCGGCCTAATCAACTTAACTACTTGAGGTTAGAATTACCATTTTGTTTCTTCGATTTTCCTTTTGCATTTAGCGTTCAAACAAAGAGACGAGATTTCCAATTAAGATTCACATCTCCGCCAAACAGTCCTAAAATTCGTTTTAAAATCCTCTTGGCGCCTAAAATCGCGAATTTTCCCCAGACGATTGTCAGCAAATGCGAGTGACAAGCGTGTAAAAAGTTAATCGGCCGCCGGTAGAAAATAATTGCAAAGTCGCGCGATTACGCGATTAAAACGAGCAATTTTAATTACGGGCTTAAGCCCGTTTTATACACGTTCAAAATCTACAATAGATTACAACTGTCAGATATATGTGTGACTAAAAGGAAATCCAGCAGTCAGGCCGCCTCAAATTATGCCTCATAATTTTGTCATTCAATTAAAACAACACACCCTGGGCCATTATAATAAATTCAAATTTTATTTGTCCGATTGCGTTTCAGTTAACGCAACTGAATTGTTATTATAACCGTAGTTCGTTTGTAACATTACAAAGTTGAACGTCGACACACGCAATTCTAGAATTTCCAATTTTCGTCGTTGTTGACTTTATTAGAATTGTATAATTTTTTTTTTTAATTTAAACCGGCTTTTTTACGGTCGACTAGATATCTATTATAAATGTATTGGAATTTATTGAGAATCTGTGAACGATTTTACAGGTGTTTTACACGCCTCTTCTACCGTTTATTTACTACCTTCTTTAACCTATCGAGAGGTATTTATTTTCCTTTTCTTTGAAGCTCGTTTTCTCAAACGCGTGGCTTGACCTTTTGAGTTTTATTTGTTCCGTGGCCTTAACGGCTAGTTTATTGGTCGAATATTACAAACTCGAACACACTTTCCTCGTTTTATTAACTAAATCACAATTGTGTCCACATAAATTATGGTATTTGGATGTAAAGCTCACATATTGTTTGTCTAATAATGAAGAAAGTACACAAGTTTTGCTGGTTGTGCCGAAACTAAGCTTTTACAAGAACTGTTCAGCAGTAATACAACAAAACTTTGCTAGTATACCGACTGCGCCAACTAAATAGTAGATTCAGTCGGTAAATTTGTTTGAATCACTAATTAGCTTGTTAATCATTTGGGATCGTCACAACTACACACTTTGCTTATAATTACTGCGCACCTACTATTTTGTAGTTGGTCACACCCACAAAAAACAATCGGTAACAATCAAATCCAAATGAGTTATGAATTTTTCTTCGAAACCAACTAGTCCTCCTCTAAGAACTTAATATTTACCAAGAATTTCAGTGATAAATTGCCAATATTAGTATGAAAAATATCCTTAGAAAGTTCGTTTCACATAAAATATTCGCGGAATAACTAACAATCATACGAACTAAAAATATATTTTAGAACTAAAACAAACGTACGTACATTGCGAAGAAATAAATTGCGACATTTGAACTGGGATAGTTACGATTCAGCTCGTTGCCTCGTTCCTGAACCCTCGTTTCCTTGCAGGAGGCAATTTAAAAGTCTTCTTAAATCCGTCGGGTCATTTGTTCTCTTTTGCAGAAAGACAAAAAAACACGGTATTTTCGTATGTAAACTCCAACATACCACTGTATATTTGCAAATTATTTGGCAACATTTCACGGTTCTCTTGGCAACTCCCAAAATACAAACTTTATGAACGATATAGTCGAACTGAAACTTTTTAATTTCAACCCTAACACACATTTGAAATAGGGTAGATTTGTTTTTTTGATTTGATGCAGAGTTCCCTAACCTGGTTCAAAAGTTTTTCATTAATGATCCTATTGGTCGCATGAACTTTTCAATATGAAATGGCAGGTTTTTGAGCATTAGTCGAAACGATTAAAACTTTTTTTGAGTGTTATGAATTGGAAAATTCATGACTTTCTTTTATCCTGTTCAACTTTTTTAATAATATAACTATTGATTTTTCGAAAACATTTGTTGGAAATTTAATTATTTGCTTTATTTTCTGTTTGATTTAGAGTTAATTAAACTGGCATTGGATATTCAATTTAATAAGAATGGTAAAAATGTGATATTTATATGCTACATATTTTGAACAATGATTATACAATATTCGCTGAATATAGGTATTTTTCGAAAAAATTCTAAAATTTCATGGTCAGTTGTAAAAGGTTTTACATAACATACGCAATAACCACACCTCTTTTTAATTATCGCGAATAGTGTAGCAATATTCCCCCTTCAACACTAACAAATATGTTAATAAACTGGTATTGTTGGCATAATTGAAGTTCATTGATTCAATAAACGGCTATTACTAATTAAATGGATGCTTGTACATGACGGAATATCATTGAAATTCTTAGGATTCCCCCTCTTGGCAATTGCGCAAACAAACAAAAGTCAAGAGTGTTCTCTTTCAGAAAAACGACTTTTTACTTTTTCTCTAATTCCTTTTGATTTAATTCAATTTCCCTGAAATCTCCTTACCCGTTGGACTGGGCGTCATTTGTTTCATAACAATGTGTGTCTTCATGTCGTGCGTCTTGAACATCTTCAATTTCCTTGCAATCACACTTTTCGTATTGGTAACCGCTTTTGTATACTCGCGCACTCCGAATGATTTATACGGCACAACTATTCCGATATTCATGTAAATTAGACCTCCATTTCGGTCCGAGGATGAGGCTGGAGGATAAACATGATCCTCTTCGGGAATGATTGTGGGGGTTGTGGTTGTTGTTGATCGCAAACTGCGATTTGCGTTACCAATTTTTAAGCCATTCCCTCTGGAAGACGACGAATTTTTGCCTAAAGTTCGAGTATTATTTAGAAATTGCGTTGTCTGAATAAAACCTCGTTGCTCACCTCCTTTTTCACCAACTTTCAAACCGCCACCGCGCTGAAATTCTTTCCAAGCAGGTCCTCCGCTTACCACCGACGCCACTAACAAATTGAACGCGAACATTGTTAACTTCATTGTTCGTTCTCACATAAAAATCACACTATCGGGAAAAGAATCGAGAGAGTCCTTTGGGATTGGGATCGTCTTTATGCCATTCGGGGCGCTATAAAACTAGATTTACCTTATAGCGGCCTTTAACTGTCTGAAATGAATTATGACAATGGAGGGGAATGAGAGAATCTCGATATTGTCATTGTTTAGTTTAATTAAATGGAAATCAGTTTCGGCGACTGCATATTACGATTGCGAGTCGTTGTTTCAACCGAGAGAAATAACTGAGTGAACTGCAGCCGCACAGCTGCCGGTTGAAATTGGTAGTTTTTTATTTTTTCGATCAGTTTTTTCATTTGGTGGTCAATTGTTGATATCACGGATTTTCGATGTTGAACATTGTTCTGGATTTGTCAATCCATACCAATGTTGGATATGGTGTTTTCATTTCATATGACGCTGAATATGAGTTTTAATTTTCGTGATGTTGACAATTTTTGGTTCGTCACATTAAATACTTAAGAATTGGATTAAGGGCCAACTCCATTATCAAAGTTAAATGGGTATTTCGCTAAAGATAAATGACATCGAAAGTGGATTAAAAAAATCTATTTATATAACCACGCCTTCTAAAAAGTGCAATGGTATTCAATCAACCGATGGTGTTATTGACATCCTAAAAGAAAGGAAGAAGAAAACTTCAAAGAGGAGTTTTTGCAAGAATATTGTGAAATTGCTTTTATCTTCAATGATCCCTTTTACTACTCAATTGTCACGTCACGCCCACTTTCCCATTTAATCGCCTTCTCTTACATTTAAGATTCTGTACATTGTACAGGGTGAATGCGAGACAGAATAAATTTGTCCACAATTACCGTTATAAATATGGGAACGTTAAGTGGAAAAGGCCCTACCCATTTTTTACAGAACTAAAACTAGCTGAGGACAAATAAACTTCGATCAGCTCCTTAAATTTTCAGTGTTTGAGGATCCCATTACTTTTCTTCTCTCTCATTCTCTTGATGTTTCATGTGCTGTGAAGGGTTGTAAACGGCTTTTTTGCCTCTTGTTGAGTGATAATTTCACGTGAAAATTCACCCTTTGTTTACTTACTAAGCTATAATAATGAATCGGTAAATGCTTAACGAAGAAAAATAATCCATTGGACCTGTCTCCAACACATACACACAGTTAAGGGGCACATTTAGGAATTAATTTTTTTTCTTCTCAAGAAATGTTTATGATGGGGAAATTCAGTTTACGACCGTCTCCATTGGATATTTACGATTTTCAATAAAAGCAAGCGAAAAATGCAAGATGTTTTGACGGCGGACAAAGGAACCTTCTCCGGATGGTAGTTTTGTAGGTTTTTAATGCACGGCACACCCCTTTTATATCTTAAATGGGGATAAAAATAAAAATCTACATCCGAGAAAATTTTCAGTACTGCAACAAACTTTTTCTTGTGGCCACTTTTAAAATGATGTCACTCTAAACAATACCGTGTTACGTAACCGAAGATATCAGAAATCAACTTTGTGCTGATCACCAAAAAAAATCAAAATTTGATTTTTTTTCCTATGGAAAAATAGAAAAAATTTCTTGCGATAACCTTTCAGTTAACCTTCAGAATGCGCGCCGAAAAATCGGGGTTCAAAGTGGGAGTTGCCGGCGCGTAATCGTCACGAATTTCGATCTCGTTTCCCGTTTCGGACGTCTCTCGGCACCGGGACGCCGATAACAACTGACAAAAACTGAGAAGCCCAAGAGAATTCCGCATCGAGAGATAGAGCGAGAGCATTGCGACGCCCCTATCGTCGAACGCATGCGCACCAGGGAAGGACAAATTTGTTGCTTGAATTCGTCTTTGTTATGTTAACGTCTTTAAATAAAACAAAGAAAAAAGTGTCATTGTTATTTGATGGGACACGATTCGCATTTTGATGTAGAATTTTATTTTAAAAAGAACAATGTTTTTTCAATAGTTGGAGCCTCAGCGAAATTTTGTTATATAGTAAACATATGTATAAAAAAATGAACAGAGTAAATTTGTGTTTGATACAGGGAATGGCAGAGTGCAAGTGCTCTACAAGAAGATTCCCGGATTGAGAAGATATAGAGCGAAAACAAGAGACTGGGGACTGATGTAGAAACTGTAACGGCTCAGAAATACCAAGGGAATCATGCTACCATGATGAAGATTTAGGTGTTGCCATCAAAACTTTAGTAACTGGAATTTAGCTCCCATACGAGCGAAAACCTTGGGCTTAAATATGTCAAAAAATTTAAATATTTGGCATCTGCAGTTTCGTTGAGTTTCTTAGATCCAATTTAAAAATCTATCGCCCGTTATTTCAATCTATGAAATGACGAAATAGGAATTGTCGCACAAGCTGTATATAGGTTTGGGATAAAAAGACCAAACTGTATTCGATTTAAACTGAAATCTTGATATTCCATTAAACAAATCGTATATATTCTATTGTTTGAGTGTGATAGAGGAGAAAATGGTTAATTCTCTTTAATTGCACATACACACACACATATGTATATATACAATATATAAATACATATATACATATGTGTATATATGTAGTTTTCAGCTGTTGCGAGGGCGGCTGCTTTGAAGTCCGAACATAATTTGAACCGATCCGAAACACATTTTATTATGTTGCCGTTTGAAACAAAGGCTAGAATGGAAGTGGGAATTCTTTTGAGACATATTTTTCGAATATAGAAAGGGCACCTTTAGGATAAAGAATGGTCGAGGTCATTATGTTGAAAATTTATTGGCACCTATTCGACCCCACTCAAATACCATAATTCATTTGCGCTTTCCCAACGATTTTAATATCAATTTTGTCTTTCTTTAATCCCATTTTTTTGTGGAACTATTTATTTGGTTTATCAGGACACGTTTTATTTAAAATATCGCCTTTTTATGGTCGATTGTTTTGCAATTTATAGGCCATTGATGTTCCCCTAAAAGAATCGTATTGATTACTTCTCTGAATAATTGCGTTTGATATTTGACAAATCGTCTTTTTCGATTTGTTCACAAATATGAAGTATCACGTCGAAGGACGATCGAAAGGGGTAGACTTTCTTTCAATTGTGAAGTGTTAAAAGATTTACGATGACAAATTGGATGTTTTCTTGAATAAAATTAACTAAAGTGGGTTGCCATACAAAAAAAATTCCCTGGGGGATTGTTCACTTACCAAATGAAATTCAAAGAGAAATAATTCATCTCTGGTTCGAACAGAAAGGTAGTGTTTAAAAAATGCAAAAAAAGGTATATAAACGTGTCTAAAACCAATGGCTTCAGACACATTTCATTTTCTATCACAGTTAGATAAATTTGTTGCTTAATGGCAGAGTCAGGTCAACTGTAATAATGGCTCTAAATACGATTGCAACGGTCAAAAACCGACAGTGGTCTCCTGGCAATCTAATAGCTACTTTAGCCCTTCATCAAACAACTCCATGAAGAACAAAAGGTCTAATAAAATAAAAAAAATCTTAGGGTTTTCCAGGAAAAATAATTTTTCATTTCCTTCGAATCTATTCCAGTATCTGTAGGGAGGCATGGAAAATAAATAGACATGTGTATATATATAGATATATATATAATTACATACAATTGTAATTTATCAATTATTTGAATTTGATCCATATATACAAAAAGAAAGGTTTAAAGTAAAGTAATAATTTTTACACCTAATATACAAAGAAAATAATCTTCGAATAGAAACCTCGCTTTTCACATGGATTTCATGGGTGCACCATATGTAAACAGGAAATAAATTAACCAATAGTCTTCTCATTTGAGTACGTACAAGAAAAATATCTACAAAAAAATGTCGAATTAAAAATACATAAAAATTTTGTTTTGTTAAAAAACAAACTTTAACAGTGGTTTCTTTAATTGAAAATAGTATTAGTTTATTATTGAAGTCATAAATCGGAAATAGTTCATTACGAAAATATAGATTGTTAAATGTTTATTTGAAAAATTCAAATTTATTGCTACCTCCAAAAAAGTTTGAGATATTTAGATAAAACTTTGCACTTTTAACAGTTAACTGTAACGAATATTTGTATGTACAACCAAATAATTTTAGTTTTACCAATGGCATACATACGACCATGTTTCTAGATATTTTTAAAGAAAAAAATTCGCGCTACTGTTTTTTTTCTAACAATAAATACACATTTTTTATATGACCATTTAATAATTGCCCACAAAATGCTTTCTTATTATTTTTTGTCAGAGGCGTCGTTTTCGAGTAAAAAATAAAAACGACATATCGCTTTCCGCTTGCAATAGTGTCATCTTTAAAAACGACTTTTTCGAAAAACGTCCATATAAAATTTCTTATAATTTAATTTTAATTATGTAGTTACTACATTAACATATGAAGCGCTGAGAATACGAAGGGCGAACTCAACATTTCTTTTTTTCCTTTTTTTGATTAATCAGGCATCAGTGAACAGTAGTGAAAAGTAGGTAGGCTTTTTGTTGAATTTGCTCTTTGAAACTATGTAAAAGTTGAGTTGAAGGAAATGGTCCTATGTTCTAAACGCTTTACACTTCCGGATACGAACGGCGAACTCAACACAGCTTTAATTTAAAATTTAAAGACGGAAATTTTTTTAATTTAACAAAAATTATAAACTAGAATTTTACAAACATAATGATTACAATTATGACGTTAAAACTGCAGTGCAGAGAGCCTAAATGTTGAAAAATATTAAATGTGCCCAAAAATTGACTTGAAATGTTCAAATCCCATTTTAAATAAGTAATAATAGCTAATACGCCTTTTTTGTTGAGTTCGCCCAAACGTAAAAATTTTAAACGCGTTTTCCCGAAAACTAGGTTTTGTTGAGTTCGCCCTTCGAAACCGCAACGCCTACATATTATATAAAACTAGCAATTTTCGAAATGTGTCACTATTGCAGGCGGTGAGCGAAATATGCATTTTGATAATTAAAAAACTTAACACTAACTGTACAAGGGCTAGTCAAATGACCGGTCTCCGTATAGTTAAGAATATGTGCAGTGCCCATATGGTTAGTGTTAACAATGAATTTATAGCGATACCTCACAATACTAATCATACTGAGATCGGTCACTTGACCGGCCTCGTACAGTACAGTTAGTGTTAAAAACTCCTACTTTGAAAAACTAAAATTATTGGTAATAAAAAAATTCGTCCTATTTAATTCATTAAAAAAAACACTGCTGAAGTTTGTACTTCTAATTTTTACTCACCCTGTATATTTACTGTTTATCTTTTTTGGTCTCTCTCATTGGGATCCCATGTAAATAAATTCGAATCTATAAATTAAATGATCAATTGTGCTCTAAAACAAATTCAATGAAATTTACCTGCACAAAGCTTGCGGCAAAGACGAAATAATCGGTCCATATCCTTGGGCATTATCATAGAGTTCGAACAATGGGGCGGCCACTATTTTGTAGTTTTTTGGAACGGCGAAAAGAGCTAGAAATAAAAACGAGAGCTCTAAATTTCCAGTTGTTACCACCAGAGACATTCATGGTTAAAAATTATTAACCTTTTCTTTGGCTAAAGGGAAAAATTTGTAACTATTTACAATACGACCACAATATTATTTTTGTTTTCATTATGTTTGATTACGCTAAATTTTCATTAAAAATACTGAATGATGTACATTTCGATCCAAAATATTTCAACATTTTTAACAAATCTTTGTAAGAAATATGTATAACATTAAAAATTAACAATAAAAATCTGCCATATTTTAAGCTAGAGCTAAAATAAATTTTACAAAATAACGTAATAATGTACAGTAATGCAATTTTAACCAAAAGTTATATATCGCTATATGTTACAGTGCAAGTGTAAACTTCGGAAAAGGATAAAATCAGGAGTAAACGCAACCAATTGCCGCATACAAATTATCGACATGCAATCTAATGTATAGATGTGAAGCATCTTGCATCTTTCTGCAGCGATTGGTTGCATTTACCACTTTAACTAAGTAAACACTTTTACTGTAACATATATACAGAACGACCAAATATTACAAAATAGAAATTGGCACAGTAATTTAAAAATTTTACATCATATTTTGGAACTTCACAGTAGAGATAGAATCGAGAGTAGAAAATAAAGAAAAAATACACCGTTCATTAAAAGTAATAAAATATACACAACTACTAGATTATTAGGTCAGAAAATACGATACCCTTCTCTTGAAGTTGAACCAAAAAGAGCCGTTTATGTTCCTTAGGTTTAGTGATATGAGGCGGTATATAAGGGTACTGTGGCGGTTCGAAATTCGGTCTCCACCAATTGCCGATAACGTCTTCAATGTGCCAGTCTTGTTTGACTCCGTCCAGTCGTCCGAGCGTCTGCAACATGGCATAGAAAAGGTTTCGGAACCGTCAGTGCATTCATTGATTTTCCACATTTTTTTTACATTCTTCATTACTTTTTTTACAAGAATCATTATTATTATACTAAACTTTGTACATTTCGATACCTAAGTTGTACAATTATTTTAACACAAAATTATTGTTTTTTTTTTAAATCAGTACTAAAAATGCTAACTTTCCAAAACAAAATTCCTATTGCCTGAATAAAGAGCACACAACCAACAAGTACAGTTGACAACCCTTGATAGGTAGATTGAATTTAAACAAATTCAAACTTAATTGTTCACGCCTAAAAGCTACCTATTTTATATTAATTGTTTGACAAAAAATCAACATTAGTAATGAGCATTAATGTCCAATGTATGTACCTGTTATTAATACTCATTAGAGATGTAGTTCAAAAGTAATAATTCAATGGAGTTGTTACACAATCGTAAAATCAGTGTGATATATTACCCTAAAAAATAACAGACTTCTTCCTAAACATCATTGTTTTGACAATATGTATTTAAAAATAAAATATTAAGTATTACCTCCGTTAAAAGCCTTTTAAGACCTTCAACCTCGTCTTCACCAGGATTCAATTCACCTCCTGGCAATTTGAAAAATGTTGTGCCCAATTGTAAAAGTAAAACGTGAGGTAACCCATGTTCATGCACCAGTAGGACACCTTCTACACTTCTTCTCATACCAATTTTGTCAAATTCATCTCTCATACGTTGAAAACGGGCTGGCACTGAGGGATCTTTCTCAAACAAAGGCTCTTTATTGCCAAAAATGTAGGTTGCCAAAGGGTATCTACAAGTAGGGTTAGGAATATTTCGAGTTTCTTGTATCAAAAATTGAAACTTACAATTTGATTATTCTGTTTATAGCTGTGGATGTCGAGTTAAGGAATTTTGAGTCGTTCACTATTGCATTGGAGTTTTGGGAGTTTCTTCTGGGCCAACCGGTGCCTCCAGGGCCGGCCATGTTATTTTGCGTTTGCAAATGCTGGGCTTTTACTTGTGACGAATTCATGGCCATTTTATATTTTTAAATTTCGGTTCACTGAGGGAGGGAATCCCTATTTAAAACTCGTACGATAATCCCAACTCGTCGTAATTAAGTTATTTCAATAAAAAATCAAAAACACACATCCATAAGGTCAACATGCCGAAAACGATCGATTCTTTTGCGGTGTTGCCAAGTTAGAAGTGTTAAAAATAAACTTTTAACTTGGAAATGCCTTTGATTTAAAAGAAATTATTTTTTTTAATTGCAAATAACATTATCATTTTTTTTCCTAATTTAAACGTTTTAATTTAGAAAAAAAGGTGTTTTAAATTAAAAATTTATTAATTTCAATTTGGCAACGTTGCCCTGTTTTAAGACAAGGTCACTTGACAGATGAAGTGGAGCCAACATGAAAATGAAAAAACTACTAAATCAAAACTATTAAAGTATAAAGTAGCTTAATCATTGAGTCATTATTTAAAATTCGTAAACATTATTTTGAAAAATTTTAAATACAACTGACTGAAGTTATTAAAAAGAATAATCTGTTACTTCACAAGCTTTGAGTTATATACGAGAGACGTTTGTGAAATTCGAAAACGTAATTATTAAAAGTTAATTTAATTAACTTCTGGAAACCTCTTTTATAAATTAAAGGTGTTTAAAAAAACCAATTCTTAAAGCGACAAGTCTATTTAAATAAAAAAAAAACTTGGAATCACAATACAAAACATAAATCTGAATTCGTTAGCACTTAAAAAATTACATGATGTAAACAATGTTTTATTTAAAAAAAAAAAGGTTTTTTTTTTACGTTCAAAAATTATCCAGTCGTAGGTAAACATTCCTTATTCTCGCATACATTCGACCAACTAAAAAACATAACCTGTAAAAGCAAAAATATATGATATACATATAAAAAAGTGAAATATTCAGTTATACAGATACTTACCCTATTATTATTATTATTACAGTTGATGTTTTTCAAAAGAGTTATAATGAGATCACATATAAATAAATTCGAACCTAAAAAGTGTTGAATGTGAAAGAGTAAGTTACAATTTTATATATTATTAAAGAATTTTTCATAAAATCTGCATTATAGGTTCAATTTACAATACCCGCAAAACAGTTTGCAACTGACTGTTAACTGATCAAATCTGTCTTACGTCTCTTCGCAGACTATCACACCTTTAAATTAATAATCGAATGAAGTTGAACTTTTTATGCAGATTTTTCGAAAAATTCTGCATGTAATTCGAGATTTAGTTCAATCTTTTCATAGCAACTGGCTACGCCAGAACACAAAGATTGACCTACCTCCCCCTATAGATATAATATTATTACTGTAGTACCTGCATAAGGCTTGGGGCAGTGATGAAATAATCGGTCCATATCCTTGGGAATTGTCATATAGTTCAAACAAAGGTGCAGCTACTAATTTGTAATTTTTGGGAACAGCAAAAAGAGCTAAAAATAAAAAATAGACTAGAATAAGTGAATATTAAGTTATCTAAGGTTATTCTACTTTAACCATTACATATATTATTAAACAAATGTCCTTTTTAATGATAACATAACAAAAGAAAATATGTTTTTGTTCAGTTCAATAAAGTACAAGAAACTTTTCAATACAATAGAATTTTAAATATACATTATTATTGTCATTTACAATACTCAGATCATAGAAATGAACATAAGAATATGGGAAAAAACGAATCATAATGAGTAACAGAGTAGTTTCACCTGATTTTTAAGCTTAGCATTACTATATAAACTATATAAATAGCCTTTTTTGAGTGATTAATTTATATAAATGTCAATTAATCAGAAAAATGTTTGTACACATTTGTAAAAGTAAATGCCAGGCAACAAATCCTAAACAATTTAATCGTATCGTAATCGTATCATGAGGCCTTTAAAGTCGCGATAAACAATTAAATATTACGTCATGAAATGTTTGAACATTCTGTATAGGTTTGTAATAGAAAACGAACGTTTAAAGCATCTGTTTCTTTTCCCATAAATTAAAGCATTCTAACATTATTTAGAAACAAAACAATGTTTCTTTTATAACGTCGAGACCTAAAAGACAGTTTTGATATTTTCAATTATGACTGAGCAATTTTCTTGTTGACGATCCAAGGGGATAACGTTCGAGAGCAGGGCGTTCACAAATTTCTTTTATATTCATTAGATAAGCATTCATTCCGTTATGATAATTATATGTTTGCTTATTATGGATATTTTTATCAATTAGTGATTAGCACTGAAAGCAAAATACCCAAAAATATGAAAATGGTATTTCACGAGCCATAAACATCATCCTGACAAGTATCGAAATGTAATACATGGATGCTGATTTTAAGTTGGTTCATAATTAAACAATAATTGTTCAATCATAGAGCAATTATTGCTCATTTCGTGCAAACTTAACTACGAGTCACCTCAATATTTACCCTTCGGCTTTCTAGTTTCCTCAAATCAAAAATATTTGAAAGATATGTACAATTTGTGTTGAAGATGGTCAGCGAATAGGGTAGTACTTTACTTACGAGGCCTGAGTAGAACTCATTTTCAATGAGTAAATTTTCTTTTATAAATATTTAAGAATAACTTAAACTTTACTTTACAAATCTCAAAACTCCTTTAGGTCCCCACGTGCTTTACACAATGCTACAATTTGATCCATGAGTATACCAAGTTTGCCGGCTAATAATTCTTAATTTTTTCAAGAAATATCGTGGGAAATAAGAAGTCTCTACTAATATGCCATTTTATTGCTATGACGACAGCCTTTAAAACGTCATAGTGATTTAAACGTTTACAATTTTGCATCATATTTTTTTCCAGTGATAAACATGTTAAGTTTTGGGCCAAATAAAAAGTATTTACAGCACGTACTACTTTTTTCAAAATCAAAAGAAAAGCGCAAGTGAAAACCATTGAAACTTGTAAAAATTGACAGTGACAATGTCCCAATGCAAAACCTTTATGTGCATTAATTTGAACGATTCAAAAATAGTGAGATTTCTATTGGAAACAACATCCCAGGCTAGAAAAAATTGAGGGAACTAAATTAAAAGCATTGTTATATAAAGACGCTACACAAACTCAACAATTGGTAGAAAAGTTAACTGTTGATCAGCAAATCATTTCTGATCGTCTGCATGTTATAAGGAAGGTTCAAAAGGAAGGAAAGTAGGTACCAGATTAATTGAACGAAAGACAGATGGAAAAGCAAAAAACGGTGTGCAAGCTTATGCTTTTTTGTTTTGAAAAGTCTTTTACATCGAACCATGATAGCGAGATGAAAAATGGATGTATTTCGAGATCACAAAACACAAGATATTAGGGGTTTGATTAGGAGAATCATTAACATCAACCTCACAACAGAACCCCGTCTCAAAAAAGACAAAGGTTTGCATTTGGTTGGACTTGAAGGTTGTCTTGCATTATATGTATGTATAACTGGAAAAATGGCTTGATAAGCGTAGTAATTCAAAAGAGAAATACATTTTTTGGCACGGCATCCACAAATTGACAGAAAATGGAATAAATGTATGGCCAGCGATGGCGCATATTTTGAATAAAACATTTTTTCACCATTCTCCAAAATTAAACGTAGTTTTTTTATGAAAAAATTCAGAATTATTAATCGACACACCTGGTATATATAACAAAATTGCATTTTCATGGATAAAAATGACGAAAAAAACTCGAGAAGTTACAAAAATTGATACACAACTACTATTTGTCAAAAATACAATACCCTTCTCTTGAAGTTGAACCAAAAAGAGCCGTTTGTGTTCCTTGGGTTTAGTGATATGTGGCGGTATATACGGGTATTGGGGTGGTTCAAAGTTCGGCCTCCACCAATTGCCAACAATGTCCTCGATGTGCCATTCTTGTTTCACGCCGTCTAAACGTCCAAGGGTCTGCAACATGCCATAGAAAATGTGTTTTGTTTTTTCGGTGGACCGTCAATGCATTGTTTTTCACCAGATTTACATTCTTCCTTTAATTTTTTTACATAAACATAATTACCTGTCGGAAAGATTGTACAATTTTCTTACAGAATCTTCCAAATTATCCTATAAAGTTGAAGTAAGACATTGAAATTGAATTTTTACAATTACAGTTCAGTGCTGTCGTTGAGAATTAAACTAAACCTTTGAAGCGTCTACAAGCATCATTACAAATGGTCAATATTTAACAAAAAAAATGTTTAAATGTTTTAAGAGACTCATTAGGACAATTAAGTACAAAAATAAACTTCTAGAAATTCATAGAAATTACATGTGCCATAGGGCACAAAACTTTCGTACAGACGTAAGTATTACAGTTAAAAAAATCTATTTGTACAGGGTAAATCGGAAAGTAATGTAGTTTTAGTTTAAATCAACATTTCACTCATAATAATATCTAATTTGGTACAAAATCGAACAGGTTCAATAAAGTTGAAAAAACTGGTTGTTATATTTTTTTGTATTAAAACAGGGGTTCTTGATAATTATGNCATTTAAAACAATTATATCGCAAAATGAAAACTGCAAAAACTATTCAAATAAATTATATCTGGACATTCCTTTCCATTTAAGATTTTGATATAGTATCTCTTGAGGACAGGAGGTAAAATTTTTTTTTGCAAAAAGTTACTGCCTTCGATAATATTTTTCAAGCGTTTTGGCGATTTTTTAAATCATATTTCATTTTCGAAAATTGAGGCTAAAATTTTACGTACATAAAATGTCTCCTGACATTTCTACCATAGTTTAAAGGAGTGTCATTAAAACAATTTTAAGTCAATAACATCTAATAAACAAATGTCCTATTATTGCATAATCAGGTTGACGGTGATTTGGAGTATGTAGAAACTCTTGAAAACAGAGAACTACTTTTTGCTAAAATTGTAGATAAAGCACAAAATATTGCACAGATAAAGCACAAAATATAGGATCATGCTGATCCTATTAGAAGAGTTGCATCTATAATTTTGAGGAGCTCTAACCTGTAAATTTAGTTTTTTTTACGATTGATTTTTACTTGATTGTTAATTAGATTTTACTTAATATTCAATCAGATTCAACAGTGTTGCTCATTGTCAGGACAATTAATAAATAATCACAAATCACGGCCGTCCTGATTTTTTAATAATAACTAAACTAAAAGAGGTTTTTAAACCACTTGAAATAACTATTTTAGTAGTTTCGTTACGATTAAGTTTAAGGCATATGTTTATTAGAAGTTTTGACTTAAAATTGCTTTGACAACACACCTGTAAGTTATGGTAGATACGTCATAGGACACTCTGTTTAATATATACATGTAGTATCGCTTACATTCCGTTACGGGTTTAATTCGTATGTCGCAAACACCTATAATTGAAGCTTTGGATGGATATACGAGCCCGGGCTCAAAATAGTTCGGCCACTTAAAAAAAAATTATTATATGTATACACTACATACATAGTATATGTATGTATACAGGGTGTCCCAGAGTTGTGGGGACAAAAGCCTAGGGGAGGTTCCTCTCAAGAAAATATGACAAAAACTTTCTATGAACATATTTCCTAAAATGCTTTGCTTCCAAGATACCCACGGAAATCAGCGCTTTGTCCTAACCGCTGCGAATTTCCCAATTGGTATTCTGAAGCTCCAAGATGACTTAATAAGCTACGTTTTGACGTGTTTTAATTAAAAAGGTCTTTCACAGCCTCCCAAAATATGTTTCTAAAATTCCATGAATTCAAACCTCAATAAATTCTTTATTTCAATATAGAATGTCCCAATTTTCGAGATTCAAAAATCTACCATTTTCAATTTTTAATAGTTATTTTTGAATTTTGAACGTGATGCCATCAAAAAAATTAAGGCATTTCATTTGAAATAAGCAAGTTCTTGATGTTTGAAATCATGTAACTTCGGAGGTATATTTCAGGTCTTATAAAAACCTTGTTTCGGAATTCAATTTTTTTCATTTTTATTTTTGAATTGCATACTGCTATAACTTCAATGGAGGGGACCATTTAAAGAAATTTTACTTAAAAAAAGTAAAAGTACGATGAGTAGAAAAACTTCCCACCGTTAAATACTACTATTAACAATCATTTTATATTTGAATCTCTATAGAACCAAGTAAATGCGTATGTTAAATTTTAATTTCTGCATTTAATTGGATTTTGAAGAAAAATCAACTTGGACTCCTTAGCTTCTGACTCCCTTCATTAAAGTTATAGCAGTATACAATACAAAAAAAAATGAATTCCAAAACAAGGCTTTCTTCACCATAATGATAATTATTATTATTATAGTTTAAACATTAAAACTGCATAAGCCAAATGGTGACTCAAAAACTTTATTAGCAATTTTGTTATTGGTAATGTAGAGGTATATTCGCTTTATATTATCAATAACAAAATAGTTAATAACGTTTTGTAGTTATCATTTGGCTTACGCAGTTTTTATGCTTTCCTGAAAAAAGTAGCAAAGGCACATAGAACGTTTGGAATTTCCACTCATCATATGTATTTATTACGTAATCTATGTATTTATCAGTTACTTTATTTTTATATGTACCTCTAGATACCCCTAGATTTTAAGAGTTTGTTTTAATAAACATTTCTCGTTTTATCAAATCACCTTTATAGTAGGAAATTCCTAAGAAGTCCCCAGTTTGCCAAAGTTAGAGGTTCACTAGATAGGATTATTTTTATTTATAGAAATTATTACAGAAACAAACATCAAAATATTTCTGAAAAATTCCAAATATTTATAGGTAATAAAATTATACAACTTATAAAAATGAAAAAAGAATTTATTGAGGATCAAAGATTTTGTTTGTCATATATCTTTGACAAAATCTCATTTCGAGAAAAATTAGATTTGTGTCTCGATGTAAAAAATCTCTCTACTTGAATATTTATCATTTTGTCGATTTAGGAGCCACTTATTTTTAACCAAATCATCTAACAAAAAAATGAATACATGAGTTCAATTTTCTTTTAATACTATGTCTATAGTAGTTTACGGGAATCGGACGTTTTTTAAATGAACTATACTCCATGAATTTTGATTTTAAAAATTATTTATTGATAGAAATTTGTACGTCGGAATATGCAGTTTTATGTGATTAAGCAAGAAAAATTATTGTTCATATGGTGTCCATTTTCACGGAGATACTATTGGAGACGTTTCCTGAAATTCTTCAGTCTTCAGTCAGAGTCTTTCAATATGTGATTTAGTTAGCCTCAACTCTTTCTAACAGTGCTCGGTTGATTTCAGTTATTTGCTGTTATATTGATACCTTCATTTCGTAAAGTGTGTAAGGTTTAATTTCATAAACACGTAATTTCGGCAATCCCCGTAAGAAAAAATCACACATTGAAAGGCAGGGAACATCTTCAAAAGTGTCTCTACGAAAATGGGCACCGTACGGACAATATAATTTTTCATATTTCACCACATGAAACTGCATATTTCGACGTACAAATTTCTATCAATAAATAATTTTTAAAACCAAAATTCATGGAGTATAGTTCATTTGAATAACGTCCGGTTCTCGTTAACTACCCTATACATTCTACAATTTATCATACATTTATGTATTTATGTACACATTTTTCAACTAAAAAGAGAACTCAAGAAACCTCATTTAAGAACCTTTATTTAGTTTTTGAATTACGGTTTCTTTTTTCTCATAATCGGACTGAGAAAACGAGTTTGGATCACCTTGTACAATACAAAAAACTTTTAAATCCCTAATAATTAGGAATTCCAAAATTATTAACAAATTAACTTTTTCAGGAGCAAGAAATCGATGTCAATGAAAGTCCTGGAGGGGTCAAGAATTAATTTATTATTATTTTTAGGAGTTACGTTGTTGGTGGACAACCTAAACTACCTTACAACAAATTATTTGAACTTGAATAAGTGGCATATTTTGTGGATCTTAATCCAACTAAAATTTTTTTTTCGGGTATATTTTATTTGCCATTGTCCTTGAAAGAGTTAAAAATTTTATAAAATATTAAATTATTAAAATTATTTTAGAAAGAGATATTTTTTAAATTTAGAAAAAAATGCATAAATCCTATTACATTATTTCATTTTTTTAAGAATTTTAATTACGTTCGGTGATGCCAAATGATTCAGGTAGTAATTCTTGATGGAGTTATGTTTTAATTTTCAGACCAAAAATTTTTGAAATAGTATTTAAATCCTTTCTGCAACTAATGATAATTATTAGACTATAATGAAAACTTATGGAAAGATCTCAGTCAACCTTTTATCGCCTTAATCCTAATATTCTCTGTAACATCTTGCTCATTAGTAGTCCAACCAACACCTTAGATTAGAGTTTCTGACTAGCATTAAGAATCGTCACAAATTCATTATCATTTGTTTTTTTGTATCCACTGGTTCTTTATCTAAAATGGTAATTTCTAAAGGCATAAGTTTCAGATTTTTGTGACAGTGGTACCCAATAGGATGTCTATTCATTCTTCCTTCTTTACACAGCGTTATTCTCTAGTGGTTATATTCTTTGTCTATAGCTTGTGTGTTAGTTAATTTTTAAAAACTAAGAGAGTTGCTATCATCAATTTTCTTTGAAGACAACTCTTTCAAAAGGTTAGAACAAATTCGATAAAATCTTACTAGGACAAAGAATAAAACTTATTCGGACTCGTTAATTTTAATTTTTACAAGAACAAGTGACAAACACAAACACATTTTCAAACATGAACGTTTCTACCTGGCATAATCAATATCGCTAATATAACATCAATCTTTTTTAACTCTTAAAAAAATATTTAAATAAATCTAAACAAAAAAATTCTCTTTATTAAAAAAAAAGAATATTTTGAGGGTGGTTTTTACCCTTTAGACCTTGAAGATCACATTTAACATATGCACCACTGTTTTTAGACAGACTTAAACTACTTATTTGCCAAATTTCATTAAAATCGGTAAAGTACACTTCGAGAAATTTCCTTTTTACTGCAAATATCTGTAAATATAACTACGAATGATAGGTGTTAATTGATGGACCGTCATTGAATTCACCCACATTGCGTTATACAGAGTGTTAAACCCCCGGATACGAAATTTCATGAAATTAGCTGGAAGAGTTCGAAAGATGTTAAAGAAACTGTAATTTATTTTTTCAACTTTGCCGCCCTGTATCTCAATAACTAAGCCGTTTTCCATATATGATTATATAATATTTTCATCTTATATTCAAATAAGGTTTTCTATCGAGAGTTAATGTCCTGCTACAAAAAACTGAAACACCTTGTATATCGACATAACTTTTAACTGTACACTTAATAGTAGACTATTGCCAATATGCAACTACCGAAGATTATGAATTATTCCTGAAAATGAGTACTAAATATGTGTAAAAATAAGGATGTTGCCAATTGGCAGCAATATGTGTTGGCATATTTATTTTAATAATTCTCATTTTTAATAAAGGCATTTGATAGAGCACTCTTTTCAATATAAAGAATGATAACTTTTGGACTAGTTTACGTAGCAATATTTTTGAAAAAAAAATTGATGTACTGCCTATTATGTATGTCTCACTTAAATTCTGATGTTATTGATAAACTTATAACAATTCTTATCTTTTTTCAATTGGGAAATTTTTAGAATCATAACAAGATCTAATGTAAAGACTAAATTGGTTACTAAATTTTGTAAAAGTGGGCATCTTTATTGGTATATAACCCCATTCAACAATAAACCAATTCAAAATGAAAGCCTTTTTTTAAATTTATTGAGTTTCGTATTCATTTTTTTTCATATTAAATGTATAAAAATTCAAATTATATTATACCTTTAAAATTTTGTATGTAATTTCTGTTGCTAATGATGGATGAAATTAAATATTTTTTTTAAATGTGCCTTCTAGTAAACATATGAACGGCAATCGGTTTCATATATAAAGAGTTTGCCATTTATATCAGAACTAATTTGAGAATAATTTTATGTACCTACTTTAAATAACATAAAAGGAATTAAAAGCAATTAATAGATCGCGTAACTATTGGGGGGAAAACGAACGGTTCTCTGAGGCCTCTTAAAGTGGGAAGTTAGTTCAGAGCAATTTAGCCTTTAACCCTCTCTCTTTTTCGTTCTCTCTCTCTCTCTCTCTCTCTCTCTCTCATTCTTTTTCTCTATGTTTATTTTACTACAATAATTCGAATTACGTCACTTTCGGTTGGCGACGTTGTCTAATAATTAAATACAAATAATAATTACGGTTATTTATAATCATAAAGTGCTCTCTCCTCCATACTGCAACATTGTAGGCTATCTATTTTCAACGGGATAATAATGCATGGAGAACGGCAAGAATGCGTGAGTGGCATCAACGTGTACGAAAACAAAAAGACTCTTTGAAAACAAATGACCTTCATTCGTCAGCTCAGCATTTTACTACAGAAATTAATATTTCTGTTATGTGTTGACGCCTACGAGATTATGCAACATAGCATATACGAAACATAAAAAAAAGAAGGTTTACAGGTAGGTAACGTTGTGTCTCTCTTGCCCGAATCTTACAATTACGTTGCCAGGTTTGCTATGCGGAAAGAAAAAGGGGAAGTGTAGTGTAGTAGAAGGAGAAAAGTTTCAGACACACACACTCACACATACATATACACGCGCCTCTCGGAGAGGCATTTCTAAGAATCGAAGTGATCGTAACAGCTGACTTGACAAACAACAACAACAACAACAGCTGGAAAGGTCATTTTGGGCTGTTTGGAGCCGGAGTCTTCCGTCCCGCTCGCCCGTTTTAGGTTCGCGCGACTCGCGATTTATTTACAACCGGTTTATCGCGCTTATTTCACCTTTATTATTATTAATTTCGACACTTGCACGAGTGTGTACATTTTGCAATGCACCCTCTTCGTAATAAATGACTTGTGGGCACGCTAAACGGGCGTCATATACAGTATACTAAACCGTACTGTGTACCATAGTCAATTAGTTCTAAAGGAAACCCCCACAAAGTTGCCACAAAAGCCTGATTCGTTTGCAGGAATATTTGTTCCATTTTGCATTTACAAACACGAGATGGCGTGTGCCCTTAATATCTTTTTGCGTAATAGTGGAAGAACAAGAAATTTTGTTATTTATGCCTCATTTAAGATTAGTTTAATAATTACAGTGAACGTAAGCTTGCGCTCCTAATTGAAAATTTACATGTAATCAAAACGCAGGTTGTTTTATGCTGGTTACACATTACATGGTAAAGACTAAGCGAATATCGACATATTTCCATATCGTACGACATACGTCAAATCGGTTACATATCGAATCACACTGTATACAATATATATACTTAAGCGCTTTGATGTGGATCTTTTTACCGACTTTTCGAACTACATGAACGTAAACTTTGAAAGGAGTTTATTAAATGCTCCCCTCACCATATTATTTGCCAAACTTCACACATCACAAACCGTTTGTCTAGTTTGCTATATAATGTGCAGCCGGCACTATAAACTATATTTTGACATGTGTACATATATAGACATATGGTCCACAAGTACAGCGTGTTGTCATAACTAACAAATGTTAACTAGACAGACATTGAAAGTTTATTTTGTTTTGAAATATACAAAAATTGGATTCCAAGGTTGTACTTTCATAGCATTCTGCGTATTCTTCTGTACTAAATATAAATGGCCTCAAAATTCATTATAGAAAAAAAATGAGGGACAAATCATCCAAATGTATTTTGTCTTCAGCCAAAATGTATCTGATACGTTCAGTAACCGGTTATGTAAGCGCATCATAGCTGTGACCTTCGAATTCTTTTGCGTTTTTGCCTTTCGAGCCTCTGCTCCAGGTGGATTGTTCCAATTAAATTTCGTCACGCTTCTATTGTACAACATATACACATACACACATACAATATGTACATAAAAAAAAAAAGTTAGATGACTTCCTTTCAGGTAACTTCCGTGTGAACTCTCTTGTCTAGACTTCTTTGAGCCTGGTACCAGGCTTTTGCTACAAAAACATTTCGAATGGCGTTTGTATATTAACAAAACGTCATTTCGTTTGTTTTTGCATTCAAGCGGAAAACAGTAACAGGAAATTTCAAAATATTCCGACTTTCCGTTTGTTATTGTCAGCAACGAAGAAGATATTAATCTGAACGTCACTGTTCTCCACTCCTGTCATTTGTCATATAAACAGTTTACGGAAATTTTTGCTCAAGTGTTTCTCGTTCAAGTCACAAGTGTTTTGATTAGATCAAAAAAAAATTATTATGTATTGTTTTTTTGTGCATTCACGTAACTGACTTCACATCATTCGCTTTATTTTTATTTTATTTTTTCACTTGTTTTTTTCAGTTTTTATATGTAGGCAACAGTGATTTTTGGTCAGAATATGTCAAGTACACCGACCCCGTTTCTTGATTCAATTCCTGGCATGTTTAGATCAGGCCAACAAGACTGGACAATTTGGCAAATTTCCACAATGATGATGATGCATACCTCTCTCTCTCCGTGTGTAATACGGTCAAAGAGAGACGCATAGTGTAAGTTGTTTATCATGAAATACCTAAGAAAAACTGTCCCTTTCAATTGATACAAACGACGCACCACCAACGAGGTCAATAACTGCATTTCTCTCGGGGCGTGACAATAACGGACCAGGATTTGGACAATAATTAACATTGCAGACGTGAACACCAGGTGCACACCTTTGGAAGGGTGTTCCTCGTTCGATCACCTAGACAGACAGACAAGGTGTTGTTTGTGCAGGTGGACTCATGCAGGTGGTGGTACCGATGGTACCATACTTTCCACTCGACAACATTGGATCGGAAAATTTTTTGAACACCAGGTGTAGAACTCCTATGGATGTTTTCCTTGTCAAACACCGTGTATGCCAATCAAAACACCCCGGTTCTCGTAAATCTTCATGTTCATGAATGAAATCGCACTCTCGATATTCTATAAATAAGCGTTATCTAATTAATGTTGAAATTGGTTAGACGTGGTGGGACATCATTGTCATCGGGCAGCCATAATAATAACAACAATAATAATAACAGTTCTTGTGAGGACGTGATTTCAGAAAAATCACGTTCACATTCACATCACAGTCTACACAGTGTGTATGTGTAGTCTTCTTGAGTGTTAAATATATTTTTTGATTGTTTAAAGATTAATGCTCTATTATTGTCCCAGACAGATCTCTGTGCAAATAAAGCGAACAATAGGCCTGGCTAAACGGTACTCAGACGGAAACCGTTTTTTTTAATTGTTTAGTGTAGAGTTAAGGAACCTGGATGAAATAAAGTACTTTTCTTCGTGCCGAGGGGAAATTATAACCTGCATTAGCACAAATTCGCGATACTTCTTTACTGGAACATCTCGTAGCTCAGACTTTGTGTCCATAATGAAATTTCCATTTGTTACGACAACCGCTGAAAAGTATAGGTTAAATTGGGTTCTGAGTCAATCAAAAATTGTATTTCACTGGATTTTTTTTCTACTACTCTGGATAATTTTATGTTTTCCTGTTTCTGATCCGTCCCACTCTACGCTGATAGGAACAAACAACGATACAAAACGTAAATAAAATTTGCTCATCAACAATTGGGTAGTTGTACCACTAGGTTGCTGAGTTGAATGGCCTTTCCTAGGGTAGATTTATAACATTCCTAATTGGTGAGACTCTCCTGAATAGAAAATAGTACCTCGAGGTGTGCGACCTTTACATTTTTCAAACATTTATTCCATGGGTCATTGCCATCAATAAAAAAATGCAAATTTGATTGTAAGAAAGGGAAAAGGGTGAAGGACAAATGCACGAGCAGTCAAGGTAAAACGGTTTCAAATTAAAAAAGAATCAATTTTTCATCGCATTAACACAGGAGGGGAACAAATTTATTTATAATTTTCCAATGCGCGCCATAAACAATAAACTTTATTAAATATGGACGATTGTTTCGGGAAAATGTTTAATCACAAGGAAGACCTACATAGTAAGCAGTCAGTCGTCTACCCATAATTTATGGGATTTGAATAAAACCGCCTAAAAGTCAATATTATACTGACTTCTAACCTTAATACAATGTATTATGGAAACGAATGTAACTGAAACTACACGACTGACTCGCTAAAATCGAACTAATTCAATGATAATTAAATAGTCATGAGATAAATTAAGAGTTGCTACTTGAGCTTTTCTTCAAATTTGCGCACTTATCATGCAGTCAAGAAACACACAACGATTAAACTGAAAACAATTGAAGCACAGTGCTGACTTACGAGACTACTAGATGTCGTAGGAGAGTAATTAGCAGTTATTTGATTGCGAAAATTCACTTGGAGGGCGATGTGTTAATAATGATGACACTTACTTCAAAAATGAATGGGGAAAAAGTGAAGTTTGCAATGTCGCTCTGTTATCGGCCCGACGTATCTTATTCAGGCAAAATCACAACATTACTCCTAATTGTATCACAAAGTATGCATCATACTTATCACAGGCTTTTCTAAGCAACTTTTAGTTAATTTTCTCATTCAATATACCTTTTGATTAACGTGCACTTTTCGTAACCGCATCGCGGCAAAACATTTTTTAAATGCCTTTTTAACAAAGTTTTTCTTCAAATTCACGCAGCCACAAGTGTTCCAGTCTAATCTAGTAGTTGCAGTGGTAGTGCTGGTAGTAACTTGTTTCACTGTCATTTGTTAAAACGAAACCGAAATAAACAAAAGAGAAAAAAAACAAAAAACCCAATCGTGTTTCTCGTGAACTTTTCAGTAATGAGGTGGAGAGCTGAAGAAAGAAAACGAAACGTAACAAACGACGGTCTACGCTCGACTAACTGAACGTCCCCGATGGTCGGTCGCGGTTTGCCGTGGCGGCGGCGGCGGCGGCAGCAGCAGCAACGCTGTCAAGTGTACAGAGAGTGCCGAGAGATCGTCTAGACAGTTGAGAATTGCCCCTCGTCCCGCTACGTCCCCCGTACGTCCCACCGCCCGACGCGTCAGGGCTGTCTGTGATAACACCGGCGACCCTGAGAGATGCACGCATGCCATAGTCGTAGGGCAACGTTGCCAGTTCGTGATTAATTTTTACAAAGTGATCTCGATTAATTATCCAATTAAAAGAAAAAATCTACTAATTAACACGCAATTAAACGGTGACCGTAATTTGAACGCATCAGAAAAAAAAAATCGTCTAGCGAACTCAGACTAAACGCGCGCGCAATTATTTAATGGGCCAAAGTTCGAATGAGTTTTTTTTTTATTACGTGAAACGCAACTTAATAACAAACCCGAAAATTCCCGGGAAAATAGTGAGCAACGGCAACGTCGCGTCTGGCGTCACACGGCCTACTTCCACGTTTGAGTTTTCGTGGAAGTGGGTGCATTTTCTAAATATATAAATATGCGTACGAATAAAAATATTTTTGAAAAAAAACATAACAAAAAACAAAAATACATAATTATGACATGTTCTATGTAGATACAATGAAATCGCACTATCCTCGATTGATAAACAATTGCAATACAGACAAAATGGAAATTCGGCTGCCTGCCTGCTTGCCTGCCTGCCTGCCGGCCTGCCTGCCTGTCTGTCTGTTCGTGTGTAATCGATGGCAGGCCCGAGGAAGAAGGGTGTCGCGTCGTGGGGAAAAGGGGGCCCCAAAGCGACATCATCAACAACAACAATGAAGGTGAAAGCTAGCGAATGGAATTAAAGTGTTTTTCTGTGTTTTTTTCTTCTTTACGATCCCGGTCAGCTCTTTTAATTTCAAATAGGAATCATTCATTGCTGTTTATTTTTCTACCTCTCGCTCTCTCTCTCTCTCTCTCTCTCTCTTCTCTCACTTCTGTCTCCCTCTCTCTCTCTTTCGTTGGTGCTGATCGATTAAACATATGAAGGCACAGACGTCCGCACTTTTACCGACCAATCGAACATTTTTAATATATCATGGACGAGAAAAACTATAAAAAACACCTATTTCGTTCAATTAATTGTTGCAAAAATTGCAAAGAAATTATGCGACCGTTAGCACTATGAACAAAGTCAATCTGCACCAATGTGGTTCTTCATCGAAAAACATACATTACAACGTACGTGTATGCATACGTATGTAGTTCTATTTCAAGATTTATAAAATAGAGTGCATTATAATTAATAAAAATACTAAATGGTTGGATCTAAGAATATTTCTTAAACTTTGTTTTACGTACTACCTAATAGAAAACATTTGCCAAAAAAATAAAAGGTCCTGAATGGTGTGTAGAACTTCTAACCGTATAGAAGAAAACAATGAGAACCGTGTCCCCCGTTTCTCGTATCTTCCCAGGCCCATTTCGTGAAGAAGAAAAAAAACTATATAACGGTTCTATTCCATCTGGTATTTGGGATAATAGAACTGCTCAAGGGCAGGGACAAGGGCGCCCGACAACCCTATAATATTAATAATAAGAAAACCTCTTTCGGTAATTAAATGCACCTTTTTCATTTCGGAATAGGCGGCGCGTTCCTATTTTAATATTCTGAAGAACGTGAGACTTTCCGTAATGGGACAATGCCTGCCTAGTAGTAGTTTTCAAAGGAACTGGTCTATGGTCTGTTTTTTTTCCCTCTTCTTCTTCTTCTTCTATAATAAATATTCATGGTAATGGTAACCGTTGAAAATGACCGTTTTGTACGTCTATTATTCTAACCTAAATTTTATACGCTCAGGAAACGGGTTAAACATTCAATTCTCAAGTTGCATAAGTCGTTGAGCGGAATCTGATGTGTCCCTGACTCGTATAAATCGGACGTTGCATTAGAATTTTGTCAATGAACAATTGCATAAATTCGAATTGCATTTCCGTTCCAGGTCTGTGACTGTATAAAAATAATAGGTCCAAGTATTTCGTTCCATTCGGAATGGCCAGACATATATTGTCATTTGCCGATAACGCTATATCCCGATAAACTCATCAGCGTATTGTTTGCAGACTGTCTGGGATTGTCAATCTAATTATCATTGAGTTTTACTTAAGACTTCACTATCAAAGGAATAGAAAACCACTCTGCCTAATTAGACGACATGTATCAACAACGTGTGTGACGATTAAACGAGTGGTAAATGCCAAAAAAATGTCTCATTAACAAGAGCGATGATAACCTTTTTTTTATTACAAAATTTCAGATTACGCTGTGTGTCGTGATTGAAAGAAGTTGACCGTGTAGTTATATGTCGATGTTGTAAATGACTAAGTTAGGATGCATGAGCCCTAAACACTTGAAAGCCACAAAATTAGTAGAAATTTGTCGCGTTATCTACTTCCAGATGTTTATCTATCGAATTGCGGTCGAAACAAAAAAATACATTTGTTCCAATTGTTTTTGTCCTCCATCCAAAATCCAGTATTAACATTTTTATCAAATTTTTCGCAAAATGTAGTCAAACCAGAGGTGGTATTTTATTCAATCCATATCCAATTATTAATAACATACCTAAGACTAAGAATACTCTAGTAGAACAGTATGTTTGGTGGTTTATTCATTTATAGTTACCAGTGCTCTTCGTGCACTGGTATATTATTAATTATGATAATCCGGTCCTGTTCTATCATGACAAATAAAAATCATCGACTAGATACATAGGACAAAGCGCATTTAACTGCAAGGTGACTTACGTAACCGAAGGTGACCGAGTAATTATTAGTGTTGCACAGCTAAATGTTGTGCAAACTCGTTTGATTCTAGTCAAGATTGCACGTGTACTCGTTTGGTTCTCAAATATGAACAGGACAAAACACTCATTTTAGCCCTATCCCCAAGGGCGATGTTTCATTAAACATTCAAATAGGTGATACGACAATTATGATCACATTATTGCTAAAGAGCTTACGGTCGGAGATAAAGGAGGTTAAATGATTAATAGTCTTCTAGAGCGGTTCGGATGCATTTAAGTGCACGGAAGAGACGAAGCTAGAGAGATAATATGCAAAATTATTGCTTTATCTTTTACCTCAACCTAGTTGGAAAACGATATTATTAGACGGCGGTGTCTCAGTGACGCCCTTGAGGCGGCAGTTTTGAAAGTAAGAGGAATAATAAAGATGAATGTAGTACTTGCTCAGAACATTAGAATACAAAGTAAATTGTGAAAGTTCGTCTCGACCTAGACTAGACTAAACCTCTAGTCCGATGAGTGAATAATGTAAAGGTTTTTTTTGGCATACTACACCCCTCTACACGTCGATCAAGGCCATCGGAAAACCCTCATTAAACTCCTGCCGCAATACCACACCCTTGAATGGAAACGGGGCGCAATTCAGGGGCGGCATAAGGACAAAATTTAAATAGAATAATAATATTAGAAAAATCTAACAGTTTGACAACGTGGTTTCAAATTTTATCCTTTGACAATGCTGTAAACAAGCTTTTCGCAAGAAATAGCACTGTTGTCAACAACGAATTCAGTAATGTCCAGTAGTATTTTTCTTAGAATCTGACATCGAACTGACCTAATTGTGTTTCACTAGGAAACACTGTTAAATTTACGCAAGTTTCGTATTTGAAAATATACGCATGTACGGACACGGAAACGATTCCGACCCTGATCGTCATAAATTCACCCTTATGTACCCTCAGACACCCTCTCGCTCTTGCTAGTATGACCCATTCATTCCTGACAGTTTTTCCTCGTCTTGACATCGTCCCCGGCCCGCCTGATCAATATATTAAACGGTATAATTCCCGCACGTCACAAGGGGCGTAGGGCAACGTTTCTTTTTTTTCTAGAGAAGGGATGCTTCTGCGTTTTTGCACAAAACTGTTTGTTTGCCGGCAATTCTATTGAGAATGGAGCCCTATTTGATAACCTCAAATTCTCGAAAATCATTAATATTTACTTTTTATCAATACGAAATAGATTCATTAATTAGCGGCGGCGTTATCGGGAGTACAAAAGCGATTTTTCTTTATTAAAAAAGTGTTTGGTCAATGGGTTATTACACTCTGGCTCAGTTTCAGTTGTAACACTTTCGTCAAATGTTAAACATTTTTGACGTGAAGAACCTGATGTGTTTGAATGATTCATGACTAACGATGGAAACGAATGCGGAAACATCGAAATGCTATTTAAAATTCCCATCAAAATTTTGGATTTCCAAACCATCTTGTGGAAATCGTGTATACAGTAAGTGCTTTTAATCGATTGTTCCACTGATAATATTTCGTTTACCTACTTTGATTTCCGAATAAACAAAAATCTAATAAACTTGACGATTGCAAACAATGGTCCAAAGCGCTGACACATAAAAAAAATTCAAAGAAATTTTTATAGAATGAGTAGATCTTGCTTTCAGGCTCCTCCTACATTAGTGTAAAATTGTAGTTTTTCGACCGAAACAACCATTAGAAAAATAAGAAATGGTCGAGTGAGGATATAAATTGTGCACACGCCACAGACTTTTATGAGGAATTTCGCTCCTTGGAGAGATTGTGTAACGTGCCACATCATTGGCAGAGGAAACAAAAGCACAAACGTCATTATTTCTATGGTAATTTGATGATTATGATGATGGGACCCAAAAAAGTTAGATTGATTGCTTAAAAATAACTTGGGAACGTGCTTATTTAACAAAACAAATATGTTCATACGTAGTAGTGTTTACATTGTTCGATTTGGTATTTGTACCGGGACATTTCCATTGTTTTTCCATTGATTTTAAGACGAGGCCATATAAAAACCGCTCAACTATTGACAGATAATCGTTATAATGGAGAGAGATGTGATTCTGGTAAATTTATTCTTAAAATCAATGGTCCGTTGGACAACTAATTAAATGAAATATCGTAAAAATTTACTACGAAATCTGGCCGGTTTCCCCATAAATCGCGAACAAGAGAAACAGAGTGAGTGAGAGAGAAAGAGCGCGGCGTTCAAAAAATCCGTAGATCGTGTCGCCGATAAACCGAAACGCCGAACTTGAATTATCGCTTTCCGATAAAACACCACGATTAAAATATTCTCCGGAAAAAAATGCGAAATTTACGAGGATCGCCTTTTGCTCAGACTGCAAATGAAAAGAAAAGAAATCCCCCAACAAATCAGGATTTTTAGAGATGAAGAGTGGCCAAGTTTGCCAGACGACCTAGCAAGGTTGTCTCGATGGAAAAACTTCGACCAGACCACATAATAACAATAATAATAAAAAAAAATCATATCAACAGGCGTACGTGCAAGTGTGTTTTTACGAATCAAAATGGGGTGTTATTCCTGAACTCGCCACATCCATTAATCGATAATATTTAAAATGGTCGAAAAATAATGCAATTGCGCTTCGACCAAAAATAAATAATTAAAACTATTAAATAGTAGTGAATTTTTCCTTGACCTGTAGACGTTAGTCCAAGAATAGGCCTCCGAATTCACAACGACCAATTCGACCTCATTACAGGTTAGCTACCGTCTGAAAACAACAACAACAGCAACGACCACAACAACATTATAAAGGCTCCAGGTGTAAAACCTGCCTTTGTACGAATAAACGACGATAGCAGTGGTAACAGTAGCGATAGTGCCACTCTGGTAATTATTCAGTTTATATGGATAGAAGACGATATCATGAAAGTGAGAGTTACCAAGTATCTGGCTCAAGTTTAGTGAGAGAAAATCTTTAATGCATTAGAAACAACTTTCGAAATTCTGAATAGCTACGTAAAAAATGAGAGGATTTGTTTTCAACATATGTCAAGTACATAGAACAATTTCAGAATTGCCTTATGCATTCACAAAAAAATAATGTACGTTTCAAATGTTGATATTCTCAAAACAAAACACTTTAAAATGGCAACGAAGGATAAAAATAGTACATTTATTACAGATCGAGGGACGGAAATCTATTAAGTCCTGTAATGGGTGAAATTTTGATCTGATTCAAATGCAATTTCTTTCAAAACAAATTCATATAACGGGTAAACTCATAACGTGAAAGGGAAAAACTACAACACATATAGTCTGAAATAAATTACTTTCAACCCGGTTTACAGTTATTGAACTTTCGATGCGATTTTTATGAAAAATATTGCATTAATTGAAAAACAAGTCAATCATTTTCACAACTCTCGTGGTTTTCATCCCTCAATATGCAACATAGTATTATTTGTTCAAACAAGTTGTTTACTGTTTTTACATTGTGGCGGACATTTATAATCAATATGAGAGAAATGTTTATTTGGGTTTCGTAACACTATCATGACATTGGATTTTTGGTTTTTTCGTTTTAACAGAAAGTACGTATTTTAAATGGTAAATTTCAAATTAAAAAAATGCGAAAAATATATTTTTCTATAAAATCGCCAATGAAAATTGAATTTAGACAAAAATTATTATACTGCATTTAGGTAAACGTTATCAGTACCTCAGAGCAAAAGGGTACTAAGTTCAAAATTTGAATTTTACAGCAGAGAGGAATTAAAATTTTTTCTCAAACTTTGATAGTGGTAAAGAAAGATGATCGTCATTATTCCTATTTATAAGCATTATTTAAATAAATTTTAAAGTATTAATTTATATGTATAGTCCACAAAACGTTAAAAAAAGTTTTCGATTTCCTGTTAAATTAAAATTTTTGGACTTATTACTCTTTTGTTATGAGGTACTGATATAACAAACAGTTTTTTTCTAATGAAAAAACTGCTGCACTACCTTTGAATTGATATTTCATGACATAAGTGAGAAGTTTTATTTATTTTTTTTATGTTTTCAATACTTGACTGTCTTACAGGATCGTGGATTGAAAAGAGGTACTGGGTGGAGAAACTAAAATGTGGTTTTAATATATTTTTAGGAATTTTTGTAAATTTTCTTTTTCAGAATTTCCTATGAAGAAACAAAAGTTTGACAACTGAAATATGTGTTATGTCAACAATGTCAGTTGTCAAATACCATTGACATATCCTAACAAGTATACTTTATTACCTACTACGGCTCCCGCAACACCCCATTTCGTTCCACGTTCCGAAAGATCGTTTTTAGGTTCGTTCGAATAAAGAATTCCACGAAAAAAGAGGTTCGGAGCGAAGGTATGTATAGATATATCACAGCTATGGTTAAAAAACGTAAAAAAATATTATAAAACACAGGTTTTGAAGTAAAAATTCGATTTTTCCTCGCTTAGGTTAATTGTAAAAGTGATAAGGAAGTGTCCTGCATTGAAACTAAAAAAAAAACACGTTTATTATAATGTCATGATAGTGTCATGTCCCCGTTTATTTGTTGTATCCAAGTAAATGGTCATGAAAACTAAATGACCCGCTACATGCTAAAAAAAGAGACCATTCTAGTTATTAATTTCCCATGTATCACTGTCTTTATTCCTTTCATATAATTCTCGACAGTCAGACATAAAATCCGCACTTTGGGCCAGCAACGACGCCCATCTTGTGCAGAAGATACTTCACCGATTAGTGCCTGTGATCGTTCTTAGCCCTTTTCTGTTCAGTTTGAAAAGCTTACTTAATCCGGTGCAAAACCTGGGTTCTGCTATAAAGGTCCTCGTCTGCCTGAAGCTCATTTGTTCCAGCCATCTATCCCGAAATTCAATCGTTATTGTTCTCAATTCCTTGATGCCCACGTATCTTTAACAGGGTGACCTGTCGTTCTCTGTGATCATTTCTAGAGTTTCCCTGTCATCCAACTTTGTTCCAACACTAATTTATGTTTATTTTTTATTTTCGCAAAAGCAAATAAAGATATGAGCTCCTGTATTTGTTTTTCTTTTGTCGTTTATTATTTATCATTACATAGATTTTCTCTTGTAGACAAGGACGTTGNACGGTCTACGCTCGACTAACTGAACGTCCCCGATGGTCGGTCGCGGTTTGCCGTGGCGGCGGCGGCGGCGGCAGCAGCAGCAACGCTGTCAAGTGTACAGAGAGTGCCGAGAGATCGTCTAGACAGTTGAGAATTGCCCCTCGTCCCGCTACGTCCCCCGTACGTCCCACCGCCCGACGCGTCAGGGCTGTCTGTGATAACACCGGCGACCCTGAGAGATGCACGCATGCCATAGTCGTAGGGCAACGTTGCCAGTTCGTGATTAATTTTTACAAAGTGATCTCGATTAATTATCCAATTAAAAGAAAAAATCTACTAATTAACACGCAATTAAACGGTGACCGTAATTTGAACGCATCAGAAAAAAAAATCGTCTAGCGAACTCAGACTAAACGCGCGCGCAATTATTTAATGGGCCAAAGTTCGAATGAGTTTTTTTTTTATTACGTGAAACGCAACTTAATAACAAACCCGAAAATTCCCGGGAAAATAGTGAGCAACGGCAACGTCGCGTCTGGCGTCACACGGCCTACTTCCACGTTTGAGTTTTCGTGGAAGTGGGTGCATTTTCTAAATATATAAATATGCGTACGAATAAAAATATTTTTGAAAAAAAACATAACAAAAAACAAAAATACATAATTATGACATGTTCTATGTAGATACAATGAAATCGCACTATCCTCGATTGATAAACAATTGCAATACAGACAAAATGGAAATTCGGCTGCCTGCCTGCTTGCCTGCCTGCCTGCCGGCCTGCCTGCCTGTCTGTCTGTTCGTGTGTAATCGATGGCAGGCCCGAGGAAGAAGGGTGTCGCGTCGTGGGGAAAAGGGGGCCCCAAAGCGACATCATCAACAACAACAATGAAGGTGAAAGCTAGCGAATGGAATTAAAGTGTTTTTCTGTGTTTTTTTCTTCTTTACGATCCCGGTCAGCTCTTTTAATTTCAAATAGGAATCATTCATTGCTGTTTATTTTTCTACCTCTCGCTCTCTCTCTCTCTCTCTCTCTCTCTTCTCTCACTTCTGTCTCCCTCTCTCTCTCTTTCGTTGGTGCTGATCGATTAAACATATGAAGGCACAGACGTCCGCACTTTTACCGACCAATCGAACATTTTTAATATATCATGGACGAGAAAAACTATAAAAAACACCTATTTCGTTCAATTAATTGTTGCAAAAATTGCAAAGAAATTATGCGACCGTTAGCACTATGAACAAAGTCAATCTGCACCAATGTGGTTCTTCATCGAAAAACATACATTACAACGTACGTGTATGCATACGTATGTAGTTCTATTTCAAGATTTATAAAATAGAGTGCATTATAATTAATAAAAATACTAAATGGTTGGATCTAAGAATATTTCTTAAACTTTGTTTTACGTACTACCTAATAGAAAACATTTGCCAAAAAAATAAAAGGTCCTGAATGGTGTGTAGAACTTCTAACCGTATAGAAGAAAACAATGAGAACCGTGTCCCCCGTTTCTCGTATCTTCCCAGGCCCATTTCGTGAAGAAGAAAAAAAACTATATAACGGTTCTATTCCATCTGGTATTTGGGATAATAGAACTGCTCAAGGGCAGGGACAAGGGCGCCCGACAACCCTATAATATTAATAATAAGAAAACCTCTTTCGGTAATTAAATGCACCTTTTTCATTTCGGAATAGGCGGCGCGTTCCTATTTTAATATTCTGAAGAACGTGAGACTTTCCGTAATGGGACAATGCCTGCCTAGTAGTAGTTTTCAAAGGAACTGGTCTATGGTCTGTTTTTTTTTCCCTCTTCTTCTTCTTCTTCTATAATAAATATTCATGGTAATGGTAACCGTTGAAAATGACCGTTTTGTACGTCTATTATTCTAACCTAAATTTTATACGCTCAGGAAACGGGTTAAACATTCAATTCTCAAGTTGCATAAGTCGTTGAGCGGAATCTGATGTGTCCCTGACTCGTATAAATCGGACGTTGCATTAGAATTTTGTCAATGAACAATTGCATAAATTCGAATTGCATTTCCGTTCCAGGTCTGTGACTGTATAAAAATAATAGGTCCAAGTATTTCGTTCCATTCGGAATGGCCAGACATATATTGTCATTTGCCGATAACGCTATATCCCGATAAACTCATCAGCGTATTGTTTGCAGACTGTCTGGGATTGTCAATCTAATTATCATTGAGTTTTACTTAAGACTTCACTATCAAAGGAATAGAAAACCACTCTGCCTAATTAGACGACATGTATCAACAACGTGTGTGACGATTAAACGAGTGGTAAATGCCAAAAAAATGTCTCATTAACAAGAGCGATGATAACCTTTTTTTTATTACAAAATTTCAGATTACGCTGTGTGTCGTGATTGAAAGAAGTTGACCGTGTAGTTATATGTCGATGTTGTAAATGACTAAGTTAGGATGCATGAGCCCTAAACACTTGAAAGCCACAAAATTAGTAGAAATTTGTCGCGTTATCTACTTCCAGATGTTTATCTATCGAATTGCGGTCGAAACAAAAAAAATACATTTGTTCCAATTGTTTTTGTCCTCCATCCAAAATCCAGTATTAACATTTTTATCAAATTTTTCGCAAAATGTAGTCAAACCAGAGGTGGTATTTTATTCAATCCATATCCAATTATTAATAACATACCTAAGACTAAGAATACTCTAGTAGAACAGTATGTTTGGTGGTTTATTCATTTATAGTTACCAGTGCTCTTCGTGCACTGGTATATTATTAATTATGATAATCCGGTCCTGTTCTATCATGACAAATAAAAATCATCGACTAGATACATAGGACAAAGCGCATTTAACTGCAAGGTGACTTACGTAACCGAAGGTGACCGAGTAATTATTAGTGTTGCACAGCTAAATGTTGTGCAAACTCGTTTGATTCTAGTCAAGATTGCACGTGTACTCGTTTGGTTCTCAAATATGAACAGGACAAAACACTCATTTTAGCCCTATCCCCAAGGGCGATGTTTCATTAAACATTCAAATAGGTGATACGACAATTATGATCACATTATTGCTAAAGAGCTTACGGTCGGAGATAAAGGAGGTTAAATGATTAATAGTCTTCTAGAGCGGTTCGGATGCATTTAAGTGCACGGAAGAGACGAAGCTAGAGAGATAATATGCAAAATTATTGCTTTATCTTTTACCTCAACCTAGTTGGAAAACGATATTATTAGACGGCGGTGTCTCAGTGACGCCCTTGAGGCGGCAGTTTTGAAAGTAAGAGGAATAATAAAGATGAATGTAGTACTTGCTCAGAACATTAGAATACAAAGTAAATTGTGAAAGTTCGTCTCGACCTAGACTAGACTAAACCTCTAGTCCGATGAGTGAATAATGTAAAGGTTTTTTTTGGCATACTACACCCCTCTACACGTCGATCAAGGCCATCGGAAAACCCTCATTAAACTCCTGCCGCAATACCACACCCTTGAATGGAAACGGGGCGCAATTCAGGGGCGGCATAAGGACAAAATTTAAATAGAATAATAATATTAGAAAAATCTAACAGTTTGACAACGTGGTTTCAAATTTTATCCTTTGACAATGCTGTAAACAAGCTTTTCGCAAGAAATAGCACTGTTGTCAACAACGAATTCAGTAATGTCCAGTAGTATTTTTCTTAGAATCTGACATCGAACTGACCTAATTGTGTTTCACTAGGAAACACTGTTAAATTTACGCAAGTTTCGTATTTGAAAATATACGCATGTACGGACACGGAAACGATTCCGACCCTGATCGTCATAAATTCACCCTTATGTACCCTCAGACACCCTCTCGCTCTTGCTAGTATGACCCATTCATTCCTGACAGTTTTTCCTCGTCTTGACATCGTCCCCGGCCCGCCTGATCAATATATTAAACGGTATAATTCCCGCACGTCACAAGGGGCGTAGGGCAACGTTTCTTTTTTTTCTAGAGAAGGGATGCTTCTGCGTTTTTGCACAAAACTGTTTGTTTGCCGGCAATTCTATTGAGAATGGAGCCCTATTTGATAACCTCAAATTCTCGAAAATCATTAATATTTACTTTTTATCAATACGAAATAGATTCATTAATTAGCGGCGGCGTTATCGGGAGTACAAAAGCGATTTTTCTTTATTAAAAAAGTGTTTGGTCAATGGGTTATTACACTCTGGCTCAGTTTCAGTTGTAACACTTTCGTCAAATGTTAAACATTTTTGACGTGAAGAACCTGATGTGTTTGAATGATTCATGACTAACGATGGAAACGAATGCGGAAACATCGAAATGCTATTTAAAATTCCCATCAAAATTTTGGATTTCCAAACCATCTTGTGGAAATCGTGTATACAGTAAGTGCTTTTAATCGATTGTTCCACTGATAATATTTCGTTTACCTACTTTGATTTCCGAATAAACAAAAATCTAATAAACTTGACGATTGCAAACAATGGTCCAAAGCGCTGACACATAAAAAAAATTCAAAGAAATTTTTATAGAATGAGTAGATCTTGCTTTCAGGCTCCTCCTACATTAGTGTAAAATTGTAGTTTTTCGACCGAAACAACCATTAGAAAAATAAGAAATGGTCGAGTGAGGATATAAATTGTGCACACGCCACAGACTTTTATGAGGAATTTCGCTCCTTGGAGAGATTGTGTAACGTGCCACATCATTGGCAGAGGAAACAAAAGCACAAACGTCATTATTTCTATGGTAATTTGATGATTATGATGATGGGACCCAAAAAAGTTAGATTGATTGCTTAAAAATAACTTGGGAACGTGCTTATTTAACAAAACAAATATGTTCATACGTAGTAGTGTTTACATTGTTCGATTTGGTATTTGTACCGGGACATTTCCATTGTTTTTCCATTGATTTTAAGACGAGGCCATATAAAAACCGCTCAACTATTGACAGATAATCGTTATAATGGAGAGAGATGTGATTCTGGTAAATTTATTCTTAAAATCAATGGTCCGTTGGACAACTAATTAAATGAAATATCGTAAAAATTTACTACGAAATCTGGCCGGTTTCCCCATAAATCGCGAACAAGAGAAACAGAGTGAGTGAGAGAGAAAGAGCGCGGCGTTCAAAAAATCCGTAGATCGTGTCGCCGATAAACCGAAACGCCGAACTTGAATTATCGCTTTCCGATAAAACACCACGATTAAAATATTCTCCGGAAAAAAATGCGAAATTTACGAGGATCGCCTTTTGCTCAGACTGCAAATGAAAAGAAAAGAAATCCCCCAACAAATCAGGATTTTTAGAGATGAAGAGTGGCCAAGTTTGCCAGACGACCTAGCAAGGTTGTCTCGATGGAAAAACTTCGACCAGACCACATAATAACAATAATAATAAAAAAAAATCATATCAACAGGCGTACGTGCAAGTGTGTTTTTACGAATCAAAATGGGGTGTTATTCCTGAACTCGCCACATCCATTAATCGATAATATTTAAAATGGTCGAAAAATAATGCAATTGCGCTTCGACCAAAAATAAATAATTAAAACTATTAAATAGTAGTGAATTTTTCCTTGACCTGTAGACGTTAGTCCAAGAATAGGCCTCCGAATTCACAACGACCAATTCGACCTCATTACAGGTTAGCTACCGTCTGAAAACAACAACAACAGCAACGACCACAACAACATTATAAAGGCTCCAGGTGTAAAACCTGCCTTTGTACGAATAAACGACGATAGCAGTGGTAACAGTAGCGATAGTGCCACTCTGGTAATTATTCAGTTTATATGGATAGAAGACGATATCATGAAAGTGAGAGTTACCAAGTATCTGGCTCAAGTTTAGTGAGAGAAAATCTTTAATGCATTAGAAACAACTTTCGAAATTCTGAATAGCTACGTAAAAAATGAGAGGATTTGTTTTCAACATATGTCAAGTACATAGAACAATTTCAGAATTGCCTTATGCATTCACAAAAAAATAATGTACGTTTCAAATGTTGATATTCTCAAAACAAAACACTTTAAAATGGCAACGAAGGATAAAAATAGTACATTTATTACAGATCGAGGGACGGAAATCTATTAAGTCCTGTAATGGGTGAAATTTTGATCTGATTCAAATGCAATTTCTTTCAAAACAAATTCATATAACGGGTAAACTCATAACGTGAAAGGGAAAAACTACAACACATATAGTCTGAAATAAATTACTTTCAACCCGGTTTACAGTTATTGAACTTTCGATGCGATTTTTATGAAAAATATTGCATTAATTGAAAAACAAGTCAATCATTTTCACAACTCTCGTGGTTTTCATCCCTCAATATGCAACATAGTATTATTTGTTCAAACAAGTTGTTTACTGTTTTTACATTGTGGCGGACATTTATAATCAATATGAGAGAAATGTTTATTTGGGTTTCGTAACACTATCATGACATTGGATTTTTGGTTTTTTCGTTTTAACAGAAAGTACGTATTTTAAATGGTAAATTTCAAATTAAAAAAATGCGAAAAATATATTTTTCTATAAAATCGCCAATGAAAATTGAATTTAGACAAAAATTATTATACTGCATTTAGGTAAACGTTATCAGTACCTCAGAGCAAAAGGGTACTAAGTTCAAAATTTGAATTTTACAGCAGAGAGGAATTAAAATTTTTTCTCAAACTTTGATAGTGGTAAAGAAAGATGATCGTCATTATTCCTATTTATAAGCATTATTTAAATAAATTTTAAAGTATTAATTTATATGTATAGTCCACAAAACGTTAAAAAAAGTTTTCGATTTCCTGTTAAATTAAAATTTTTGGACTTATTACTCTTTTGTTATGAGGTACTGATATAACAAACAGTTTTTTTCTAATGAAAAAACTGCTGCACTACCTTTGAATTGATATTTCATGACATAAGTGAGAAGTTTTATTTATTTTTTTTATGTTTTCAATACTTGACTGTCTTACAGGATCGTGGATTGAAAAGAGGTACTGGGTGGAGAAACTAAAATGTGGTTTTAATATATTTTTAGGAATTTTTGTAAATTTTCTTTTTCAGAATTTCCTATGAAGAAACAAAAGTTTGACAACTGAAATATGTGTTATGTCAACAATGTCAGTTGTCAAATACCATTGACATATCCTAACAAGTATACTTTATTACCTACTACGGCTCCCGCAACACCCCATTTCGTTCCACGTTCCGAAAGATCGTTTTTAGGTTCGTTCGAATAAAGAATTCCACGAAAAAAGAGGTTCGGAGCGAAGGTATGTATAGATATATCACAGCTATGGTTAAAAAACGTAAAAAAATATTATAAAACACAGGTTTTGAAGTAAAAATTCGATTTTTCCTCGCTTAGGTTAATTGTAAAAGTGATAAGGAAGTGTCCTGCATTGAAACTAAAAAAAAACACGTTTATTATAATGTCATGATAGTGTCATGTCCCCGTTTATTTGTTGTATCCAAGTAAATGGTCATGAAAACTAAATGACCCGCTACATGCTAAAAAAAGAGACCATTCTAGTTATTAATTTCCCATGTATCACTGTCTTTATTCCTTTCATATAATTCTCGACAGTCAGACATAAAATCCGCACTTTGGGCCAGCAACGACGCCCATCTTGTGCAGAAGATACTTCACCGATTAGTGCCTGTGATCGTTCTTAGCCCTTTTCTGTTCAGTTTGAAAAGCTTACTTAATCCGGTGCAAAACCTGGGTTCTGCTATAAAGGTCCTCGTCTGCCTGAAGCTCATTTGTTCCAGCCATCTATCCCGAAATTCAATCGTTATTGTTCTCAATTCCTTGATGCCCACGTATCTTTAACAGGGTGACCTGTCGTTCTCTGTGATCATTTCTAGAGTTTCCCTGTCATCCAACTTTGTTCCAACACTAATTTATGTTTATTTTTTATTTTCGCAAAAGCAAATAAAGATATGAGCTCCTGTATTTGTTTTTCTTTTGTCGTTTATTATTTATCATTACATAGATTTTCTCTTGTAGACAAGGACGTTGTCATATAATTATTTTATTGAAAATTTCAAATTTTTTGTCATAATTGTCAACCAAACAATGGTAGAATTTTCTAATCAAGATTACTATATTGCAACGAGTCTTGAGAAAATGTTGCAAAAGTTGATTCAGCAAAATTCATTACTCCATATCCTTTCAACATTCCATTTTTTTCCCCTTGCCTTGTTGCAGTGACTCATATAAATGCATTTTTCATTATCATTGTCTCATTTTCTGCTACCTGAGCGAATTCTTAACGACTCACAGGGAGTCGTGCCCACCTCGCGAATTATTTGTTTTGGCCCGTTCAAAAATAATCATCGTCATTTTTCCCAACTTTTTAGCGTTCTCCTGACAGACGAAAATTAATTTCGGCAAATATTAACGTGTCAGTTACCCTTTATGTATGCACATTTTAAATATATCTATATGTGTATGTGTATTGTTGGTTTTTTTTTGTTCGGATGGTGCTGATGAGCCCCGGCTTTGTTGCCATTTTTAATTAACGCCACCTAATTAAATGGAGCCCATAGTATCTTTTGTGGACAAATTCAAGTATTTCGACCATTTACTGGTAAAAGTTAATTAGCATTCCGGTCACGAGCCATTACAAATGAAACTGTCTTGTTCATCTCTCTTCTTGTGGCTCAAATGAAATTTAATAACAAGAACTGTCAACAGTAAATGAAAGAAAAATATTTGATTCCTTATCCGGATCACGTATGTGGGTCCAGAGATCAGATCCTCCTCGTCAATCAAGGTGACTTTTTCCAGGAATGAATTTTTCGCTTGTGACGCAAATTCCTATAACAATAAAACAATAAAATCGTCTGGCCTGTCTAATCTGTTTGCTCAACTAATATCTGACAATCTCTTTGGTAATACCATTGTTTGAGTTGACATGACGACATTGCCATTTAGGCACGTGGTTTCTCCAATTAAGACTTTAATATTTATTGCAAAACCACACGTATTTTGCCACACAACTATATTAAAATGAAACGCGTCCAGACGATCAGCACAGACAGACAGTGAGTCACGATAAATGACGCTTTTGTATATATTTATGTATAGAAAAAAACCGCATTTAAGTGTGTGAGTAATTCAAAACGGTCTTATCGCCATAACGTTCGCCAAATCAAGCGAATTGTTGTTACTATAGGTTGCCAAAGTTGTCTTAATTGTAGGTGCAAAAAACAATAACAAAAAAATTAACACACAAACACACAACTTACGGGAGTGTCTGCGGTATCTGCGACGACAGCGGACACAGTTGGAGGGTTGGAAGGGGCGGAGGCGACGGATGGGGCGTCGTCGCGCCGCTCTCGACAGGAAGGGCGCAAGAGCAGGCAGGAGGCCAGGCCGAGGAGGGCGCCTGCCGCTGCTGCCGCTGCCAACGCCGCGACGGCCCAGGTGGGCGGCAAACGGCGCAGGGGAGGCGACGCGCTCGGGGGGGAATACTCGTCGACGAGCACGTCGACGGCTGAAAATTCAAACAAGACATTGGTTTCTCGATTGAAACGCGAGCCCTTATTTCAATAGCAATCGGGTCGACATTGGGCCGACCTTGTTCGTACCTATCGTAAAAATAAAAATTCGAACTTTTATTTTGTCTGGGGCAAAGGAGCAACAGCAGCACCAGCAAACGACCGACCCGGTCGGCTGACTGCATTTGCAATATGCAAATGTCTCGCGCAGACTTCACGTTCTCCCTTTCGAAAATAAAAAAAAATAGAAGAAGCGAAAATAAACAAATGAAAGAGAAGAACGTGAAAAAAAGAAGAACAGCGACACGAGGAGGAGGAGGAGGAAAGGAAGACCTCAAAGTGCAGGTACACGTAAAAGTCCCGGACGGACGGGCAGGCGGGCGGGCAGGGCCCCCGGGGCGCTTTTCTGCATTCGAAATGACGACGACACGACGATGATGCACTTGTCGCAACGTGGTGTCGTCCGAAAAAGAACCGCTCCCCAAAAAATTTGCTTTGCAAATCACATGCGAGACAAAATTCCTTGCTAATTTAGGGGGCCCTACACAAAACAACAACTTTACGAGGATGACTTGTAAGTATGTAGACAGGGCAAACACTTTTTCCTTTTTCAGTTCCTCTTCAACTCAAAAAAATGTTAAAAATTACTTTAAAACAGGCACAAACTTCACCTAGACATGTCAAGAAAGAAAAAAAAAAAAAATTATTCTGTGATTTACCTGTCTAGATAATCCTGAAAACCATTCAAAAGCAGTTTTCACATTGGTATATGCATTTGGCATGCTTATCAAATAATTTGTATACAATTTCGGGTCCGTTGCCGAATTTTCAATGTGACAAAAGCACATTCGGCAAATGAGCCGATATGAATGCGTTCTGGCGAGGGAAATGTCGCGACGACTTTTTCAGACTCGAAGAAGAATAACAATGTGCAATCACCTGGGGGTCGGTTTCAGGGCAAAANCTAGACATGTACAAGAAAGAAAAAAAAAAAATTATTCTGTGATTTACCTGTCTAGATAATCCTGAAAACCATTCAAAAGCAGTTTTCACATTGGTATATGCATTTGGCATGCTTATCAAATAATTTGTATACAATTTCGGGTCCGTTGCCGAATTTTCAATGTGACAAAAGCACATTCGGCAAATGAGCCGATATGAATGCGTTCTGGCGAGGGAAATGTCGCGACGACTTTTTCAGACTCGAAGAAGAATAACAATGTGCAATCACCTGGGGGTCGGTTTCAGGGCAAAAACTTCAATACTCTTACGTAATTTTGACAGGAACGTTTTTCGATTTCGAGTCGCCTCAAACTAGATTACATTTATTTTAATTAAAGTTCTAGGAAGGAAGAGGGGGTCGGTCCACGTTATTCGTTTAACGTACCCATACTGGATTTGGACACTTACCTGAAACAAGAAGAAAAAGGATTACAAGTCGAAAATATTTTAACGGGGAAAAGAATGTATGTAAAGGAGCTGTTTCATCTCCAACAAGAAAAAAACACAATGGAAAACATAATAAATTTTCTTCCAACCAGGAGGCAGTGCGAAACATTCATGTATAAGCAGGACGGCCCCAGGTCCAAAACAACATGCCAGAAATTCAATTGAAATCCACGCTCTGAGAAGTATTTTTGGGAATTGTTTATATTGCCTTGGGAAAACAACAGTGAAGCGGCGGCGGAAAAGCCCGATGCGAGTGAAAAAAAATGTATATAAAAAGGAAAATAAGGCCTGGCCACGGTGGAAGGCGGCACAAGTATATATCGAGGCAGCTGTGTCTAGGTCAAACCGTCGGGCACGACGAGCCCACTACGTTACCCACCTCGACCGGATTATCTACTCACTACATACAAAGGTATAACTCCGGCCGTGCGCGAGCAATAGTTGGTCCGGAGTTTCCAGCTTCGTCTAGCCTCCATCGGATTCCAGATTTAGTTAACGTCCCCCCTTGAGCGCGCTGTTTCACTAGTAGGAATATCGATCTTCGTGGTCTGAATGTCTAGCCGTTACTTTGTTTCCTCCCCGCAGATGCTGCCACTGCCACTACTATTACTCCTGGGGTTCGTCGTCTATTTATTACACCTTCTCCGAGGACAAAAGACACTTCCACGTGGATTTAACCCTTGACAATATGTCGCATTTTCTTGCTGGTCATGAAGATCAATGACGTTATGAATAAAACAAGAGATTCAATCATTTAAATTTTCCTTAAGGGAAATGGGATCGATACCTGGACATCATCCTCGGATACTTTTCAGAGAGGTTCTCGTTGAAATAAAAACAAGCCAAATAAGAAATTTCCATTTATTCAAAAGCTATGAATGTATTGATTTTTGGCTTAGTGGCTTTCCATCGTTTTAAGAACCCTTTCCATCATCCGCCGTAAACGATAATATACATAAATTCACTTTTACGATGCCCCTTAAAGAACGAGCCATTTTAAACGTGGTCTAGACATAACAAACTTTAACATCACCAGTCTAATTTCTATTTTTTTTTAATGATTTCACATTTGACAGTTGATGAGAGACTGAAAACAAAATATAAAACAATAGGGCCGAGGGTCGTTTGTCTGTTGATGCCCTCTGGTAGACACTACCACGTCTTTTTTTTCACTGTTGACACGTGTTGGATATAATCGAGGGATCACGTGCCAGCCAGACGTCTGCCTGCCAAATTGTACGTGCCACGCTACCAAGATATCGATCGGTTGAGTGGCTCTTCGTTGAGGGGTGCGTTTCGCAAGAATGGCCCTCGGCCACCAGGAAATATTCGACCGAAAATCCCCACACCGACAGAAAAAAGGGGTTCAGAAAGATGGGTGAAACCCTCCCATTAAACTTCTCAATGATGTTTTTTTCGAAAGCGCGTCTAGACTAGTGGGGGTATTATAAATAGGAAGTCATTTTTAATGTGGGCTCAGCTTTATTTTACGGCTATTAACCAATCAAATTACGTAAACAAATTGTTAATGATGACGAGGCTGTAGCCGTTTTAGTGGAAAACGTGTCGCGACACCGCGAAAATTTCAATTTAATTTGACACACTTGCCGAAAAAAATTTACTCACAGAACTCACTCGGTGCGCATGTAATTGAGCCTTAATGATGTGCTACGATTAAAAAAAGGGGGCGGCCATTATTACGGAACGATGTCAAGAGGAAATCATTATTTTCGATTAAAAAAGAACGTAAACTTTGTATTTTTACGAGGTTTATACTCGGAACGAGTTTACAACCCTGTCAGTTTATAATGTCACTTTTAATTTTCAAAGATCGACGACAGAGACGGTAGCCTAGGAGGTAATCTAAACGTCAGATAGGCTATAAAACAGTCTAAAAATAAGGAGAAAGTGATTTTTAAGAGTTTTTTAGCCACTTAATTATTATGCGTACGAGAAAATAAAGACTGTCTAATTTCTCCTTTGGAAATTAACGGATGGAAATCGTAAATTCACGTAGCCAGACGTAGTTTTATTATTAATTTCGTTTTTCGAAAGAATTGCCTGTATTGATTTCATGGAAATCAACACGAGTATCTGGAGAACATCACCATAGTCTTCAAGGTGGTATGAATAATAATTCCTATTTTAAGAATACAAAGGCGTCATCTTCATGGTAACAATCTTGCACTTCTAGGACATCAACTTCAAACACTAATTTGAACAGCATGATTTTTGCAATTCTTAGACAACATCTTCATGGTTTGATAACAATTTATCAGTGCATGAAAAGAGAAATCTTCGAACATCTCTGTCTCGTCATCAGGTAGCAAAATTCTAATAACAAAATCTAATTAATAAAGCGATCAAAATATGACACGTCGGGTCACACCTCCATATACACATAAACAAGAACTCATCGGTGCGCGACTAATGCCAATTTACCCACTTTAATAACATAAACATTTTACGTAGGTACCCAATTTCGGGTTCGGACGATCGAATTTGTCGTCTCATTATATCCATATACATTTTTTTTTCTGTCGATTCGATCGCGACGATTGTCCGAAAACAGTGTTAATAAAACTGGGGGTCTAGACTATCAAGGTCAGCAATCAATTAACAGATTTGACGAAAAAAAAAACAACGTAATAAAATAAAAAAGCGCACCGTATACAGTATTAATGATTGCATTGAGCGAATGAGAGGAAAAGGGAGTGAGAGATTGTCGCGTCCCGAACGACTGCGACTGGTTCCAAAGAGGGGAGGTACCACTTGCTATCTTTTGCTGCCACGTAAACCGGTTGTTGTCGCTGCAATGTGCGGATCTGGCGATGGTGGTACCCGTTAAAAATCGGATTCATTTTTCATAAATCCGGACGGGGTACCTTCCTCTTGGCTTTAATGACCTATCATCTTCAGGTGGTAATTTAACAGAAGAAAAAAAAACAATTTCTCCTCATCACAAATTGAATTCCACCTTCTCAATGTTTATTATTCGTCTGCCTCCTTTCGATTTTTCAAAATATCTCCGCGGTCAAGCGCATGAATGAACCGAAAATGTTGTAAACGACTTTTCGTTTACATTTCGTCTGGATCCGAGACGCCCACACACGTGTATCCCGTTCACGTGTTCTAATTGGGTCATATTTTCCAAAAAGGATGAATAGGAAAGGGTAACTTTTGCTTAAAAAAACCACAACGAAATTGCAACAACCGTGGCCAGCTGCATTCGATTTTAAAATAGATTACAATGAGTCTGGATCGTGTGGACCCCTAGACAAAACACCACGTGTGGTCGATTTTAATGGCCTGCCTGTAATGGAAGCGAATTAGACCCTTGATGGTGTTTTCTGAGTTCTATTAGGATTACGCGTAAGTTTTACCATTTGACGCATTAACAGTAGTACTATTCGGTTTTAAGATTCTGAAGATGATGTGCAGGTGTCAGATCAGTTGAAGAATCCAAAAGTCTTTGATCGGATTTCGAATATTCACAAATGGCAAAACAAACGTCAAACATCCGTACAAATAAGAAGTAACATTGGCGAAAACAGGTACCGCCTATGTATTTTTCTTCTTAAAAGGTGAGGGTGAGGAAACACTTTAGCAACATTTTTATTAACGTGTTGTTGTATCCTTCCTTATCACTTTTAGAAGTGTCCTAGGTGAGGAGAAATCTAATTTTCTCAAAAAAAAATTCCGGAAAATTCACATCAAAAAGTACTTTTTACACTATTTTTCGCATTTATGAACCATTTCAATAATTTCTTTCAGGACTTAACTGTCTTACTGGACCGTGAAGTAAAAAAGGGTGCTGGGTGGGTTGCAGTAATTAAAGTAAGGTTAAGCAGTAAGGTCATTAGAAAACAATAACCAATGAGAGCCTTTTAAATTTTTTGTCAATATGTGTCAACAATGTCAAGATATGTCAATAAAAACTGTCATTAACATATCTTGACTTATTTTCACATGTTTTGACAAGCTTTTTTTAAAGAGTAATAAAAAAATAGAAAAAAAAATTTTACCTACACCAAACATAGTCATAAAATACCACTTCAAAGGTAGTAGAACAGTTTTTTTAATAGAAAAATATGTAATAAAAATGTTGCTACTACATTTTGTACCCAAGGTGAGATTCGAGCCCAAATGCTGACGAAGTAATGGAAACCATCCACAAAACCAAGGAAAAAATGAACAGTTTCCCGGAATATGGAGTCTAGACTGGGGACACTGCGACCACGGTTTTGATAAGATAGTGCACCAAGAGTCTGAAGCACTGCAAACAAAGAGTCGACTCAAAGACGGTTTTTCATTAATTCGTCTGGTTTTTTAGAATGATGTTAAAATAACCTTTTAAATGCATCGTTAGTCGTAGTGTCTGAAAGGAAAATCGCATAGAGTCGAACGGTTATGAGTCGAGTGAGCGAACTTGGGCCTTTCGGGAGCAATTTACTGATACCCCAAAGGGTTAAAGTAGCGTGCAAAGTCGGCAGACAAATGGAGCGATTGCATCTGGGATCGCTTCAAAAAAGAAGAAGAAGAAAAAGAAGAAGTAAGGTACGTATATAAGAAAAACATTCAGGCAGACAGACTGACATTAAATATTATTATATAGTTTTTATTGTTCTGGGTATAAGGTTGTTTTTTAGTACGGCGCGCGTTTTTATGCCCGATAAACGGATAAAAACCGGGCAAATGCGCATACAAAAAACGATTTACGACACACGTCCGCAGATCGGGGAGACGAGATAAAATTAATTTCACCGAAAACTGCGCGAGCCGCATTAAAAATTGCAATAAAGTCGTCGACGTCAGAGAGCGAGAGGGGCCGTTCAAGAAAAAAAAACACTTTTATACTTTTAGTGTAAGGATGAGAGAAAAAAGGTCAAACTCTCCAGCAAGGCCGTAATTATAAGGGCGATTATCGTTAAACATGTTTATTACGTTCTTGTAGCAGGTGGAACAATAATTAACTTCAGAAAACAGAACATTTTGCAATTTTGTTGGCTTTTTTCTTTCGTAAAATTCCATTGCATGAAAATTCGAGGGAAAAGTAAGTTGCAAACGACATCTTTTGCATTTAAATGAAGTTGAAAAATTGTAAAAACTCATAAGTACAATGCCTTTCATTGTACTAAAAAACATATCTTGAAGACTCAATGCTTGTTTGGCAATTTTCTCAAACACCAAGACTAGTCCTTAGTTGTAAATGTGCCTAAAGCGAAGGTTTATGATAATCTGTATTTGGACTTTTGAAAATTTACTATTTATTTAAAAATCGAAAAACCCTGTATTTATTAAACAGCAGTGTAATTTACATACCAAATGTACCGTGAAAAGACAATCAATTTTTCAACAACGGTTTCCGTTGTGACGTGACACGCCCCCTCATCGGCCAGTTTTCGTTTCGAGGAAGATTTAAGGAAAAACTAATAAAAACGAGCCTAATTTCCCTCCCGATTTTCCCACAGCAATAAATCGCGGCAAGTCGAGACTACGAACTCGAATAAATCAACTCGGGAGAGACTGCGAAGAGGAAAAAAAATTAAAAACACAAAAAAAATCTAATTATAGAGGGCAGCCAGAAAAAGCCTAGCTTGAATTACTAAATAATAGTTGATCCACACGCGTAACACTCAATTCTTCTGTGGTAATAAATTGGTTGTATTTTCTTTAACTTCTCTCCCTGTTTCGTTGTCAAAATAAACAATTTTTAGACAGCGTTTATAAATGTCAACGATTTATTTTCGATTACGACAACCTTCCCGAGGGGATGGCATGCGTGGAAAAAAAAATGGGCTCAGCTTAGTTTATGCCTGTTTGGTTAATTGTTTTCGAAAGGAATCCAGACTAATTGTTCGCGTCGTTTTTGGGAAGGAACGAGAAAAAAATGTAATTTCCTAGTTTATTTTAGGTTCAAAATGGAAACACCACCAAACCTAATCTTTACTGATTAAATTTTATAAACACATAAAGAAAAATCATCCAGAAAACAGAGAAAATTTTGGAAAAATGCTGACATTATCAAGCTCTCTTTCCAGGATTTTTCGTAATTGATTTTTCATCTTTGTTCATTTTTTCTTTAATAATTTCGTTTCTTGATATTCTCAATAAACTTTGTAGTAGTTTCGAAACGTTTAATATATCTTTCGTCAATATTCCAAGTTCCTGCAATGTAAACTAAAGACCTTAAATTACATGACTGTACAAATCCTTCATTTATTGATCAAATATGACGACTATAGAGGGTGTTACCGAAATATCTGGATATGTTTAAACCAGTAAAACTCGGCATACTCCTGAGTTTTGGAAAATGTTTTTTTGTTTCATAAAAATCGCTTTAATAAGGGCGTAATAATCTTTTGAAAATTGTCTGTAAAATCTTGATACGCCACTGACCTGGAACCCACTTAATCAATATTGACCGTGAAATATTTTTTTAATTTCGTCTTGTTGTCATATCGCTAGGTGCGAAGTCCCAATCCGAATCCAGCATAACAATGGCCGATCGATTAGTATTGTTACAATTTATTATTTATTATTTCTTATTATTTACTTACGTTTGCTATATTTGTTGAGAAATTGTTGTTTATTTCAATTTAATTGTAAGGTGATGTTGCTTCTCAACACGCGAGTATTCCCGAAGGGTTCTGGTTAGTACGAAATCGTTCTCAGAGGTTGACGCCCGACATTATTCGTTTTTTTGCACTGAAAATAATTAAAATGACAGGATTTTCAAACCGATTTATTGATGTTCTGATATGTTATAATTCGACTCATGAAAATGCCCACCAAGCTCGTATCATTTCTGAACAACATTTATAAAATCCCCGTGTACCAAGCGAACATACATTTCTATCCGTTGTGTAACATTTAAGAAACACACTGGTTGTTTTTCGTGGTAAACTTATAATAGAGACCAAACTGGTTCATTTTTAAGAAGAATTCATATTTGTGTCGGAAATATGGACATGCATTTTGAACATTTATTTTGGCAAATATCGTTTATGTTGTATGACGAAATCGATTTGAAATTATTTTTGCGAATTAAAATTTAATATTAAATTTAGAATAAAATTTAAGAAATAGTTGATTGAGTATTGAAATCGATTTCTCAAAAAATACTCGTTTCTGTGTAAATTTAAATTTGCAAATCGACTTGAATTGTATATTAAAGTGTAGTAAATGTTTTGGCATTTTTTGGCAACGTGGCAACGTTGCACAAATATGTGATATTCTCAAACTACGTGATGACACCAGTTAGTTCATGAACGTCGAAACAAGGGCAAAAATAAAATATTTTTTAATAAAATTACTTTTTCGAAAATTTGGGAAAAACGGATCCCCATATGATCTCAATCTTCATCAGTTAAAATACGTAGATATATACGTAAATATGTAGATATTTCAATAACACCCTGTATAACCCAATACCTGCAATCAGTGACCTGTTGCGTGCAAATATTTCCCTTTTAGTATCCAAGAAATCTTCATTTCGTCTTTTTCTTTCTGGAGCAACTGAAAAGTGATCTATTTCTACCTTTCTGGATGAAATATTTCTGAATCTTTCTCTGCCAATCCAAGCAAAACTATGTAAGGAGATTATCACGGTCAGAAGTTATCCTTAAATTCTTTGAAATTCCATTCCAGACTTAATATAAACGCAAGAGTGATGGAATTTTATGATGTTCCCCAAAAGAATTTACGTGTAGTGTATGCACTCATTACAGCTGCGTTCCAAACTGCTTTTGTGAACAAATTTGCCCGCATGCAATAAATCGAGCGAGAAACAGACAAACACGTTGTTTCGACGTGATTTAGCCATAATAATAACAATAATAATAAAAATCCTGCTAATGCTATCAGGAGTCAAAACGTTAATATGGACGTTGTCGAATTTTATTGAGTCTAGACTTTAAAGCAGACAAATAACGTCATTTTCCATCTACTCATACATACCCATCATCATCATCATCATCATCATCAATGCGGTAAAAACAACGGAATATATACATATGTAGTTCACAAATAAATTAAAATGAACCTCACAAACGGGATATTTCGAATTCGCGTTTTTATATTGTTTTTTCTCATCAAATTAATTAGTCAAAAATTGATTTTTTTGAAATTTTAATTGCCAGTTTCTCAAAAACTGTTATACATTGGAGACTTGCATCCAAAACAAGCTTATTTATCACATTGAAATCTATTAAACTGCGAGAATTTCAAGACGCAACTTCAAATAAGTAGTTCTCGAGAAAATCGAGTTTATATCCTACAAAAAATTGCAATTTTCGATTTTCTCAAAAATCATTTCTTTTAGCTATATATATAGTATATATATATTTTATTTTATATCTTCCCTTATAAAGACTCGCGCTCGATGCCCGGAAAAATTATACAATCAGGATGTTGTTCTGTCTCGTCCTGCTGTTCGGTGCAACAAATTAAATAAAGAAATACGATCGGACGAAAGACAAGTCGCCCATAAATCTCATGCTCCTGCTATTTCGTCTCTCCTCCTGCTCCCCATCTCCCACTCTGTCTTTCTCGCTCTCTTGCATACGGATACATAAACTCCCTTTAATTACGTCGAATAAATGGCCCTTTTGGCTTTTACGTGCATGGTCTGAAATGTGAACGTTGACCGCGTTTGTTCGCCCTATCTACGAATATTCGAGCAGTAGAAATTGATTATTCCTATTAAGCGAGCAGGAATTTATTAAACGAACCAGAACTATGACAGAAAGGGCAATAGCTGGCAAAAAAAAACTACGTCTGAAAATGAATGACAACACGACCAAATGAAATACATCTTCTTCCTTGGACCGCATTAATAAGGCTAGAAATATCACATCACGCCTATTTGCATAAATTTCACATAAGTCACTGCTTTTTCGATTAAAGAAAAAAACCAAAAAATCTGCAATGTTGCCGCTTCCGCAATCATTTACAGAATGTTTAGGATTTTTTTTGTAGAAAATTACTAACTCGTGGACGTTCTTCATTAAAACCTATTTCGACGTGATTGATGGTCGACAATTAATCTTTCTGGGGCCAATTAAAAACGCTAATAAATTGTTTTTTTTCTAAAAGATGGCGTAACTTTTATGCAACCAATCAGACCGCTGAAAATTTATAGCCAATTACGGTACCCTCGTTTGACATACGACAGTGAGTGGTTGCCTACTCTATACTTTTTCCACTAAACGGCAACCAACCGCAATGGCTGAAAGATTGTGTTTTTCAAAGGGAATTTATTAAATAATTTTTGTTCTGCACGAACGATTATCCAGGCAAAAATGGTCGAAGTCGCCACGATGACCTTCTATTCGTAAACAACTGAACAGACGCTATTCAATTGCACCAACTTTCTAAAATTGTCCGTTTGGAGGTCTTCTGGTCTACGATTGCATTAGAACAAATTATATTGCCTAGGCTCACTCAAGGTTCCATTGACGTGCAGTACAATTTCCAGCATTATTTTATAATTTCAATTGAAAGATAATAGTCGATCGATTGGGTGGTAATATTAATGATAATTAGAGAACCGTACCCGCTGATTGATAATTCAATTTAAATGTCCCAGAGAGGATCGTTAAGTTCGGCTTAATTTTAATCACCCAAGCAATTAGGATTTTCTACGAGAAGATAGCAATGCTGATGATAATGATGATGGTGGTGGTGGTGGTGGTGGTGCTTATAATGGTCAGAAATAGAAATTTAAGATTTCTATGTAAACTACGGAAAAACTATACTTGTTAATGGATAACCCTCTCGATTTATGTATTTTCTTATCTAAACGTAGCCAAATAAAGAATCATCATCATCACCATCATCAGCAGCAGCAACATCGTCTTCGTCTTTGTTGTCGTTGCGTTGTTTATATTATTTGAAGCATTGCACGGGATCTCATTGTCAACCGTCTGATGCCCTCTTTATATTCGTTTTATTGAACTGGGCAACAAAGCACAGTCAGTGTCTTCACTCTCTGTCTGGGTCTTTTCCATTTCATGTTATCAGTCAAGTGAACGAGAAGGTTTTAAATCCAACAGTGGCGTAGGTACATAGGGGGAAAATATCACCCATCAATAATCAGACAATTGAGAAAACAAAACCATGTTTTCTCTTAATATTAGGGGACATTTCTTTCTCAAATAGTTGTTATTTCTGTAATTTGGGTCATCGATCTGCAATCGGGGGCAGTAATAATATTATTAGATGTGAGAGGACATTGACTGTCGACAACACTTATCACGAGCATAACAGTGTTGTTGTGCGTCAAGATGGGCTTAATTTTTAGAGAAAAAGCACGATTGTCTAATAACAATGAAAATTATTGCATTTTGCATTGATTGCAATAAAAGAAGTTTGCCAAATTCAAACTTGACAAATTGGTGGAGGAACCACTTAAAAAATGTGAACGTTTTGTCTGAAATTTAACTGCAATATTAATAACAGAATAAAGATAAAAAAATAGTGCCTCGTAAATAGAATATACCACACGACCTAATCTATTAAGTTCCTGTACCTAAACAAAAGGGCAGGGTTCTTAAATATCCAGGACGCTCAAAAACTTAGGATAACTCCAATAATTGTTCCCAATCACAACTATCTTAAAAATTCTAAAAGAAGTGCAACTGCACCACTATTTTTTTTGGTACTGGTAATAGGAACCAGTAAAACCTTAAATTAAATTTTGAATATTTTTTTTTCAGTCAACGAAGGCGTTGAAAACAAAAGATGAAATACTCTATTGCTTTGTCACAGAACGACCTTTAAGGTTGCCTGTTGGTACCTCGAAAACAATTGAAAGCATATTAAAACGAAGAAAGAGAGTGGGGAGGGTGAGCCACAGTTAAGAATAATCACTTCTTCTTTTTCTTCTTACGACACCACATAATGAAGAATGCGGATATACACACACACACACATATACACATGAACATACACTCTTTGGCGCGGTTACCGATGCGTTGGAATGCTCACCATAATGGAAAAAAAAGAACCATGACCAGAGGGTGTGCGGGACGAGGCGAAAGAACAATAATTACTTCATAGGGAAATGGAAATGCAACAATAAAATTAAATAATAACATCCAGGTATCGTATAAATTAATTTGATGCGAAGTAAATGGGTTGTAAAGATAATTTATAGATTGCACCACCGCGAGCTCAGTTTTTTCCTTCTTCTAACGGATAATTGATGGGTGCAGTTGAGGAATAGGTTATACATATATAGTGCAGGTACCACCTATTTGCTTAAGGAACCCGAAGAACTGGTTTTATTAACTATATATAGAAAATATTTAACGGTTTTTTCTTTAATCTTCGGGAAGAAGGAAAAAAATATGAAGGCAGCTACCGGATGATGTCATTGCGGCATTTTTGTTAAATATTAAAATCGCGTGAAAATTCTTCACGAAGATACATTAATAACAATTACCTGCTGCATTGCATGAGCAGAAAACTCTTTTATGACGAATGGTTTCGAAAGAGGCCATCAGGTATTCCTTTGGCGGCCTCCGGCAGGATTGGTATGCATGTAATAGAGAAAAAAATATCGCCGATTCACACCTGCAACTCCCAAAATATTCTTGTCACGAGCTTTTGTTGTTTTTCGCCTCTCACGTCTAACAGTGCCACAATAATTTTTTTATGACTTCTTGTGGTATGACTAATTTTCCCTTGCAAGCCGGAGCTCTAGGTAATATTTATTGTATAACGTGTGTGCGTTTAATTTAACATAAATCAGGAAACTATCCCGGTCTCTGGACGGGTTGCAAATCGTAATAATGCGATGGCGTGTCGCGCGCCATTTTGCCGCAAATTTGCTTTGCTTGGAAGTCCGATGCGGGCAGGGCAGGGGGACTGCGGCGAGGATTAACGGAAAATTATGCGAAAATGTTCGCGGTCCGATGATGAATTTATGGGGCGTGGAACGGCACGACTTCCAACACGATTAAGCCTTTAAATCCCGAATCTACAAAGATGCCCCACCAGTTGCAATAAAAGCAGTTTTTAAGTGACATTCCATTAAGAGATGCGCTTCAAAATCAGAAATTAAAAAAAAACAAAACTTGGTCATTTCCTCGACGCTTCTTTTCCTTCAGAGGACAATTTTCCAATCATACTTGCAAACTTTTCCCACCCATATCATGAGAGCAAGTGAACCGAAAAAAAAAATTCTCCGTTGGACCATTTAGGGACCTTGTTGGCAAAAACACCCCAAGTTTCCATAGAAACCGCCATCATTTCAACCCGGAGGGGTGAAAACGACAGGAAAACCTTTAGCTGATTTCCGTCCTCATTCGTATTTTCCCATGGCAGAATGACGTGACGCAATGCATATTAATTCATGGCTATCAACGTCAACCTCCTGAAGGTCACACGCAAGTGAAAAGACCTCACGCTCGATGGTCTAAAAGTGATGATGATGATGATGATGAGGAGGAGGAGAAGGAGGAAGAGGAGGAGAAGGAGGAGGAGGAGAAGGAGGAGGAGGAGGCACCAGCCGTAGCGGCAACAGCAGCAGCAGCAACAACAACGTTTACTTTCGATTAAGAAGACCTGACTCTACATCGGGTCGTTCACCTTCTTTTAGGGTCGAACGCCTTCAACCAGCGGTACGTACACACACATACATACATACACACATACAGACCTAAGAGGAAGCGAAAACCGCTTAAGAGGATTTATTTTGCTATACTACAACAATGGCAATTAGAATAAAAGGATTTTGCAAGTCGAGCAAGGAAGACGAGAGAAATATTCGAGCGTCACCCCTGTGGGGTTCCCTTTCACAGTAGAAAAATGACGATTTCCTGTTTCTGATTGTTTATTAACTGAAACTGATGTAATTAAGATTATTACGTAACCTGGTGCGCGTGGATTTAATGGCTTTGTGGTTTCTTTATTGAGGAACAGGTTTTTATGGTAGCGGCTATACTATTTTTTTTCTCTCGCTCGAAAAACATCGGCATCAAACAAACCGACAATTACTCGTCACGAGGGTGGGAGGGGACGGGGGGTAAATGTCAATGAGCCACCCAAACCTGTAATTTTTGGGGCGGTAATGGAGCCTCGCCGCCTCGTATATGTACATCGTCATTAACATTTACACCCGATTGTTCTTGGATACGTGGCTCTCGTTAAATTTGACACGTAAATTGACTATTTCTTTTCCAAACTTAAAGGCCAATGAACGCAACGTTGACAACAAGCTGTATGGAGATGCTCCACCAGGTGACAAACAAAAGCTTTCTACAGTTTATTACAGTAAGATTCGTGGTAAAAAAAAATTAATTCTTAGTTATTTTTCATGACTATAGACAATAAGAAGAGCAGGAGGAGAAGGAGAAGGAGATCACGTCCGTCGTACGGCCGGACTGCAAGTCGCGCATTCCCAATCCCATGCAATCTTTTGTTAACGGCCCTCGCATACAAACAACGATTAAATGGCTATAAAAAAGTATATCTCACTTATGAGAAGTTACTTTGTCTAAAACCGAAACGTAAAGGGTGCGTGAGAACTTGTTCATTTTCTTCATTGTATTTTTTCTTGTTTTAGAATAAACTCTTACTTCTACCATGAAGCATGTTCTCAACGTTGTTATAGTTTAATTCAAATTAGAATTAAATGAATGTTTTTTTTAATATATGTCCTCGTCTGGACAACAAATAAGCATCAATCATGCTGCAACAAAGGCCAAAGGCCAGAACGCAGTGCATGTTTTCTTTTTTCATTTCGTATCTCCGTTCCCCCTTCAGTCCGTCGTATAATCATCATCATCATCAGTATCATCCAGTTTTGTTCGTCAAAAGCAACAAAACAAACGATTCTTATGGGCGGTAATCGCGTCACACGAGATAGACGACCCCATTTGGTCGCGGACTTAATTTTCCGATGCACCAGCAGATAGAGCGACGTGATGATGGTGTGGGATGTGCACGCTAAACACGTCTATGTCTGTCTGTATATTTGTCTGTATGCGGACCACTTATCTGGCCTAATGGGAAAAATAAACATCAGAACAAATTTGCCTAAACGAGATAAACGGGGTCGGGTCTCCAGTTGAAATTTTTCTATTCGTATTTTAGCTAACTGATTAGGTAGGAGTCCCAGAGTTCGCGAACACATACGAGTTCGGAATGACAATTAAATTATGCAGCCACCATAATGATGATTATGTATTTCTCGTCATTCTTCTTCTCATTTGAAAGAAAAGAAGAAAACTTGTAATAGGCTACGCGCCGACACGGTCGAACGAACCCGGAAAAGTGCGTTTGTTCGGTCAAATACAATGGCTTATTCAGGTTTGCGCATTATTATTTTATTATTGCAGGCACTGGTGCGTTTTGTGCCCGATTTTTCCTTTTGTTTTTTAATTGAAATTAATGTGCCGCAACGTTGCCACATAGGGCCGTGCATTTTCGAAATTCAATTTTAATACCACCTGTACCGATTGTTGTAACACATGAACTAAATGTTTTAGAATTGCGGGCTTAAATGGCACAATTCAAAGGTTTTTCGCATCTATTTGTGCATAACTACAGTAAATAACTTCAGAGAGAAAGAGCGGTGATGCCTGCTGCAGTTTTGCACAAAACGTCAAGTATGATAACTGAAATCTGCGAGACTCTAGAGTGGCTGCAGTTAATTACCGCTTTGGATGTAAGCGCGAAATTAGGTTCATTTTAAGTATTTTATGCACAATCTGACAATAAGGTAGAACCACTGGCAGAGCATTAGAACGCTATTGTTTTAAAAGCGGAAATCTGACGGCACGCACAAGAAAAAAATCCGACGGAAAAGGGAGCGAGAAAGCGAGACAAAGAGGGTCGAAACGGGGTTCCGGAACGCACTCGCTCTCCCCCGTGAGCCTCTTATGGGAGGGAAGGGGGACCTCCCTTGGCGCGCATTGAAAATATCTGGGTCAAACGCTCAAACACAAAAAGCCCCCCTACACATACTACAAAGGACGATTAGGATCGCAGGCAAGCAAGCCAGCAAGCAAGCTAGCTGGCGGCTAAATCGTATATTTCTTGTTGAATGCATTAAAGGTCGATTTATTAGCGTGCGTAATGGTGAAAAAGGGCGTTAATACGATTAATGGCTTGTGTCTTTCTTCAAACCAGGTCGAAACATTTTGAGGCAACTGTGCTTCTTTAGTGTGTCTATGTAAAATATAGGGAAGAATAACAACAACAAAGGAATAATGGTTGTTGAGAAAGGAGGATATAAAGAGAAGTTTACATAGTCGAATAAAAACGCTCGGCCGTTTGTCTAGGTCCCCAGACAACAAAGGGCCCTCGCAGTAGCATCAGCGGCAGCAGCACCAGCTCCAGAGCAGGCAGAGAGAACGAAGCTGCTGACATTTAGGACTCATATTTTTTATCGCCCCGTCGCTTATCGATCCTAGAAAGATAAACTTTTACGTTCCTCTTCGGGTGCGGAAACAATGGAAAGGCATATTTTTCTTGAAAAAAAAGTTTTTTTTTTAAATAAATACACGCAGTGTACACACGATCCACAACTCTTAGCCAAGAAATCTATTTTGGATCGGCGGCATAGGCGAAATGTTTTCGCTCTAGCCACAATGTCTAGCCTCGATATAATCCCGCTTTTAGTAGAGCGACGTTGTCGCAGTTTTTCAAATTCCTCACATATCAGGACATCTATAGTTGAATACATTTATATGGAAAAGTGGCAACGGTTTATGGATATATTAACTCACACACGGATTAAGCAGTCTAAGCCGTGTTTACCTTTTGGCATCATTACTACAGCATTACTAATGCTAACGCAAATAGATTTTTAGCACTTTAACGTTTGTATTCGATTGTTTAAATTTCGCTTCAATTATGAAAACAAAAACCTCAACATTTTCTTTTTCTCGGTTCTAATTTTTCGAAAAATTGACAAAACCCAGTTGAATTGCCATTGTTTATCTCAAAAAATGATCAATAAAACTGCGACCCGACTTGGCCTCATCGTGATCACGTCTGCCGTGTGGGCAACCCGTTATTGCTTTTGTTTATTTTCGAGAGAAACCGTCATACTTGTCAAGCGCCTATGTGTCTTCATTAAAAAAATTATCTCGGCCCGTAAATAAACCCGCAAACGATGTCATATCGGCCTTGGCTCGGGGCGAAATTGAACAATTTGCATAAATTCAGACCGAAAACCAGTACCACGCTTCTGGGACTTTATGGCGGGTACGACCAAAAAAAGTACATAAAAAAATCACTATGGCCGTGCTATCGTTCCGAATCTTTGCTCGGGGAAACAACCCGAAACAAAAATTGCTTAGTAGGCGTTAAGTTCAACCTTGGTGGAAAATCGCTTACTTCATACAATTTACGAATCGTGTGCTGTGGTTGTAATGGACAAAAACCGGGCGGGGACATTATGCACCACCTGTTGTAGTGTTTAGTATACCTATATACATACATACATACTGAATTTGAATACTTACATGAATCTGTATCCTGCGCATGCGCCGATGGCATGGACAAGCGAATAGCGTTCAATCGCTCCTTCGTGTTATAGCCAAGACCGCTAGCATTCGATATCTTGCTAAACACGTGGAAATTCGTTAGCAGAAAGTCACTAATACCACCACCACTACTAGCACCACTACTCGTACTATTTTTCAACTCACCAATCCGATTAGTATACGAGGACCCGTGCTCGTTGTTGTCGTAAACGTTCGTTATTCGAGAATTTCGCGTCACCAAAGCGTTTCGAGTGTCGTTCTCTCCTTTACTACTATTTGAGGTTAGAATAGGACGACCGTATATTACACTAGTATCACTGGTTGCTTGCCTTAAAACTACTAAACTGGAAGAGGATATCGATTTGGAATTATGTGGATGTGGCTGTTGTTGTTGTTGTTCAATGCGCGTGCTCGAACTTCGGCCCACCTCGGTGGTCAACAGGATGACGCATACATAACAAAACAATATGGAGGCCAGCTGTGTAGCCTTGAGGGCTGCGGTCGGCGGTATCCTGACCGGCGGCAACCCTTCATATAAAGATACCACGGTGACGTCACTTTTTTTGATATGTGATATGTTCGACTGATGACACTCGAGTGTTTTTGACACTGAACAACTGTCTTACGTGAGGCAACACGCACGCGTCGGGTCCCAATTGGATATGTAGTCTTTTTGAGAAACTACTAGGGCACTGGCACGAGTCGTGCATCTTGAAAACGATCGTTTGGAGTTCGCTGGTACCATTTTTCTTTTCAGAACGCTGCCAACTCGAACGAGATTATTGCTGGCCCACAGAACCTGAAACAAAAAAACGTATAAGTACATTAGTTAGTTTTTTATTTTAAATCTGTCAACGCTGTTCAAATCTCAGATCTCTTTGTCATCTCTCAAATGTGTTTTAACTCGGTTGGACTATTAGGTAATAGGACGAGATGGAAATTGAAGAGTACTTGTCAGAAAATAAATAATAAGTAGTAAGGGTCAGCATATGCAGTGTTGCAAAAATTGCATTTGCAAAAAACGCTTTGCTCGCGACACTTTCAAGAAGCAACAACATGTTATCTCATACAATGTTGAAAAGATAAACTTGAAAAACACATTTAATAAAACAAAAATGACGGCAAGACAATATTATGGGTAATCGATCATCATGAATTAAAGCCATTGTTGCCAAGTGTAGAAATAAATAATTAAAAAAAAAATTAAAATTGAAAACTAAAAATCAGGTCATTTCGATAACAACATACACATAAACTAAGCTGTGTTGCCAAATTACAGATTAAATCCCTGACGATCATATTGAAGATATTTGAGCCGTAGAAATGTGTTTTTGGTTGTCTGAACGAAATGTTGTATGTTTATTTATTAGGAAATTTTGTTCTTCTAGATCCTCTACAGTATGATTGCACAAAATCCTTTCGGCATCGAAAACAAATCCAGAGAAAATTAAATACAAAGTGTCTCACGATCAGACGATTTATTTTAAGTGTCTTCGGTTCAGATGGCGTACGGTACGTTCCTTTCGCGTGCCCTGATTGACATGGACAGCACGCGGACGGTTTGGCTTTAAGCCAAAAAGCCCTATTTTGGAATGATCGAAACAGAAAAAAGTGTTTATCATATGGAATAATCGTTTTAACATTACAAAAAGGCAAACGAGGTTCAGCGTCAAGGAAATTACATCAACTGAACTGAACGAACAGTTTTTGTTTAGTCTGAACCGAATTTAATAATCAAAGGCGGTTAGACTAGGAATAAACACACGGCCTTATTTGAAAAATAAGCGTTTATAGATCGGGAGAGCTTAAGGGCCACGCAGTGCCACCACCTGGACTATGAGGAATAAATAGTATAGAGAACCTGAGGACGGCAGACCAACGCAGGTTCTGCTTTTAGCTATTTTATGAAGAATGCAGTTTGTTTTTTATTTTTCTTTTTAAGAGCTTAGGATTGAAATTGATGACAGGTGACAGGTTACGAGAATTAATTAATGATTTGAAGAAAAAAATAGGAAAACAACAATTAAAATTTAAGGAATGCGAGTCGATTTATCACGTTGATGATTTTTTGCGCCAATTAACTGACGTGGAAGAAACAAAAGTCTTGTTCTTCAGCTTATTAGACCTGGTGCGATAATGATCTTTATCTTTTTTTTTAATGTTCTCGTTCCGCATAAAACACGGGTCGTAATACATATTCGTTTTAACGAATATTAATTGTGTGTAAAAAAATTTTGGTCAGACGTCGCCCAAAATTGCGAAACCGGAAAAATTCGACGGAAAACTGGCAACGTTGCACGGGCCGCCGCCGTACGTCTATGGATATTTTTAACTCGGAAAGCTATTTACCAGTATGCTGCCAAAAAACCGAACCATGGACAAATAGACGACTGGTCGACGTATAATAATTATTATTTATAATGGTTTTATTACCAATAGGTACCCTTTGCATATAGCGGAGAAAATTATGCATCCACGCACACACATATTGTCTTTTTTCAAAAAATTACTTATGCGCACTTTCGACCCAAAACAAATTCGTTAGCTTTGCTAACTGATTTGAATATTTGGCGCCTTTGCACGCAGAACCTGAAGAATTCCAAACATTTTGAGGGCACCGACGATTATTTATAATCGATTTTCCGAGTTATTTATTTGTTTTCCTTTTTCTCTACTCGAAAACCAATTCTTCCATTAATAAAGCGGGATAAGAAAAACGCCCCATTGCAATGGAACAGAACAGGTATTAAAATTATTACGATATAATCGACATTATTGAGCGTAGGACGCGTCGATGCATAACAATCGACGACTTTCCTATCGGGACAGGTGTTTGATTGAAGACGAAGAAGAAGAAAATGAAGAATTGACCGCATGACGCTGATGGACTGGAAGAGATTTCCAATATTTAATTTTAATGGACGGTTTAATAACAATACCTAATCTTGATTGGATCTTGTGGCGCTGAAGCCAGAATTTAAAGAATAAAAATATTTTCTTCTAACATGTGTGCGTGTGGGTTTGGCTGGGAATAACCGACTCCAAAAGAAGAAGTTCTTATTGCATCCTTGACCCCGGAAACGAATTCGATCGGCCATTGTTTTTAAATTTGGGCGCTTTTTTTTCGGGTAATTTAAATGGAATGCCTGCCATGGGTCAATGGCAAATGCGGAGGTTATCGTCAAACGGGTTTTTTTTTCTAGTCGAACATCACTTTTTCAAGGATAAGTGGGATCCATGGACACATTAAAAGAAGAAAAACGAGGCATAAGACCTAGAATTAAAAAAAAAACTTCGTCATGCGTGGATTGGTTGATTCTTGGCATCCATGGTAAGATCATTTTGAGGACTCGTTTTTGTGTCCATGCTTTGGGGCCCATGTGTGCGGTTACATCGGTTATACAACAACAACACGTGGAAGTCGGTCGTAACAGATTTTCTATTGTTTCTTTTTTTTTGTTTCATTTATGTATACGATATTTTACTTTTAAATTTTCTTGTGGCTTTCTAGCTATTCAGCCTCGACTGAAAGAGCCATCAAGGCGGTTTATTACACGAACTTTACGGTAATTTTGTATAACATGTCCTTTACTATGTCTCATACATAGAAAGGTCGTAAATTGATATCTATATTTTTTTATTCTACTGGTATTTTATTACGTATTTTATCAGCTTTGATAATTTCTTTTTTTTTTCATTAAAATAGAATTCAGGATAGTTACAGAGCGAGCGGGAAATGTAGCTAATGTAGCTACAAAAAAGAGATAATTTCGTCAGTTTTGTATACGTTTATTTTCCTTTTGTATTTTTATACTACTCTTTTTCATATTCTGTTAAAGAAAATTTTATTTTTATACGAGATATTTAACCTTTTTTGTTATTCTCTTCAGTTATGCACGGCTAAAACAGCGATAAAGGTATTTTATTACATCATTTTATGACAATTTCCCTCTGTCTCCTGTACGCGTAAAAATGTTATGGGCCCGTTTTAGAATTCGAAATCCATAATTTAGGACGACAATTTCTGTGCTAAATTCGTACCTATTATTATAGAAAATTGAAAAATATTGCAAAATTCATTCACCTTTTTCAAGTTCATAAACCAAATATCCAAAAATTTCCGGTTCCCTTAATGGAATTCGCTGAGGCACCAAGGTCGAACCCGTGCCATCATCTGCAATTTTAAGATGTTCAAATTTCCAAAAAGGAACAATAATAAGACCATCTCTCTCTCTGGCTCTCTCTCTTTCTCTAGCTCTTTCTTTCTTTCTTTCTTTCTTTTTCTCTCTCTCTCTCTCTGTCTTTCTCTATCTGTGCTTCGGTTTAACTTTCAATTCGATGGTTCCCATAAAGCAAGGACATATTTTCCCAAAAAACAACTAATTTTAAGCCAATCAAGATGAAATGAAGAAAATAAAATGAATGCCATCTGTAACAATAAAATTCGTTCCCCGCTTAAACGTCACGAAAATTAAGGTTATGTAAAGTGTGTAAAATCGAGCAATTGCGCTTATATTTTTAGGTGACGGCAAATGAAGAACGAGACGAAGAAAAACAATAGAACGGCTTTTTTTCTTCAAACAATGGACGCTTCAGAAATAGAAAATAGGTACATACATTATCTCTTATCAAGTCTAGGGTGGCTACGAACGAGTTGATGCTCCTGATAAAAGAAAAAACAATCGCGTCACATCGACACACACACAACAAACAATTGATGATAATTGAAAAAAAAAAGAGTCGCGCTCTCTGTCACATCGGGATGTGTCGCCGCGGCACTCTAGATCCACGGCTAGCTCTTGCCACACGACTGTTGTTCATAGCCTGCTAGATAATAGAGAAATTTTCACACTGCCATTTACGCGTGCACATTCCCTTGCACCTAAAATATCGACTTGAAACGTTGATTAATGACAATTAAGGTTGGCCAGACGGTCCGCTGTGTTCTAAATGTTATGTCTGTGAGTTCTAATGTTTGAAAGTAATGTGAAGCGAACGCGGTCCGTTCCGTTACGTACCGCTCTGATGGCCGCCACGAACTGGCTGTGCCTGCCTGCCTGCTCGCCTGCGAGACGCCGGTGCTGCCGTGCGGTGGCCGATCGGCTTCGTTTTTCTGTTTTCTGTGTTGTTGGCCAGGAAAATCGCAGGCGGCGGCGGAGATGGCAGGACGACGACGCGGACGCTGGACTTCGGCGCACCAGAGGGCCAGACACGGCAGGACTGAAACCAGGCAGTCGGCAAGTTTCGGGTTTCTTCCAAAATTTTTGCCAAATGGAGAGAGAAACTCTCGGTTTCCTCAAAATTTTATTACACTCGTAACAATCGTATCCTTAAATCAATGAATTGAAGTATTTGGCTGGAAAGTATCAAAACAGAAAAGAAATATATGAGAAAGACATCTGGAGAAAATCTACCATTTTGGCTGCAATATAGGTATGCTTTTTGCTTTTTAATTCCAATATCCAATTTGTATGGTGCGACAATTCAGTCACTAATATTAACACTGCAAACCATTAACATGACCGAACTCCTCAAATCAGCCACCCCCTGATGCTCCTCAACTCGCTTCCTTGACACTCTTGACGTTTCCATAACTTAATTAACTCTGAACGTCCTCTTGACACGACTATCGTAACCCCTCGCGGGACCACTCGAACTCCGGTCGCATATCTGCTATTCAACTTTCAATAACCCTCAGGAATAGGTTTTAATTAGAATTAGAAGTTCTTTAGAAGGAACGATTATATGAATTTTATTGATTGTTATTCAGCACTAAAAAACATCAACGGGAAAAAACCCATAAACCAACAATTATACACATATAAACACAATCGCTTCTATATTTCAAGTAAAATCGATTGTCTTTGTGTGTATTCGGTTCTAGGTCCCATCCCTATAAACAATTTTTGTTATAGTATTTAGGCACTATTCTTCATAAAAATATCGATAACGAACCCCTATCTGATCTGACAATGAGTAAAAACCGTTTATAAGAATCAAGACAAAATGGTAATTTTCTTTAAACTTGAGGGCATTTTTCCTGGTTAACTTAGATGGGACTCGTCTGCTTGTAATGACTCGAAAATCATCATTATCTCTCTCGACGATCATCATCGATGTGCGTCTAGTCTAGTAATTCACCGAGAGAAAAAAAGAGAAAGAGAGATAGAGAGAAAGAGAGAGAGAGAGAGAGAAAGAGAGCGAACGCGTAAGAACGTTTTATGGGACTGGTTTGAACGAGAGATAAAAGTCATCCGACCGTAGAACGAAGAACAGTTGAGAAGAAGAAAAAAATGCTCGAGTTAAGACAACGAAGAAATCACGGCGTGTCCGCTTTTTGCCCAACGATTTTGTGACGCTTTAAAAAATACTCTCGTCTCGTTTTTTTTTTAAGTTCATTTAATTAGACGGATCATGAAAAGAAAATGACGTTCCAGATGACTTCCAGAAGTTTAAACGAAGAAAAATCTGTGTTTTGTTGTTGGCGGAGAGTAAAAGAACGAAACCATCATCAACTTTTATTCCGTAGCATTTTTCTCTTTGCCGCTTACATTGATTGACCGCCACGTAATTCCGCTATTAAGGACGTCTGGCTGCTGCCTCTGCTCAGACAAAACAAAATCACCGCGAAGAAATAGGAATGTGCCGTTCAGATATCGATCAGCAAACTATTCCTCTAACAGACACATATCTTCAAATTTTCCCCTTTCTATCCGGATTTAGTACAACTAACGACACATTCCATCACCCGAAAAATCGATACAAGGAACGTCTTGAACATTTCTAGCCAAGGGAGACATTCCTACACTTAAAAAACCTTTAAACGTTAAAGTCGTGTCTTGTATTCGTCAGAGTTTTAGAGAAGTAAAAGGGCCTGAGTTGCGTGCTGTTGTGCCTTTAAATACGAAACTTGAATTTGAATTCCATTATGTTTTAGCGCCAGTCAATTTAGCATAAAGCTTCTAGATTGGCTTTCTGTTCGGATATAATTTAATTAGCTTGGATTTAGTGTCTTTCCAGCGGGAACTTCATTGCCGTCCGCGCTCAATTAGTCGCATATACACAGGGTGTTCATTTACTAAAATGACAAATTAATCATTCTGTTTAGACAGAAGAAGAACTCGATACTGTTGGCAACGTTGATCAAATTAGATAACTGACCTGATGTTTTTTTAAAGAAATCTCTGAAGTTTAAGTTCAATAGCGTCTTGACTTAATGCACGGGTGTTTTGAATCGAATTGACTCAGTCCGATGTATACGAACATAAATAAAAGCCTGTTGCAACATGAAATATTCAGTGCACATTTATCGTCTCAGAAGGCGCTCCCGACATAAGTTATATTCGCTGCGATCCTGCTACTGCTGCTACCTCTATTAGTTTTGCTACTGCTACACAAAATGGCCGGCCGTGAGATATATCTTAAATAACCGGCTATATTTTCTATTGTGAAACGTTTGCTTTATTGCCATCCTGCATTTTCCTGCTTTAGCTGATTTTGATTTAAAACTTCACACCGCCTTACGTTTAGACCGTTATTGTTATGGCCTGATAAAAGATTCACGTATCGCGAAAACGTCCTCCCCTTGGGCTGTAGACGAGAAAGCAATCGTCTTCTCGTAAATCATTTAAATCTCCTTGGATAATTGGAATTAGGCGGCGCACAATTTCAATTGTTTTTTTTTTTTTCACCCGCAGGATGATGTAGAATTCTGCTGATTTCCTATGCTTAAAACGTTCCGTGGACCCTAATCTTTGAACTGGGAATTAAAATATTAGACTTTAGCTCACGTCCAACGAACGCAGGATGATGATGAGTCTGAAACTTTGGCGCGCCATTGTTTACCTTTGTAATCGAGAGAGTGACAGAGAGAGAAGAGACGCTTCTGGAAAGACAAACACAATCAGCCTGACTGAAGGAGAGACACGTTGTTCCAGTGTTGACACTAGCTGCTAGTAGAAAGAGAGGATGGCGATGATAAATTGCTCGTAATGCATTCGATTCGAGATGAACAAAGAGGGAAAGAGAGCGGTTTATGACCGTGACGAGAATACAATAATTATTATTTTATGAAACGGGGCAGTTGTTTTTCAATTACAGCCACGATTCCTTTATTATTTACAATGGGATCTGCGACACGAATGACACAAAGCAAGTCATTACAAGGGTGTTTATTCATTGAAAAATGAGACATGAGAAAAAAAATGAGAAATGTTAACAACGTTGCTGCTAGAATATAGTCGAAAAACAAAAAAAAAATAAAGCGTCTTATGGAAAAAAAACAATGTACGTTCCATTTGCATTATTTTACATTTTTCCATATACAGTCGAAACAAAAAAGGATATTATTTAATGTTTTACACGAGCTGACGTCGTTGCAACTCAAAAAAAACAATAGCGATCGATCAGATGTGCATTATCTAAAACCAGATTTAATGTCAAAGTTTATACGTTATTTAAAATATTTCTGACTAGCAAAATGCATAGTTGGCAACACTCACTAGAAGAACAAAAGATCCGCCTTGTCTTGATTATAAATAATAATATACATACATACTCTATTTAATATAGGCAATGACGTAATTTTGGCAGCCACATAAACATCTCCTGTCTAGTGGATGTTCGCAAGCATAAACATCTTCAATTCTAGTGTTATACCATTGACAGGTCTTTCAAATTTGTCTGCAAATTATCCGATTGCTCATGCCGAGATATCGCTTTTGCATTGTTTCCAGTTTTCTTTTAATTTTAATTCACCCAAAATCTTACAAAAAGTTCTTCGCAGAACTAATAAAATAATCCAGTTTATTACTTTCCATTGCCGTAATGCCTAAAGTGTTGAGACGTCGCTCTCAAAGGATTTTTGCATTCCTGATCAAATATTTTGAGAGTACTCGAAAATAAGGGACGCCTTTTTCCACTTCTTGTTAGTGCAGTACGAAATGTAAGTAGGTAGTAAGAAATTTATTTTTAGCATTCAATTAGTCATACAGCTAATAAACAACACATCACTTCTATCCCCTCCAATATGTCATAATAATAATAATAATAAAATAATAAATTATAGAGTTAATCAATTCTCCTCCCCCCCCCCTCTTCCACCGGTAGTCCACCATTTTGTCATCTTCAGACATTCGCATCGAAGTAATTGTAAATTAAAGAAAATTTAAATCATATTTGTGTAATAAATATACGAGTAGAACTGACGAAACTTTAACTTTGTTTTGAACTTATATTTTAGAGAATTCTAAATGAGGTGCTCGACATTAAGTCGGATTGCACCCAAGGGCAATAGAGATGTAGAACCTGTTTATACAATTTTATAATAATAATTCTGTTACAAAATGGCCCAATCGGCAACATCGTAAAATCTCGCATGGCGACGTCACTGCCTATTTTAATAAACGAATTGTACATATAATTATATTTTATTCAAGAAATTTGAGGTCCATCCGGGAAGAACAAAACGTGTCGTTTGTTCTTCAAATTAAGTTGGCAATGATGCTACGTTCAATGCATCCATCGAATCTGATAAAAACTACATATTATAAACAGGATGTTTCTTAACTACATGTAAAAATTTAAGAGCCAAATTTTGGATTAATTTTAGATAGAAAATGTCTAATAAACATATATCAAATGTTTCATTCTTTTTATTTAAACACAACTTTTCCAAATAAATGGATTGGCAGAGGCGTCCCAATACCCAATTAGTCTTGGCTAGCAAGGTACTCATTATAATCGTATAGACTTTTATTTTTGGGGTGATGTAAAGAGACTTGTCTATATTGTGGCAAAAATCACTGTTAATCAACTTCAAGAGCGTATAATTGCTGGATGTGCAACAATACGCAATACACCGGGAATTTTTCAAAGAGTGAAAAATTCACTAATAAGGACTGAAGTTTGTATTACGAGTAATAACCGTCATTTTTTACAATTCTAATCTGCTTGCACTGATTAATTATTATTTAAAATGTTCTTCCAAAAAAATTCTATTTTCTTTGCAAAGCAGTGCGCCTGTCAAAAATGAACAAGAGAAGTTATTTGTTCTGTTTGAAACAGGGAATCTAAAAATTGGCCTGAAACTCGGAAAACGGCAAATGCAGTATAATACATTTTGTTATCAATAGAATAATAAAGATAACCCTTGTGCACGCCACTGCCGCATAGTAAAAAAATCTGAGCTCATGTAAATATTGGGCTTTTTACCACATATTAGCATAGTAAAGTTCAAACATCCAATTTGAGCCGTTTTGGAAATATTCAAAATAACGTTTTTTTTTGCCACATTCTAACGTTCTCTATTTAAAAAACAAAACGTTTCCAGACATATGTTTATTAAACATTTTTCATTTAAAATTAATCCAGGATTACGATCTTAAATTTTTTACACGTCGTTAGGCAACACCCTGAATAATATGGACATATGTGATTAATTAACATATTACCATACCGCAGGTCTTAAAAGGTTTCCCAGTTCCATAAAAACCACATTAGTCAACCTATGTTTGTCGAGGAAAATTTCACCTGAGGTAAGATATTTCCACTTTGTTGGAATTTTCCAAATTAAAATAATATTTTTTCTCGAAAACTAAAGAAGATAGAACAGCTGGAGTTTCCGAAAACTATCAAGGAGCAAAGTTTCATTGCAATTGAATCGTGAATTTCGAAAAGGTCTCATCTCCTTATTTTTAAATTTTACAGGAGAAACAAAAAATTGATTTATCACTTTTAATTATTAAAAGTGATAAAATTTTTGTTTGGAATGTGGAATATTGCAAATCTTTTAAATTAGGTACTATAAAACGTATAAGAAATACATATGCAACAGAATAAATCACACTTCTAGATTATTTAAGAAAATAATAGTTTTATTTATGTATCTTTCGAAAAACAACATTTGCAAGAACTCCGTTATGTCATTTGTTAGTGTCACTTTTCTGTCGATGCACCTTTTATAATAAGTATTCCATTAAATTTCTCATAATCTTTAAAAGTCACAAGTTAATTTTAATAACGGATATTTTATGAAAAATAGTGTTTGTGAATTGCAAAAATTGGTGTTTTTTGACTTGAGTATCGCTCTTTCCGGAAACCCTTCAATTAGTTGCGTCACTTAATAATAAAATCAAAGACTCGACCAGGCGATGAAGCAAAAGAAGTCATTAAGTTGTTTTTCTTTGATACAGGAAAATGGACACCATTCAAGTCTTGGCAACGTCGACAAATAAAATGTCAAAAGAGCGAAGATGTAATAAAAAAAAAGGAAACAAATAATGCGATTATTGGTGGTGAATTTAGCTTTTTTGAACGTCTCTCTTGGTAAATTGCATATCGTATAGGCGGCTTTATAAAACGCTAATGGCCACTCAAAAACCAACAAAATGGCATCGATTTTATAGATTCAATAGCTCGGCCGTCCACGATCATGTCCGTTCTTAATTGAATTTGGAAATAAACAAGTTTTTCTACTAGACGTGTGACAAGAGGCGTTTCATGCAATAAATGTGAGGTTATTAAAGTTTATGCAGTTCTGATGGACAAAAACCATCATCGATGAGCCATTATTCAGCGCTCGAGGATTATATTGGAAATTTTACGAGGAAATTGTGGCGAAACGGGGTATTTTTGTTTTCTGGGGCGTAAAACGATGTTAAAAGCTTCGAACAGTAAAAGTCGGTGCTCTCTATAATCCATCAAGATCTCTTTCTCTTGGAAAAAAATTCAATTCCATTTTATCCGGGGTGGGAAATAGGCGAACATTTATCTACCTAATACGGTACGTATGTACCTTTCTTTCTCTTAACGCCGCGTCCACTTTTGATGGATTATTTTCAAGCGAAGAAAAAGAGGTTTTTCAGTGCGTCCTGCAAATGTGTGCCCGGTGAGTTGGCGAATTCCTGCTGTGCTGCTGGTGCATCGTCCACGGCGTGTACAGCAGCACGAGCAGAGCCATCAGACGACCTCTCTTTTTGACAATGGCCACATAAACTTCATTCCAGCGATCACATCGTGAAAAACCCAATTACACTCCATTAGAAATCATCAAAATCATTAAACTATGAAACAACAATGCCTCAAAATCTAATAGAAACTAAATAGATCCAATCGTAGATAAAGTTTGCCATTAAATCTGGGCGGACCATTCTTATGGAATAGATTCTATCCGAGTGGGTTCGATCCGGTCGTGACGTAGTGTCTAGACTAAATCGGTGCCCTCCTGGCCCCTCGCGGTCGCGTCCGCCCTTCTGAAGGCAGACGCCGCCCCCGTTAAGCCACCTATAGCGCCGCCGCCGTTGTCGTGACGTCCGACAAGGCCCGCCATGATGATTTACTCGAACAGTGAAGAGGTTCCGGGTATTAGGGGTGGGGGTAAAGGGCCGCCAACAAGAGGAAGAGAGAAGGGACGAAACATGAAACGGTGTGGAGGCTCTTCATCATCCAAGTCAGCCTTTTTTCCTCTCGCTCTCGCTCTCAAGCTCACTGTGTGTCCGAGCGTTCTCTTTGAGCGTAATTTTTTCAAATTAATCAACTAGTATTGTTTTAAATTCTTACCGTATGCAGTCATAGAAAAGGATTTCTCAAGAAAACAGTGTGGCCGTGGCAACACTGTGATAATAGCATTAATGTTGCCAACCGTCAAATTTAAATGATAGTAGGCTGGGAATACGGCGCGCTGGCTGCCAATCTACCCTGCGAATTTTTCTATCATTAAAGGGGTCACTAACCGATTAATGCTTTATAAAATTGAAGTTTATTTGATTTTTTTACCCTCGTTGGACGCGATTTCGCTCTAAAGTAACCTTTTTTTCTCTCTTCCGTGTACAGTGACGGGTCATCAAAAAGAGTTTAACAGTTTCAAAATTAAAGTTCACTGGTTATTTGACTTTTTCTCAAACGTTAAAATATTACGAATTTACTTGAGTCGGTTTTAATAGGTTTTCACTTAATTTGTTCACCGAAAACCTGACGAAACCTATCTTAAAATAGGCTACACGAAAATTGCACTTTAACTGGCATTTGTTTTCATTCCTAAATTTCCATGATTCATTGCTATACACAGTCGACTTGTGAAAAACACCAATTAGTTTAATTCATTTCGAATGTTATTATTTAATTAAAGGGTAGAAAATTGCTTGACTTACTGAAATTCCTGCGTCTTGAAAGGGATTGCAGAGGATTTCTCAGTGGAAATTGCCACCAATCCTACATAGGAATTTGATTTAGCGTTGACAGATGAAATAAAAAAAAGAGAGTCGCTTGTAGGGTTGTCACATGTGTTACGAGTAATTTTACAGAATTGAAGATATTTTTTTTAAGTTTTCCGTAATTTAAAGCCAATTCTGTACTTTTAAAGCAAATTCAATGTGTTTTTTATTCTATTCTCTTCTAGTATTATTGCAGCTATTTTAGAACCTCAACAACATTAAAATCTTATATTCACCGTAATTTATGTCATTATTTAGTACAATGATTTATCCAGGGCCATGTCAAAGCAATAACATGAGTACTTTTCTAGTACATAACAATAAAATTTCATACATAGTTGCCATAGTTCTTTTTCATACTAATACTCTACGAAGAAAAAAACGTATATGATTAATAAGGAAAGTTAATTTTTTGACGTCGAGAAATTAAATAATAAATCACGCAAATTCATACACTTCTCTGGAGAGCGTCGTTTAGCCAGACGCAACATCCATTAAGGGATAATAGAAAAAGTAACGCCCTGAGCGACGGATATGACACAAAAGAATGTAACGTCTAGACGAGAGCGAGTGAAACACAGCGAGATTTTAAATCAGAGCAAATTTAAAAAAAATAGCACTAAAGTCAAATGTAATCCTCTCGTTTCACTCGTCAATGAAAAATCCCTCCCCGAACTGTCAAAAGTCAAAAATTACACGATGACGAGGCAACCTTTAAAACGGCAAGCAAATATTATCAGAGCCGTCTAGACGGTCTTGCTGTTTCAGCTCAGTATATGGTGTATCGACTATTATTATTATTGAGGAGTGAAGGGAGGACAGTCGTCACTTTTATTTACAAAAATGCCATGTAGTTGAGTGGCTAACCTCTGCATATTAGTAATTTTATTTTAGATTGCCACCACGGGCGAGAAGGATAGTTGAAGCCACGTTTCATGTGTTTTTGGTCGTCTAGAAAAAGAAGAAGAAGAATTTTCTTTTTGTCAAAATCTATCAAAGAAAAAAGCTATCAGACAGCGTTGATGATCGCTGGAAATCCAATAAGCAAGTGCCAAGTCGAGTTCGCGTCGCGAAATTTTATTTGACAGTGGAAAAGCTCTTTCTGGACTCGACTTCACAAGCAATTTATCACTCGAATAAACGCTTTTGATGAGTTGACAACGTTGCCGCCACGAAGAAAACGTTCATTACGAAAATCACAAAGTTTCGTACGTAAGAAGAATTTCTACCATCACGATCTTTAAAAATTTCATACATGGAACCGACAATTTTTTCCAATTTACTCGACGCCTCATAACAATTCTTCTTCTTTGAAAAAGCAACAACGTATACCATTTATAGTTGAGAAAAAACACGCTCCTCCAGCACCACCTAGAGCTGCGCGTTACTTTGTTTCTCACACACACCTTTCACTTCGCCTAAGGCTTATTTTACAGCTTTAGCGACGCTTTTTCTTCCCAAATTAAAACTAATGTCTTTTTTTTTTACAACGTACGCTAACAGGGAAGGCTATTCCCGGGAATGGCATGTGGGGTCGATTATTTTTTATACCGGGACTGTCCGAGGGATTTTCAAAACCATATTTCATCACTTTATGTTCGTGATTCGAAACTTTCATTGGTTATTAAGCTACCAAGCACATGGGACTTTAATTATTTGTGGTGGTGTAACTAAAGAAGGGTTTTCACTTCTTGTTCGCTTTAAGTGCTCCAACTAATTGAAGTTTTTGAGAAAATGTTCAACCCTTTTTCGAAAATATCCGTTCGTAACGCTTTTTTAGGTCAAATTTTATTACAACGAGCCACTTTATCGAATCGCAACCCGGATTCCCCAAAGGGCTGATCCGACAAAAATTTATTGTCCTCCCAGGGCGGCCCTTACAACAAAATTAAAACCAGACAGTCGTGTCCAGAGTTTTGCCGCTAATTTTACATAACCACATTACAGTGGCATTCAAAACTCTGTTTTATCAAGAAACAACCTTTCAGGTCCCTGTAGAAGCTCCCGAGGCCGGTGACTCCTGGGGGAGTCCGCCAAAGAAACTCTAGAAGTTGAAAACGTTGCGGTTCCCTCAAGAGAATTTGCGAAATTGTCGATTGTTGTTTGACCGTTCTGTGGTTATTTGTTCGTGTTTTCTCCCTTTTTATTGAAACAGAAGAAGACGTTGTTCAATATCGGGAGACAGGAGAAGTTTTAAAGCGTGTGCAGATTAAATTTCTTCGCTCGGGAAATGGAGAAGATGATAACTAAAATGTGGTTCGAACCTCTCCACAGGGTTGGAAAAGTTTAAAATCAAATTTCCGTCAAGATTATATCGTAAATAAATAGAATGCCGTTTAATAATTATCGCTTGAAACAGTTAAGAAACTCCCTTCTGCGAATCTGAAATTGTATTACAACAACAACGCTCTGTAGTACACACAAAAGACCTTTCTGCTCAGTCAGTGTTGTTTCGACACTGTTTTCCATTTTTATTAAAATCTAGACGCTGTCGCGCTATTGTTTCCCTTGAAAATTGGGATAGAAATTGCCGAAACGAGTTTTTTTATTTCCCATTTTTCCAGGCAAATTCTTATTCCAGGCCAATTTGTTACCGTGTACAAACTTGTTGTGAACAGAGGGCCATACACGGAAAGAGACACTACTTTAATACAGAGAAAACGTTCCAAATCGACTTTAAAAATGAATAAGAGTCAACTTAATGTGACAAGTTACGAAAATATTATAACGTGTGTGTCATATATGGCTTAGTTGTGTTAACCAACTTTAACATGTGAACGTTGTTGTACAAATTGAGGTTTAATGTGAAATTTAGCATTCACAACTCAGAATGTTATTTGCTTTTTTTTTATGGAGAACGGAAAAACCTATAAAAACGTCCAAATATTTTCGGAAAGGCTCCGTTTGATAAGCCATTTAACTGTTTTAGATGCTGTGCTTAAACAGGCGGCTTTTTAAAGCTTGAATATTTAACGTTTATGCCATTCTAACTCTAACGAACTTTCAGCTTAAATTATGAATAATGGAACAATTAGTCTGGATGCATATTCTTCCATTCTGTGCAGACGGTCCCTCTCATTTTTCTCCTTTAATTAATAAACAATATTTCCATGCAATTAAGCATTTTAATCCGGAAAGCTAAGGCTACACATAATAAAATGAAATAATTGCTTCCGGTTTAAGGATGGCAGTTTAGGAAGACCACTATTAAACGGCTGGCATACTAACTGAACGAGTATTCGCCGCAAGATCACACTACATCTTTTATTCTTGTTCGCTTAATTTTCTGTTATAGAGGTAGCTCTAACATGATACTCTTGGAACAAATTAGCCCATCATCATCATTAATTCATTGATGGAATATTAAATTAAAAAACAGATGGAAGGGAAATACAGAAGACCAAAAAAAAGGCATCTCATCGAGTTCGAACAACAGAGAGGATTTAACCCTGGATGATTGATCGAAACTTGTACACTAAGCGGGAAAATATAATGTGTTTAAACCGCTTCTGAAACGATGATAAATGACAAACGATTCTTTATTATCGTTATTGAACACACCAAAGGCGACTCGTGAGCGAAACATTGGAACATCTTTGAGAAATGTTCAGACGAACGCCATTGGCTGGCGTTGATTGATAAACGACGGCCCGTCCGAAATAGATCTGGGCGAGGGTGGTTCTGAGCCCGTTCGTTATTCAGTGGTGATCGAAAAAAATTGCGGCTCAATATAAAAATGTTAACGCAGTCGGGGTAACTAGCGAAGAAAAATGGTGGTTGCCGTTTCTGTTTTTGAATAATGCCCATAAATTTGCAATAAAGCAGGGGCGTATCAAAATTCTATTCAACATTAATTTTCTAGGTATTTAAGAATTTCTCCCCATTTTCATCGTTTCTCTCATTTCAATATAGTAACAGTGTTAAGTCATTCAAATTTTCACTTAACTCGATTTCCACCTCTTAAAACTTCACCCTCTAGGCTAACTCAATTTCTGATACTGCCAGTTGTAAATCGAAATCATTTGTCTCGCCTCCACGTCTCTTTAGGCGACTTTGATAAAATGCCAACTATTATAAAGAATTATTACCACCTCCATCCACCTTAAGACTAGATAGAACCGCAGAAAAAGAGTCGAAAAAGTTAATAGACTTTCCTCCTTTTATTTCTGACAATTGGAGCGGCTCTTTTACAAGAAAATAAGAGATATTTAATAAAAATAACGTTATTTTTACTGAAGTAAATCGGTGGAAAACTATTAGTTTCTTGACGATTGAAAAGTTTTCCGAGGCGCTCTAATTCAAGCAGGAAAAGTACGAAAAGATTAATGAACATGCACCGAGGAAAATTAATTTTCTCATGGGGGAGGGGGTTCACATTTGAAAAAAGCTGCGAAAGCTTTTAAGTGTTAAAAATTAGAAAAAAACGATTTCTTCATTTGAATATGAAGATTAAAATTTAAATGAAGCGCCAAGGGTTTGATGGACGACATTCAGGAAAAAATATGGAATTTCAGCCTTTATAAAGCATTCCTGTTTCCAGCGTTTCCAGACTTTTAATCTTAAAGAAGCCCTGTTGAGCCTCTGCTTTACCAGTAGAGCTTGACCCAGGAATCTCAACATGGCCTCCATTACTAAGATCGATGTAATGATTCATGCAAAGTTATCAATTTTGTATTCCAGGCAGAAGAAATTAGAAAATTAGAAGATCCTATTCTACTCTGGAACGAGAAATGTGGAAAAACAAAGCTTTCAGTTAATATTTTAACGTACAAATGGCAAAACACAGTTTTAATTAAAGAAGAAGACTAGACGAGAAAAGCAAAAAAACAACCATTCTCATAAAGTCATGTTCTTAAAAATAAACCGACCTTACTAGACTGTAGTTTAGAAAAAATTAGGGGGTTAAGCGTTGGAAAATTAATGAAAATGAGTCAGTAGAAGTACTCCAGAGAAAATTAATAAGCTTCTTCCAAATGGCGAGGGTCTTGAACGGGAGAAAAGCCACTGCTCCATGTTAAAAAAACTTCAAGCTCTAATCGTAGCGTTCTGGAACAAACCGACTAATTTGTATTAGATAAAAACCGTTTCTAGGAAAAATTCCAGCTGGATGTTTTTTTTGGAGAAACGAGACGAGAGAAAGTGAGTTAATTTCCCTTGGCGCATGTCTACGTACGTTGGTAATGGGCTTTGTCGTTGTTTTTCCTCTCGGAAAACGAAGTTTCGTATTAAAAATGAAAATTGATGCACCGTTTCCACGTGGTGAGACTTCCATTAACGTGATACGAATATAAGGCGTGAGCTTTCCAATTTTTCTCCTGTTTAAACGTTGTCTTATATCGATTCTCAGCAAGTTAGTTACATAATAAATATTCGAAAAGCCAGGAGGAGGCCTTTATTCACGGGCCCCCTCAAATGCAGACGGATCGAAGCCTAAAGGTCAAGGTTGTACTGGGTGCGTGGTCGCGAAAATCGACCAGTCTAGACTCTCTGGTGGAGAATGCTTGAATCTTCTAAAAGTGCCCTATCTACCAAACAAATTAAAAACGAATAAAGCAAAACAAAACATTTCATATTAAAAAAAACAACAACAATAACAACAACAACAACAACGGTTTTCTGGTATCGAAACCATGAACGCTTTTATATTAAATCCAATTTTCCACAGACAAAGCAGCCGCTGCCCCCGGGATATTCTCTCTGTTCGGTGCACGGATAAATCCCATATTATAGTCTCGGTTTTCGCTTTGTCGCCCCCGCATTTACTCGAATTAAATTAATGCGCGGTGTTTTATAGCGTTCTGTGTGTATGGAAAACTGAAACAGTCACGGAGAAAACGGCTTCTCATCAAAGATTGCCCCCGTTTTTTTACAGCTTCAATGATGACTGACGTTGATGGGAATTAGGTTTTAGGTCGGTCATTAAATCAAACTGATATTACGGTCTCCAACGTGTAAAAGCCGTTCCGAGTTGAGTCGTAAACGTTTCATGTACGAAATGGTATTTGCATTATAGAGTAGATGGTAAATTAGCATCAACTTTACAACTTTGTTGCTTCGATTTTTCATTTGTCGTTGTTAGTATTACGAATTTTCTTTGTCTTTAAACGACTTTTACAATGTTTTCTTGTTTAAATCATAACAAACAGAAATAACTTTCTCAAATGTTAACCATGAATGAATTTAACTTTCAAGTGCTTTTAAGTAATAAAACTCTTAGCCTCAGTTTATCTAATAAAAAAATAAAACTCTATCTAATCAATAATTTAATCAACTTCATCAATAGTAGGTCCTCCATTATCATCGTTTGTAGTAGGAAACTGTCTTTGTGCAGCAGGAGATGCTGTAGAATACAATCTCATCACAATCGGTTTGCACACCTGCTCCATACGCTCTTTTTTCTCAACGTAATCCCTTTCACTAGCCTTATCATGGTTTTTCAACCAGTTATCTATTTCATTACAAATACTCGTCACTTGACTCTTTTCTTGAGCAGAAATTCTGCTTCCAGTTACAGTATCATTGATAACAGATCGCATCTGATAGATATAAGACTCCAATTCGTTTCTAGCAGCCACTGCAGCCCGAATCTCTCGATCCTGTTCTTTAAACTTTTCTGCTTCATTTATCATGCCTTCGATTTGTTGTTTGGTTAAACGTCCCTTGTCGTTGGTAATGGTAATGTTGTTTTGCTTCCCAGAGGCTTGTTCTTTCGCATAGACTGTCAATATACCATTAGCGTCAATATCAAAAGTTACCTAAAAGATAAAACTTTAAATGAAACAGTTTTATTGATATATTCAAAGTGGTACTTCGATTTGAGGAACTCCTCTGGGTGCTGGTGGTATTCCTGCTAAGTCAAAACGACCCAATAGATTGTTATCTCGAGTCATACCTCGTTCACCCTCATAGACTTGAATGAGTACTCCGGGCTGATTGTCAGAAAATGTGGAAAATATTTGGGTGTGTTTACATGGAATTGTACTGTTTCTTTTAATTAACACCGTCATTATTCCTCCGGCCGTTTCAATGCCCAGTGATAACGGAGTGACATCTTCAAGAACACTCATTCATTAACATGAAAACTCAGGAAACGAAAACTTACCCAACAGAAGCAAGTCCTTAACAGTATCGTGAGTGTCTCCAGATAAAATTGCCGCTTGAACAGCTGCACCATAAGCAACAGCTTCATCAGGGTTAATACTTTTATTCAACTCCTTTCCTTGGAACATCCCCTGTAAAAGTGCTTGAATTTTTGGTATCCTAGTTGATCCACCAACCAAGACGACATCGTCGATTTGATCTTTGCGCAACTTAGCATCTTTCAAAGCCATTTCCACTGGCCTCAATGTGGAATTAAATATATCCGAGTTGATTTCTTCGAATTTCGCCCGAGTAATCGACGAATAAAAGTCATTTCCATCAGCAATCGAATCAATTTCGATTGTGGCCTGTGTAGATGTGGACAATGTTCTTTTCGCTCGTTCGCATGCAGTTTGTAAGCGTCTTAGGGCGCGCTTATTTCCACTTAAATCTAATTTGAACTTGCGCTTGTATTCTTCTTTAAAATGTTGCACCAAACGATTGTCAATATCTTCGCCTCCTTGAAACGGAATTCGATACATTGATCTAAATAAGTTGAAAATAGGTACCTAAATGGGTATCTCCTGCTGTAGCTTGAACCTCAAAGATTCCCCCAGAAATTTGTAAAATCGATACGTCAAAGGTACCACCTCCAAAATCAAAAATCAAGACGTAACGTTCTTTTTCACTTTTCTTATCTAGACCATACGCTATGGAGGCAGCTGTAGGTTCGTTTATTATTCGTTGGACGTCGAGACCTGCAATGGTACCTGCATCCTTAGTAGCTTGCCTTTGGGAGTCGTTAAAATAAGCCGGTACTGTGACTACTGCTTTGGAAACTTGTGTACCTTCAATAAACTTTTTAGTGAAGGTTTTAATAAATGACTTTCAATACCCATATATGCCTCGGCTATGTCTTTCATTTTAGTTAGAACCATAGCTGATATTTCTTCAGGAAAAAATGTCTTTGTTTCACCCTTATATTTAACCTTAATTTTTGGTTTGCCTAAAGTCAAAATCTAAATCTGAAAGGATTTTGCAGAAAATCTGAAACCTTTATCGTTGATAACCTCAAAGGGCCAACTTTTTATGTCCTGCTGTACTGAGGGTTCATCAAATTTCCTGCCAATGAGACGTTTTATTCCATAAACAGTATTTGTGGGATTGAGGGCCACCTGTCCTCTGGCACTATCTCCGACAAGACGTTCAGTGTCTAGAATAGAAGCTGTAAAATATTTTGAAAATATTGTCCGACATTAAAAACTTGTAAAAGCCACGTAACTGGGGGTCGTGCGATTTCCCTCGTCATTTGCGATAATATCAACAACGCCGTTTTTAAATATTCCCACCACTGAATAGGTGGTACCCAAATCGATACCGATTGGCAAATTTTTTGGTACATAAGCGGCCATGCTATGTTAACTGAAAATTTGGATGGAAAACCAGATTAAAATGATGATTTAAATGAAAAAAATGTTTGACAATGACATATATATATGGACGTTTCGGCGCTGAAATTTAATAAATATGACTTTCGGAACAGCACCTTGTTCTTCCGGAAACTTTCCTGGATACGGTATATTATGCGCGTCCAGACGAAAGAAGCATAAATTGTCGGAAAACTGACGTTCCGAACTGCTATTTAATATGGAATAGTTTACGGCCCCGCTAACAGGTAATTTATTTATTTCCAGAAAAGTTCCAGCCTTGTCTGGAAAATTATAGGCTACCGCTTTTCCAGAATGGTATGCGTCAAATGCGGACGCTCTTAGTTTTATTAAAAGAAATCGTTTAGAAAATTGCTTTCGAGTTAGTTGTTATTACCGAAAGCACTTTGCTTTGTTTCGAATAATCACCGCTTGATGGCGCGATAAATCTGAACTCCAAATAGTCAGGCAACTAGTAATAAGGTTCATATTTAGTAACAAACAAGAGTAATAGATTTTAGGACCCCTTTCTAACCCTGTAGAAATTACATAAGGTCTATTTTCTACCAAAAACAATAAATTAAATGTTACATCTTTTTTATTTATTTACAAACTTCATATCCTTCTCTTTAAGGAGACAACATCAATTTTCATCGGTAGTTGAAACTTTGAGCTGCATTTCTTGACTTGAAGAATCCCAATTTCTCTTCCATTTAACATCGGAGCTGTTTTCAAAAAAAATCATTTATTTATGTGGGCAAAATAGGATTGTAGGCCCTTCCAAAAGGAGTTACGTGATAAATCAGGTATTCAAGAAGGTACATCTGTTGAGGCTCTACATAGTGGGTCGTAATTAAACTGTCTGAACAGCATTTGAATCCCTTTTCAATATATTTTTGTTAAATATTGTATTATTTAGAAATCTTTAAATCACTCACCATTTGATCTGGATTGTACATCATACGTTGGAACCATTCCACTTTATCCAGAACTCCAGGAATAAGCATTTCATTAATAAATAAAGGAGTGAATCGATTTCTCTTTTGGTGATCTAAAGTGTCTCCTACCGCAACACCCACAGCTTGCAAACACTTGCCCAACTCTAAGTCTTCATCTCCAATCATTCCCCCTCTGCATATATCTTCATCATGCAGTGCCTCCTCCACAAAACCTTCTTAAAGCTTCCTTGCTCAACGTATATCCAGCACCGCCACTATTATAATCCAATTTACCACTCATTTTCAATTTGCATCCAAAATAGATTGCTTCTGACGAATTCTTGTCATACAACAGATATCTCAAATTCTCCATTACAGTGTAACTGGAAAATCCAGATTGCTTCAGGTTATTTTTTTTTAAGAAATTTGTATAACTCACGTGTCATCGTCCGCTTTAAAGAACCAATCATACTGATCGTAGTAGTATTTGTAAATGTACTTTAAAGCTTCTTTAGTTTTTCCCCATAGATATTTCCTGCCTTCATATACAGGTAAAACTATAGTCGACAATACAGGGTCATTCTGCGAGCTGAAGATCAATAGAGTATTGCATCGCCTACCCCAAGTAGTTTTCACATGAAATGCTTTCCTTTGATGGTTCCTAGGAGTCGTTACAATCCAACATAGAATCGGCACTTTTTTTGAAAGATGATCCGAAAGAGTTGTATTCACCATTTTATTGTTAGTATGCCTATTCGAGTTATAGTCCAAAATGTCCGATTTTAAAAGAAAATCAGCATTGCTGAGGGCTTCTTCATATGAACTTTTATAAAAGTAAATTTAGATAATTGTAATTAAATGAGATGTTAATTACCTGGAATTCCATTCTAAAACGACTTTGAATAGTATTCCTAAAGCGAAACCCGCTATAAAAGTGTACAACGATCGTTTTCCTTTTAAATTAACCTAAATAGTCAATGGAATATTGTATATTCATTTATGAGTACTCATAACCTTACCATTGGAACTGGCCGGAACCTCGTGACTATCCACACAACGGTTACGCGCCAACTAACGTGAACGGTTTTAAATGAACACCTAGGGTTCCACTGCGAAAATGATTTTTTATAATCTCTCATGTGCGAGATAAAGACGAAGTGTTTTTATCTCTTCGATTCATGCGACGCAGTCTATGTTTACGTGGTTCCCGCGTTATCTATTTAAGGAAAACTCTACATTTAAGAAGCATTCTTGTTCAAATATACTGTATTTAACAATTGAAATATCAACAATTTAAAAGCAGTTGCAGTTCTGTATCGTAAACGGTGATCTTTTAATACCTTGTAGTTGTCAGGAGCAAACAATTAAATGAAAACATAAATTATATTTCTGGGTTTTTTTTTTGTTCAAATTACCCTGTATATAATACTTGATAATACTTATCTAGATTTCTAATGGAAACGTTTATTAATAATATATGTACATATGTATGTCAGTCATTTTTATAAGAATTATAAGGATTGAAAGATATGATACATTATAATATTTAATGTAAACTAGACAAATTCTTATCGGTGGTCTCGAGTCAATACTTCCTAAGTCTGAAGAAAAAAGACCGAATTTTATAGTTTTTTATTGAATTATTGTTTAATTTCGGTATTTTACAAGCAATTAGTCTATTAGAAGCTAAATTTATTTTAATAACATCATTTCAAACAGTAATTAACACGTTTGCTGCCATGAGGTACATACGTGGTGTGTACCTCATCTAAATTTCAAGTTTGTGCCTCACGAACTAATACCATTCCATATATTGAGGCACAGCATGTGGGGCTCACAAATACCTACATATACTATAGAAACTGATTCCCAATAAGACCAAATTTCGCGCGTGAACACCACATTTTTCATTTCCATGGTGGCAGCGAACATGTTAAACAATTTTTTCATCTCCTTAAAAATTGTCATTTTTGACTTACGTAGTATTAATTGGAGACCATTGTTATACAGGGTAATTGAAAATACTGCCATAAATACGAAATATTTAAAAAATGTAGACTGATGTTGCACGAAATGTGAGATTTCTTCAACTGATACAAATTGCTTTTCTGCCTTAACAGTGTAATAATTGCAAAATTTTCAACGTTTTCAAGACAACTCCCAGTATTTTTTTCAATTATTCGACAGAGTATTTAAAACTGTCATACTATGATTACAATTGAGTCCAAAAAACAACAGGTACATATTTATTGAAGCAGTAAATCAACTTTTGTGCATATTTTCGTGATTGTAACTCATCTTCAGGAAAAGGACTAACCAAGAAAAATTTTAGAATAACCTTGTTCGAATGGCAACGTATACTTGGGACTTCTATACAAAGGTCCAAATTTCTCCAGGAGACAATCAGCACAGCTTCTCCAACCGATCATACCTTTGAAAATATCATAAGTATGCAAAAGAATATCAACTAGTAGTCTTTACCTGTTGTGGTTTCGGGAAATGGTCGTTGCACTCTTGCAGGCCAAATTGGAGGTTCACTGAAACCTTTGGGTTTCCTAAACTGAGATCTATGTAGGTATTCTTGTTTGGAAATACCCCGTTTGGAAGCTTCTTCCAGGAGAATCTGGAATTTTTCTTTTTCTTAATTATTGATTGTTGAAATGTGAGCAATTTACTTCGTTAAAAGTCAATAGGAAACCCCATTTTCCAGGCCATTCTCGACGAGCAGCACCCTCCACTAAAGTCAACTCTTTCCTGCAAAAGGACGTGTTTAATTTTAATCATAATACATACCTACGACACTTGCAAAATCTCATATTTGAAACGTATATCTCGATCGTTCGTTGTCATTTCCTAATTTATTGGGGCTAAAATTATAAAAGTTTGATCAATAAGCCAGATAACGTCAAGGCCATTTATAACTTTCGATACATTTTTGGGATCTTTTCGTAAACAGTGGCGCACAGTTATAATAAAATTTGTGTGTCAACATGATAATTAAAAAAAAAAAATTGTAGTTGTTATTTTAATCGTAAAATGCAGACTAATGTTGACAGGGACACCCTGTAAATGGACAATACTCAACGAAATGAAGTCCTTTGAACAAACCCTTTTAAACTTAATCCAGGAAGTTTTAATCGAACGGCATTAGAAAAGCCAATACAAAACTGTATTTCTTTTTGCCATTACCGGATTGCCGACTTTATCCGTCGCGCCGTCCACCTCCCGGGGGGCGGCATTTTTCATTAGCGCGACCAACGGAAAAGTGTCGCCCAGCTTAAAAGGTTTTACCAGTCGAGCCGAAGAGTTATTGGAGTGTAGAGAATCGTCGAAAGTTCTCTTTTTTCTCTCTCACTCTCCACTTTCGCCAAAGGCGCACTCGATAACTGTCCATTGTTTTAGCGGTCTCGTTGTGTTTAACGATAAAAAAAATAGACAACGAGGTTATACTTTCGTACGAGAAAAAGGAAGATTTATTGCTTATATTACAACAAGACTTATTTTGAACCAAACGTTTTCTGAGCAAACGCCGGTGGAAGGTTCTTTAATATGGATAAAGGGTTGACTTCTACGGCCACGAATTCGTCCTCGGCAACGTTCCCCAGGTGCACCAGATGCTGCAATATGAAATTTACATTAAAACACAGCCGTAAATCACACCTCAAACTCTCACCTTATATTTACTTATGGACCTAATTTGTAAAACGTCCTCGCCAAAACCATTATGCATTGACTGTTCTTTCTTCAACTTCTTCTCGACCTCTTTGGCACCTGACACCTGCAACTCCACAGAAAAAAGTTCAAAATTCTCAAATTTTAAATGAAAAATCATGAAAATTTATCATTTCCTTTTCGCGCGCATTTGAAATTTACGCGATTCAAAAGGATGCACGCGGCAAACAAAACCACAAACAATGTAGCGAGTCGAGTCCTTGGATGGGCCACAATTTGAAATTGAGTAATGGCACTTTGGAGAACAACCCCACTCGCCCCCGACCCACCCGCCCACCTTCCTCACCCATTATTGCGGTCTGAAACCCGGAAGCTTTCTCCTCCTCTCCCTTACCCATTCTCTCTTTCTCTCTCTCTGCAATTCTCTTAAATAACGCACTATTTTTACTGTGAAAAAGCTCGAACGGAATTTCCTTCCGCGCAAGTGAAACGAGCATTGTTCAGGGTTGCATTAATAATTGTCACAAATTCAATTAGAGTGTAATTAAAGCCCGCTCAGGTGGATGGATTAGTGAATGACGTTCGTGTGGAGAATGAAAAGTAATTATTTCGAATCGAATTGAATGGCGTTCTTGATTAATTTAAATACCAAGGGGATTTTTAATGTCTGTCGTTTACATTTATTGTACTACAAATATTTCCTCACCTCTCTCACTATGACAATTATGCTACTATCGTCGTGGAGAAAAATACTTTGTTTCGAATCAAATGTGATACTTCGTATGGTGTGTGTCCTTACTTTCCAGCCTGGCGTGCTTTCCAATTTTTTAGACAAGCCAGTCAAATGCTTGTTTTGTAAACTATATTCCCACACCTGAAAAATAAGGTGTTTAATTATAAAATATTTTCAAAAATCCAATGCAGACAACCTTATAATCGGCATACGCAACAACTAAGCAACCTGTGGTAGAATTAACAGATAAAGCAGTGGGAGACGCCTGATATTTTGGCAATTTTACTAGAAATGAATAACCATCTTTTGTATACTTGAATACTGTTATGTTGCTTTTAGCATCGGCAATCACCAGGTATTTCCCACATGTTGACACTGTCAATAGACTAACAGTGTCGCTTAACTGGCCTAAAAAAAACTTTTTCATTTCAAACTCCATACAATTTCATTAAAAAACATTCACCATTTTCCACTTCAATTCGTTGAAAAATAAACGGATCGTTATTTTCCAAGTCGTACACAATCAATTTTCCACTATTTAAAGCTATAATCAGCTGATTACGTTTGTCATTGAACGCGGCCTGCACGCAAGGTACATTACTATCATCCAAATCTTCAATTTTAGTCAATTTAGGTTTTGTCTTAGCCAGTTCAAAAGAATATAACCGAAATCCTGTGCAACTTCCTAGAAATATCCATTTTCCATTTGATGAAATACTTGCACAAACAATCGATTCAGCTTCATCTTCTTCAGCCCAATTTTTGCCTAACTTTTGAAGAGTGAGCAATTTTTTTGGTCTTTCTTCAGGTTCCACGATACCCTTAAAGTTACTTGGAACATTTTGAGTACGGGACAGCGACCATACTTCCAAATAATTTGAGTACCGTAATAGAATTCGTCTAGAAGTACTGGAAGTGACTTGGATGCATGGTGTTTGCAATATGGGCGCATATTTAATTAAGGTTTTTGGTGGATAGTAACTGCACACTAAATAACTATCTAAGCCAGCAGAATAAAGACGTCCCTTATGAATAACCATGGTTCTAACGTCGTGTTCGTGAATTTTTCTTTGAATTGATTTGACCCATCTGAAGTTTGAACCTAAAATGTATGAATGGTGAATATGATTGTTTTCATTATTATAAAAGCAAACCAACCAACTTTAACTTTTTCATAATTGGATATTAATGGATCTACTCCAGCTGCATAAATCGAACATTCATTAGTATCAACACAAATGGCAGTTATATCTGCGTGATGCGACTGATAACTTTCAATTTGAGCCCCAATTTTTCCATCCCAGAGAGTTAAAACTCCTCTTGAGTCGCCACTATAAAACAAATCTATTTTTATGAAATGGCAATTTTCATTATTACCTGAATATGGTGAAATCAGTCATAACTTCTAAGCACCAAACAATGGTGTCCTTTTTCGTCTCAGATCTGCCCAAAATCATTTTATGAATAGCATGTCCAGTTTTAACATTCCAAATTCGAATTGCGTTTACACTTCCGGCCACGATAAATTCTCCTGAAGAGTTAAATTTGAGACACACCACTCGACCCTCTTGTTTGTCAAGAAACTTTTCAAATTCAACTCCATTGTGGATTGTTTGAAATATGTTTACGTAGCCTTGTTCGGTTCCCACCGCTATTCTATTATTATGGCTATCCAGACAGGTCCCAGCTTCTCCAGTTATTGACCATTTATTTTTTACAGTCACTCCATATAAATTGTATTCAACAAGAAATCCATGTAAACCTACACTAAATAAACGATCATGTATCCAACACAATCCTTCCACAGAGAAATTGTCCAAGGTAGGGACTATTGATTTTTCAATAAAAGGTAAATGATCTAAATTCCAAATTTCTATACTGGCATCACATCTGGAAAATTTAATATTGAAGTGACACCTACTATGGATTGGCACCTAATATTTACCTGGAAATGGCGAGCTTATTTTGCTGCCTATTTAATGACATTGAATAAATTGCTTTAGCTTCAGGCTTATAGAAGCCTACATTATGGATTTTACACCTTGGCATTATGTATTTTCTTATAAATTCACAAAATATCTTCAAAAAACAAACACCATGTTAAAGGAATGCAATATAACCTCACTTTTACACGTGACAGTTAATACTTAGCGCCATCTCTGTTAAATATTGACACTTCATTGAATTTTAGGAAACGTTTTCAAATTAATTTTTAAAACAATAAACAATTAGTAGTATCTATTTATTTCTTTTGATTTTTTAATGAACAATTCGTAGTATGTATATTTGTTTTCTTGAGATTTAATAGAATCCTACTTAAAAATAGTGTAATGATGGTTGCCTATAAAATGCGTACTCTGTTGCCAACTTTCACTACGCTCCATTTTTCTTACGTGTGACAGATGTGTCAGTCGTGGTCGAATGACAGTGACAGTTAGTCCAGTCAGTGTACGTGAAAGTGTTGAAACTTCTCGGTACGTAGATAGGATTTTCCGCGTCCGGGCGGTTAATTTTCCGAGTTTTCTACATCATTTTCTTTGTGAAAGTCGCGTAGATCGCAAATAGAATGGCTGGCCAAACGATAAATGATCGATTTTTGGCTGCGAGGCACAGTATAGCCGGTCAAGGACTGGCCAAAGCCGTTTGTAAAGCAACTACTGAAGAAATGATTGCACCTAAAAAGAAACATTTAGATTGTGAGTATCCAATTCAAAATAAGATTTACATTTGCCTGAATAGAACTTTAATAAATTTATTGATTTAATATTCAATGACGTTTGCCACGATAAGAGATAAAAACAATGACTGTATGGCGATTTCCTATCGTAAAAACCGGTTTATAAGGTCCGTTCTAGAAACGAAATTAATTCTTTTCCTGTTGAGGGCTGTTGTCTTAGAATACACCTGCTTTCAGTATTTAATTAAGAGCCCATTCTTTAAGTTTAACCAACCGTTCATCGGTTATTTAACAGATCTATTCATCAATTTAACAGTATTCTTCAAGGAAAGGACATTTCTTACACAATAAACGCCTATAATAGTAATGTCATTGCAAAATAGAACTGGTTTTTCATTTACTCTCGGCGTTGCGACAATTTACGAATGAATCAGTTGACGCAGCCATCAAAAAAAACTAATATATTTGAAAAACTCCACATCCATTGAAGAGTCACGTCGTGGGGGTGTATGAACTTTCAAGGCTGACGATTGTTTCAATGATAATCAGCAAAAATTGGAGATTTTCACTGGCCAGAAAACAAGTCCTCAATGAGATTTTTTAACGGTTAATTGTCATGACCTGTTTTATGACCACTTTGATTAGCACAAGGTAAGTGAAATGTCACTGATGTGAGGTCAATTTACTNATTGTCATGACCTGTTTTATGACCACTTTGATTAGCACAAGGTAAGTGAAATGTCACTGATGTGAGGTCAATTTACTCAATGACACATTGTAAGAAGATTAATTGTTCGTATTTTGGCAATAGATCGTCAATTGAAGGCCATTTCAAATGTTTAAAGTCAACTATTGTCAAATTTTGACACAAGGTGAACTATGTTGCCAACTGGTTGTTATTGAAATATAATTAACAACTGTCCTGAGCCAATGTTTCATGATTTCATTCGATTCGAATTTTCAACCATCTATTGGCAAACATACGAGAATTTATCCGAAAACGTATAAAATTCTAATTCCAGGTCAATTAAGAATCTAGTATGTGTGAAAGGTAAGGAAGGAAATGCCCCCAATTGGACTTTTACCTTTATATTATTTTTAACTTTCTAAAATTAGTCGGCCTATGGTATTTTGTAGATGTGTGGCGACATAACTTCCTGCCTCTCGCTTACGTTAATAGTTAGGAAAATGTAAATATTTTGAATCAATTTGTTGTGGACGTGTTCTCAAGGTTGGGTATGGAAAATACGGGAAACTTTAAACGAAGAAAAACAATTGCCTCCATCAATGAAGATCCCATATTTATGTACATATGTCGTAAGGAAGCAATATTTTGCCTTTAATGTCGCGGTCCGCCGATTGCCTACAATTCAGTTACATAACCCCGACTAATAGGCATTTGTTTTGTTACGTAGTATTTCGAATTTAGAACACAGACAGCAGTAAAATCATGAGAAAATATCAAATGTTTCTGTTTTTTTTTTCGACAACACTAGAGTAGGGCATGCTTATGCATTTATTATTGAACAACATACCTGATGCTTATAAACAAAACACAGTCGATTGTAAAATGTTTCTCAATCAAGTATGTGTAATTAACGATAATAATAATAAGTGAATTATGTACGTTGTTTGATTTGAATTTGTTTAAAATTTAATAACGTTAAATGAACAAATACGTCCGGTCTAGTTGATAAAAGCGATAAAAATTCGACGAAACTTGCGTCTGAACAAAATGATAACATTTTGTAAATAATATACGCCCTAAATCGTTTAGATATAAAACATTGTTATAATTAATATGGATACACCTCCCGTTTTGATTTCTCCTTAACACTTGCATTATGTTTGTATACCTATTAATTGCAATGATTTATGTTTGGCAACACTGGTCAACGGGCGGTTGTTTTATGCGAGATTCCATTTACTCGCCACCGCCTTCGACTTATTCATCGAGACGGCTTTCCTAGAAATGGGTTGACCTTATCGCATTTTCAACGATTCATTTTGCATTGCGGACTTGTGCATTATCTATTTTCGACTTGAACTCATCGTGAAATGCTAAAACCGTGACGTAATTTGGACGTTCATTTCTGAGGAAGTAATTTTTGCATCTCAAATATTTGACATTTGACAGGAGAAGATCGATCTTTGTTTTCAACTTTTGAGGGCAACGTTCTGAAATAAAATACTGTTTATCCATTAGATTTATTACCAAACACTATACACCCATAGTTGTATTTCACCCACGCCATCTACCGTTAGACCAATAAAAATTTACTTATCTGATATACAACTAATATAAAATGTGTTTTCCTTTCAGATTTAGTCCATTGTACCAACGAACCCAATGTATCCATCCCCCAGCTGGCCAATTTAGTCATCGAAAGGTCCCAAAACAACAATTGGGTGGTCGTTTATAAAGCCTTAGTCACTTGTCATCACATGATGTGCTATGGCAACGATGTAAGTGTAGGCAACCAGGTTTATTCGGCCACAAAATCGTTTGTGGTTTAATGCCGACCCTGACCCAATCAGTTTGTGTAATAACCGATTAAAGAAGTCTGGGACGATCTGTGGTCACTAAGAAAGCATTCATTAAAAACACTATGTCTTTATGAGAAATGTATTACGGAAAACTCGACGTCGCAGGTTCATTAAACCCTTCCGTCGAGTCATATTTTTCACTGAGAAGTGACAACTGCTTAGCGCCAGACAGATGACACATTAGGGCAACGACTAATGGCGCAAAATTCAAATTCATCTCATACAAGTTGTTTTTTTTTCATTTCAGAGATTCACACAATATTTAGCTTCAAATAATAGCACGTTCCAATTGAACAATTTCCTGGACAAGGGCGGGCTCCAAGGTAAGCGAGAGCCCTTTTATTATCAATCATTAATTTCCCTTTTCCTAAATTTGGAATTTATTCTCTAAAATGCATTTATGTTTGTATCTTTAGGCATTCTTAATTCGAAGCCTGGTAAGTTTTGAGTGAATTTTGTGCGTTCGATGTTTGCATGTCCTATTTGAATGTCCATTTTCTTTGAAAGAGTAATTGTGTTCAATTTTTAGGCTATGATATGTCACCATTCATACGAAGATATGCAAGATATTTGAATGAACGAGCTCTGTCCTATCGATGCATAGCTTTTGATTTCTGCAAGATCAAACGGGGGTGAGTTTCGAATTTAATGCAGTAAGCTTTCAACCTATTGAATGATATTATTTAAAGGACTAAAGAGGCCCAATTTATTCGTACAATGAATGCTGATCGATTATTGAGAACGATCCCAACTCTGCACAGCCAATTATGCGCCCTATTGGAGTTTGATTGCAACGCCTCGGATTTGAATAATGGCATCATCAATATGTCCTTTATGTTGCTGTTTAGAGATCTTATAAAGCTGTTTGCTTGCTATAATGATGCGATCATTAATTTATTAGGTACAAGCGATTCAAAATTAATGAAATTTTCATTATTAGAAAGGTTTTCAGAGAAATATTTCGACATGAACAAGAAACAATGTAAAGAAGCGTTGGAAATCTACAAAAAGTTCCTTATCAAAATGGATCACGTAGCTGAATTTCTTAAAGTAGCTGAAGTAAACAATGTTTTATTAATTATTCATTAGGTTTCTAATAACTTTTTTTATTTTAGACTGTAGGCATAGATAAAGGGGATATTCCCGATCTAACCAAGGCTCCTAATAGCCTTTTGGACGCTTTGGAACAGCACTACAATCATTTGGAAGGCAAAAAGTCTACAAATTCAAATTCGTCAAATTCGAACAACCAGAAAAACGTTAGATCTGGTGTTAGTGTATTGAATACAACAAGCAACGCGTTCGGCAACGTTGCCTCTAGCGGGAGACTAGATGCAACCAATGGAATCGATGAAAATTTAAAAATTAAAGTTTTGGCTGAAGAAGAGGCGGCAATGAATCAGTTCAAAGTAAATATTATTTTTGTTCCTTAAAGCCTACTAATATGCAAAAACTATTATTTTGCAGTCGAAAGTGTCATCTCCAAATTTCACTGCCAATAATCCATTTTTAAGCAGTTCCTCATCTTCGGCGACAATCTCAAATCAATCTACACCTGCTGCAGTTGATCTATTTAGTGCTGACGTTTCTCCTCCTATTGTAAAAGCTTCCGATGATTTACTACAACTATCGAATCCATTTATAGATTCATTCGGACAACCCAATTCCTTTTCCTTGCAACAGCAGCAGCAACAACAACAGCAAACAAGCGCCTGGGTAGCCAACACCAACGGTAATAACTAAAAAAAAGTAAATTTCATCCTCATAAAATTGTCATGTCGACTTCTGGTTTAGGTTATGGCACTAATAATTCAGGGGCTTTTAGGGGTGCTTTTGTGTCAGGAGACAATTTCGTATCAGTATTTGGCAATACTGAAGTACCAGGTGAGTTTGGGTTATCACAATAAGTGCTTATTAGTTTGTGTTCCTGCCTTTGCAGTATCCTATGTTTATCACTGCACAATCATATCAATATCATTGCTAATTTGCATTTGCATTTTTTGCAATAAGCCGCTGACATTGAAATCACAACATATGAAAATTCTCCTGACCAGTCCCCGTATCCACTGTATTACAATCCTTTCCTAATCGAAGATACTATTTCCCCGCTAGTTGATATAGAAAAAACTGAAGAGAATCAATTTCAAAGTGTCTTCGATTTTTTTCAAGAACAATACTCGTTCGGGGCAGAAGGTAAAATTTCAGATACACCATTCAGTCAAGAATAAAAGTATAACTTTTTCTCTATAAAAGATTTTTTTGTTTAACATATTTTGTTGTATCTGAGAAAAAGGCAAGTAATTCTTTCTATTTCAAAGTAAATTTTGTTTTTTTTCACATACAAGCATGTGTTTGTTCTGTTTATCATTTGCATATGCTTTATCCATGTTCGTAATAGAACCAAAAGCTTCTGGTTTTAATATATTTTTATTTAAATAATTAAGCATCAGGAACCTTTGATCCACTTGGGGGTGTGTTGCAACCAATGAATTCAAACGGACAAGTAACCAATGGGAATTCGCCCACCATTTCTAACCCAAGTGTCACCAATGGCAATCAACAATCCGCAAATAATGGCGGAGGTTTACTGACTGGCGATCTAGAATCGAGTTTAGCTTCTTTGGCTGAAAATCTTACCATCAACGACAGAAAGCAAACTATTAAGTAGGCATATTACGTTAAATGATTAGAAAAAAAATATATAAATAATTTGTAAATTTCAGGGGAGTACAATGGAATTCACCCAAAAACAGCTCAAAACCCAGTTGGACTCCCCAACCTATGTCCGCGACTACTGGCATTGGATACAAACCCATGAACCAGCAATTGAATAATGCCCCTTTCACTGCAAGTTTCACACCTGCTCCTATAATGGCCCAACCGATGTATCCTCAAATGGTAGTTAAAAAAAACATTTTTTTTAATAAATTGAAACTGAGTTACGTCTCTCTCTTAGACGATGAAACCTATGGTACCAATGATGACTCCTATCAATCAGATAGGAGGTTTGCCACAACAACCACCCGCTTTAGGTCAGCAACAACAACAACAGCAACAGTTGCTTTTCCATTGATTCAACATTAACTGTTAACTGTAAATTAATAATGTAAAAATCAGGCACGGATTGTGATGATTTATTTTCGTGATAATTAATGTTTCCGTTCGTGAAACGGGGCACTAAATTGAAATTTATTTTTCTACGTACAACCCGTAACATATCATTATTGAAACAGTTTGCTATCCGAGGACAATAAAATAGTATGTATCGTCCTTTAAACAGAGTCCTTAACGAACTAGTTTTGAAATGGTCATTAAATGAGAGATAATTTTTATATTTATTGCCATAAATACTGTAAAATTTTTATATTTATTAAATATTTGAGCACCGCAAGCAACTTTATATAGTTTTAATCTTCTATTGAGATACACCATCGTTCGTTTTAGTTATAATTTATAGGATTTTTACTATAGGTGCTTTTTGTATAGAGGATTATCTGTTATACTTAAGTGTACATATTAAATAAAATACCTAAACACACACACCAAACATTTATTTATTCCTAAAGCAATCCCCATTCGGTTTTTTTGGTTGTTTATTTAATGCATTTTTAATCATGTCTTCCGATTCCTGCCACAACTGTTCCCCAATTTCGTCGTAAAATATCGTTTTACTATTGTACTTTTTACAATTTGCATACAATTGTCCCGACTCCAGGTTTGGTTCCGTAGCACAATAAATGGCTGTTTCTGCGCCCTTTAAAGCAATAAACAATCAGAGGAGCTTTAACTGAAAATTAAACATACTTGTCTAGGACTTTTCATAAACAGGAGCGCAATTGGAGGTACCAGGAGCCAATGGTACCATTTCATAGAATTTCTAAATAATCTGGTGTATACCCAACCAGGACAAACTCCCAAAACTTTTATATCTAAAATTAACACNGAATAAGTTCTCCTAGGGTGGGTTCAAATCTGCTTTTTACAAAGTTGTCGAATTAAACAAATCAGTATTAATAAATTCGATTGTCTCAGCGATCTTACGAAATGAAGAGTTATTTCTGGCCAATTCGATCTCTTCTTGGGATCGATATCTATTCTTACAATTAAATAAAAAAAAAGGATTCTAAAAAAATTTGTTTTTCTTTTTTGGTGGCCCAATAACTTATAAGAGCCAAAAAAAGATTAATAACTGATTCTTTTTTTTTTTAACCCTAATATTAGACATACCTTTATCATAAATCTCAGCAAATTGAATCTCATTACCTTAGATTTCACAGACGATATCAACAATTATTATCCATGAGAGTAGCTGTAGATTTGGCTAGAGTAACAGCTCTGCAAAGATGATAAAAAATTAATCAAGAAATACAAAAATCAATCAAAGCCTACCTTGATCAATGATAATTAAGGATAAATTAATAATTGAATGGGTAGCTGGAACAACGTTGCATGTTACATGCAACGTTGTTCCAGGCACCCATTCAATTGGTTCAATTAACTTTACAAAAATACCTTCGTTTATTCTTCAACTGCAATTTAATTTCTAAATAATAAAAACATTTTTAAAATAAATTCTGATACAGAACAATTGGATGTCTTGATTATTATCCAAAGTTGAAAATTCATATTATATTTCATTTTCATTTTTACTATTTTTGGTCGAGATTCTACAATTTTGCCCCGTACTGAGCCAGATCAAGTGTAATGTGGAAAACCTCATAAACGTACCCTTAACTATGTATTTTGTACAAGCCCAATCACCTTATATTTATTATTACAGATATTACAGAAATCAGTTTCGGGGAATCCATTTTCGAATGTTTCGAACAAAAGTCAAGGGATGTCAGATTTGGTATTCGGACAGGCCTTTAGTAAAAATGTAAATAAAAATCTAACGTATAGACAATTTTTTATACATTTATTAGTCATGAAAAAGAGACGTAATATCACAGATTAATATTAGTGGGTATTCAAATAAAATTAAAATGCGTCGATTAAAAAAAAACACATTCAAGCTTAAATTAAATTCATAAAAAAAGAAAATTATTCCTTAACTAATTCATTGTAATAGGCAGTAATAGAGATTAGTCTTTTATTTAGAAAGTCCTGTTCCACTTCTACTCTCCCTCCAGGCCCAGCTGCTTTCCAGAGCTGTAACCATATGAAATTGTACAAACAATATTAACGAAAATCGCTCTATAACACTTACAGTAGATATATCCGAATTCTTTGGCAAAAATGCGGCGACATTTTTAGAAACTTGCTTTGCAATGGCGTACAGATCGGAAAGTCCACAGGGTTGCAATGTTTCTAAATCAAAAGTCTTTTGTTTAATGTAATTCGGCCCTCCCCAAGGTGGACTCAAAAGATTTACGTCTGCCTTTAACGAAGCTGCCAATTTAAAGAAATCCCCATTGATGAATTCGATTTTTTCAGCAACTCCGTAAACTGAAGCGTTATTTCTAGCCAATTCGATCTTTTCAGGATCGATATCTATTGCTATAACTGAATCAAAAAAAAGAATAATAATCGATTCTTTTTTTTTTAAGTCTATTATTAAGCATACCTTTATCACAAGTCTGAGCAAACTGAATACTGTTACCTCCGGCCCCACAGAAAGCATCTACAATAACTTTGCATGAACAACGTTCAGCGGCATGTTTGGCAATTTTCTCTGGTGTAACAGAATACCAGCTCTCTAAAGATGATAAAAAATTAATTAAAAAATACAACAAAAAAAATTAATCAATACTAACCTTCATCAAGCTTGATCCCTTCATCGAATCTACTGAAAAGCGAAAAACGTCGCAACCAGAACTTTTTCACACTCGGATTGGCTTCGACTTCTGGCGGAAAAGAAATACGTTTCGTGCGCTTTCTGTTTTTCTTTTTCACCTTTTTAGCAATCGTATCCTCTTTTTCTGGAATTTCTTCTTCGCTTTTGTCAATTGACTCTTCACTTTCAGCTTCGATAGCTTCCTGGGCGATTGGCAATATTTCCTCACAGGCTACATTACCATCATCATCAAAATGAATGTGTTTCGCTTGTCTAAAAGATAGTCGTTCGTTTTGTCTTTTGATATTTCGCATTTTAAACTCAATGTTGCCGTTCAAATTTTTTTCGGAGTGATGAACTTTTATTAATTCGAGAGCGGCTTTAACTCGTTGAGTCATTGCAACAGCATCCGTTTCCAACGGGATAGTTTTATTGCATATATATTTGTTTGAGCCTAAATTCCTTCCAAAATACGTTGGCAATCCCATTGACTGCATTAGAGTTGAATTATCAGGCTCGTCTTTGCACAATTCGTCCTCACTCGTCTCGTATACAGAAATATTTCTTACCGAGTCGCTCAAACAGTCAACTATTAACGTTTCCGAACTTGCAGCAGTCAAGCTACCCAATTCGGTTTTGCCAGTAAAATTAGCAATAAACTTATTGTAGTGGAGAATATATTCGTGCTCGTAGTTTTCCTTCCAAAGCGAATTCCACTGGTCCTGATACTCCTCGTCAACACTACTACTCTCCGAGCTGCTGCTGACCGAACTCACTGAAGAGATACTGTTGTCGCTACTCTGACTGCTGCACAAATCGATCGAACTCACAGTCATGCGAGTCACATTTGTCATAGAATCTACAGTTCTATGAGAGCGACCACTTGCATATGAACCACAGCGCGAGCTCAAAAGTCGTTCCGCGTCAGTTTCACAATCAACGCTGAGCGGAGACAGAGGATTCCAACCTTCAGAGATTTCCTGAGAGATCTTATCATCACTGGTCGATAGACAACGAGTTAATAATAGTGGAGTTTGCGAAAGGGTCTTTATGGATTTATCATCGAAAGGGAATTGAGTTTTTCTAGAATATGATTATTTAAAATTGAACGAAATATACAGTTTCACATTACATACGGATTGACTGTCGGATTTCCTAGTCCAGATTCGTTTGACTCCGAAAGTTTCCGTTGCGGAAGGTAATCCGGATTGATGTAGTCACTATACTTGTCTATCCAAGATTTCCAGATTAGTTTCTCACCTGAAAATAGTATTAGGTTAATAACGAAATTTTAACCACCTAATCTAAATCTTATTCAACCGTTTTCGGACCAGTACTTCTGCCACTTTATTTCTAAATCGTCGTCGTCAGATTCGTGAAGTTGACTGTCTGTTTCCGATTGTTCAGTTTGGTCTTCAGAGCGGTTTGACTTAGTAACATCAACAACAGAACTGTTTCTCGATGAATTATTACAGAATACTTCGTCAGTAGGATCAGATGATGCTCCAGGGGCATCCGGATCGTCTTCTTCCAAATCACTAGGTTCGCTATCAGCAACCGTTTCTTCCAATGTTTTCCTTTAAACATAACGGAACAAAATAATCATTACAATTTATAAAAATGTCCAGAGAAAATAGTAAAAGGGACATTTAATAAGAGATGGATTGGATTTTGCAAACAGTATAAATAGGTGTTGTTTACTAAGGACGCAACAGACGACGTTGGAGAGAAATTATAAAAACTTTGAATAGTATACTATGGGCTTGAGTAATGGACTAATGGTAAGAATATAAAATACCATGGGAAGTAAGTTGGCATATTATTCTGAGATCTGGAAAATTAAGAAGAAAATAAGACGTAAAGTCGGATGCGGTTTAGGAAGGCGCGGAATGTGTTTATCTATGACATACGTTTCTATACTTTACTTTATTCAACATACCTAAAATCAAAGTATGTTTTTAAATATACGACAGATAAAAGTGATTGGTAGAAAAGAGATAACACGTTAATTTCCAGTGACAATTAAACAATCTCATACATTATTTTTGACACAATTTTAACATAATTGTAAAATAACTTTAATGAAATTGGTGCCAATGTCATATCTGCTAAAAAAAACTTTTGGCTTTTTTGAACCTCCAGGCCAAGAAATTTGGATTTAATTTATTAGAATACTTTGAAAATGAATAAAACTAAATAACTACAAAGAAAAAAGTAACATATCCAATATCAATCCAGAAAAAAGTATTGGACGCATTAAAAATAGGGTATAGAACTGTTTAGAGAATTTCAGAAAAACTGTGAAAAAAGTTTAACATAGAACAATAGTCAAACAAAGAATGTTTGATATATTAAACGTGCCCATAATGTAATTATGACCGTATCTAAATTTATAAACTTCAACAAACGGGGTGTTTAGAAACCGCCATGTTTTTATTTATTATAACCAGTTTATAATTAATTATTTGGGACATCTATTTTACGTAATTTGATTCATATACATATAATAAAATTTCGCATCTCACTAAACGACAGTCAATTATAGAGTGGAAGCTACAAAGACGGACGGCTTGAATAGATCGGCCAGACCCGAAAGGACAAGATTAGAAATGAAATCATAAGAAAAAAAATGGGAGTGGCAATTGATCTGGTTTGGGCATGTGAACGGAATGAATGACAACCGAGGGGTTATTCATTTCAAAATTTATTTTATAAATAATATTTGGAAATATTGGAAATATCTCAACGATTTAATTTGTTTGCCGCTTCATTTTTTTATGTAGCAAATACGTCTAATTCCAAATATGTATATGTAAATCTGACAACCGGAAATACTGGAAAATAAGTGAAAATACTTTTTCTATTTTGAAAATATATAACCCCTCAATGAAGACCTATTACCAAAACAAATAATGAGTGGTGAATGGGACATCAAGGGAGAGAAGGAAAAAAGAATATCCACGTAAGTCTTGGATTGAGATAGTAAAGGGGAATATGAGTGAGAAAGAGCTCGCAGAGCGCAACTAACCCTTAATCGGCGTGGTAATTTTTTTTACATAAACGGCGTTGTAGATTCTCAGGAACGCTAGGTCTAAAAAAGGGTATAACGTAGAAAATTGGTGAACTCAAAAAAAAAGAAATACTGTGAATCCCCGCACAAAACACTGCCAATTAAAAATGTGACGTAAAAATATAATATTGGAGAAGTCCGCGAGATTGCACAATGACGGTTGAGGATTAAGAAGACAGAATTTGATGGTCTTTCAGCATTGAACAATGCGGAGTTACGTTATAAATCGTTTTATCGTTAATAATAATAATAAATAAATCGTTAAAAAAATAAAAATTATTTGCAGTATATATAAAATTCAATATCTAAAACAACAGTTTATTAAAAAAAACATAAATACAAAGCTATTTCTTCAATCTAGACTTCCGTTGTTCTTCTAATTCGCAAGCCTGCCTCCAATATTTCTCAGTTAGCCCATCATTGCCTTCCGAAATAGCCAATAGTCTGCTAAGAACTAATAACCGATGCAAATCGTCTTCAGTAACCATAGTGTTTTGTCGCATTTTGATAAATTCTTCCTGAACGAAATTTTGCATTTCCTCCGATATATTGTATTCAACAGATCGAACCTCAGTCAAATATTTTCTGATTTCATTCAGTAATTCGGACTTTAAAAAGAAGTATCTAACCATTGTTAAGATATTTGAAAAATTAGTTTTACTAGCTTCATCAGGATTTAATGGCACTTGAACATCGGATGGAAGTATACTAGTTCGATCTGAGAATATCAGAAAAGGAATATCACATTCATACTCAATCGGATAATACTTGAAGTCATAAGAGACTTTTTGGAACCTTATGGCTTCAGCTAGGAGTTTTATTGAAGCCAATCCTTGTGGTTGTAATTGCCCTTCTGTTAATTTGGTTTCGTCCACAATTAAATGAGTATTTTTGCTCAATTGCAACAGGCCAGTAGTTAAACTGTTACTGGAATAGTCTTTTTTTGGTATGATATTTAACGTATTTAAATTCGTCAAAGTTAAAAGCAAATAATGACTTTTCGTGACCAAAAGTTCAATAAACATGTAAAGAATTTGAACGTAATCCAATTCGTTGAAAGAAGGTACATTGGTAAAGTTGACACCTAGTTTTCCCAAAGCCATAACGTCTCTTCTCACGTAAACTCCAGAAACCAAATGGCATAACATATATTCAGCTGCTATGGAATCATCCAAAAGAATCTGCTTCAAAACATTGCATAATTCTTTTCTCATAGTTGGCATGTGACTGAAATTAGGTCTCAGCTCTTTCACTAAAGGGTTTTGATGTGACAATAACTTGAAATGTACTGCATGTATTTTTGGAATTAGAATTTTATTCTCTGATATATTGGAATCGACTACCATTTGATCATCTTCAAAATTGTTCAATGGTTTATACAAATCATTTTGATCCAACGTTAAGAAGCCTACAAATTCATAAACATCATTTAATTTGATTAAATCGGAATCTTTGTAAACTGTAACATGACAAACTTTTACTTTGTCACTTCCTAAGGGATGATTTTTCACGTATTCTTCATAAGTCGCCACTGAAGCTCCATTAGCCTGTTCCTTTTTACAAGTTTCAACTGATGCAATCTTCTTTGAACTAGTTGCAACTGATTCTGTAACCTCTTCAAATTTTCTTTTGAAATTGTTGAAATAATTTTCTTTAGGAATTTCGGATTCATTGGGCTCCTTTTCCACTTGCTGAACCCATGAATTTAGTGCGGGCACACTTGTAACCACGTAACAATATCTTTCATTACTTAAAGCCACACTGCTACACTGAAGTCCTGTACTGGACAAATTAGCAACTAAATCCTCGTAATATTTTCCACATTTTGTTGATGTAGTCTTCGTAATTTCATCAGTAACTTTAAACGTTTCCGCATAGTACTCTGGGCCTGGCATATCCTGAATCATTCCACAAAATTTAATTAGAGTACCATGTTTAAAAGTCATTACCGAATTTATGTTATACGAAGGAATTTTCTTCCATATTTCTTTGTCCAAAATGCGAGCCAGATTCATGTTTTCGTTAGAATTAAATTCATCTATAGTTATATGTAATATATCCATTATTGTTAATGAAAAATTGAATAACTTTCGACACTAATTGAATGAGTTTTTGAGGTTATATTGAAGTTTTGGCGGTAAACGGTTACATTGTTATCTGTTTTACCGACTAGTCGCTTTGTCTGTAGTAGTGATGAAAAATGATTTTTGAATTATGTATTAATATTCCTAAATCACGGTTCAATTTACGATCACCGCTACCAATCTATGGCAATAATCAAATCCGGACCTTAGAGTCTTATGTTTTCCTCACGTAATATGAGCTATTACGTTAGGAAAACACAAAATTCCAAAATTTTAAAATTACAATTGAAATATTGGGTAAAACTATACAATTGGGGCTCCAGGCCAAAATCACTCCAAAACATTTTTTTATCTTCTGTAATCTATTTTTTAGGGTAAAACTAGATAGTAGAAAGTGGCGGAGATCCTTTTTTTATGTATATGTTGGCGACAGATACCGAAATATATCGACTTTTCGCGATATGTCCATTTTGATTGTGACGAATGCTGAATTCCTTGGTTAATATCAAATTAACAATATTAACCAAAAGTTTTAGAATTAATAGACAATTACTAAGATGTTTAGTAATTCTACAGACCATCAGGAAAGTGCACATGTAATAAGGTAAGGGTAAGGTTGATGTTTTTCATCGTAATAATGTGTTGATGTAAAATACTTAAAAGTATTTGATGTAAATATGTAATAACATTTAAAAATTCGTAGATGTTTACATATTTACTTCAACACATTATTACAACGAAAAACATCAAGCTTACCTTTACCTTATCTGCACAATTCCCTATAAATGTCTATTTTTTGGGCATCGCGCCGAATTCGGCATCTATTGCCAACAAATAAATCTATAAAAAATATCTTTTTCATTTTTAAAATAACAAAAAAAGATGGTTTTTGATTTTTTATCTTTAATGAACATAAATAAACACTATTTTGTTAATATTTTTTTAACTAAGTACTATTTTATTAAAAAAAAATGTTTTCCCCCACCTTAAAACATCTAGTTCTAAAATAGTTTCCAGAAGGTAAAAAAGGTTTTGAAATGATTTTGGCCTGGAGCCCCAATTGTATAGTTTTACTAAATGTTGAACCTATATATTGCAATAAAATTCAAATAAAGGCAAATTTAAAAATTGTGAAAATATGCTTTATCCACAATATTCGCCAGACCTACAGTCCCCGAACAAGGATAAGCCAAATCTTCAAAGTTAAATAAAAAGAATATCAATCGAAAAGCATGTTTTGCTGGATCGTCTTTTCGAACATTAATGGTGAGTTTATACAGAAAAGCATAAAAGTTGCGCACGTATTAAATTATGAAAACGTTTATACAGAAAAAAGTAAAATAAGCAGAATAAGCAGAACTTGAACCATCTTTTAATTTACTAATTTTACTTCTAATTTAGCGTGCACCCATTCGTTCAAAATCAGATAAATTGTGTGATTTTTTGAATGGTAATAGTGATATGGTGGGTTTGTGGTATTGTTTGTTTGTCTGTTTCGCAGATGAAATTCTGAACCAATAAGCGTCATGCTGATTGGTGAAAAACAATTCGTAAACTGCTTTTGACCAATCAACATGGCGGTTACTGGTTCAGTATTTCTTGCGCCAACTTAGCTAATACTTAACGCATATTGTAAAAAAAACATCAGTGCACTGAATGTATAAACCGTATTTTTCGCGTATACTTTTTTACTTTATTTATACTTTGTTTCCAGCTTATTTGTTACCTTAGTTTTCTGTATAAACCCACCATAAGATGTCATTAATAATATAAGGTCATTGCGATCAATAAAACCTACATGTTGAAGTCATTACTAATAATTAATCGATTGTTCAGCAAAATAAAAGATATGTAAATTGAAAATTAATTGCATTACTGTTAAATTAAGTTCGTCAATTTGATGTAAGGAAATGCTACCTATACAGGGTGTTATTTAATAATTGTTCAATATTTCAAAGGGTGATTTTTCATATACATAGATTTAAGATGAAAAGTTCTTATAAACATATGTCCTAAAGGCGGGTTCCCATGGTTCAGTTTCACTGAATCAGTAAAACTGATTCAGTAAATACTGAAAAGCAAACTGAAAGAACTTGTTCACACATTTTATGTTTTACTGCATATGATTTGGTCCAGATCATTCTTTTCAGTGTTTCAATACGTTTCATATGTTCAGTTCGTATTCATTCTGCAATAATAATCATTAAAAAAGAATACAAAGTAGACCGTTTTTTCACTTTTACTGAAAGCATGAATTTACTGCTCATTTATATGTTCCTACGTTCATTATTGGTTCAGTATTGCGGAATCAGTAAAATTGAACCATGGGAATCCGCCTTAAGTCGCGTAGTTTTCAAGATACAGGGTATCAAAGTTCAAAAAATAAATAACATATTGTTTGATATAATATTTATTTGAATCGCTTCCAGCTAATTTTACGAAATTTCGTATTCGGAGGTTTTTTGGGATGACAGATTCAAATTTACCCACGATTTAAGGCCGTATTAATAGTCGCACCTTAAGTCTTCCTCCGCATTCAAGTCTTTCTTGAATGTGCATTTGCGAGTCAAGGAAGACTTAAGTCCACCTCAAGTATGAGGTAAGGTTTTTCCTAGCTTCGTCCGTACTTGATACACAAATTTGAGTTACGTTAATTATATAAATATTGACGTTTATATCAGATGTGATCGATTTTTTCGTGTCTTAGCGATTTTATTTTTGTTTTGTTATAAAATTAATTGAAATAAAATGGAAGTTGATGAGTTTTTTGATTTCTTGGAATTTCAAGATTACAGACCTTGGAGAATTCCTAAAAGGTACAGTCGCAACTTTAGCGATCCCTTTCAAATGTACTATGAAAGGGAATTTAAAGCGAGATTCAGATTTTCCAAACGGGTAGTCCGTGATGTATTATGTGCTACGTTACGTTATTTATTTTAACATGAATATTTAACCTAACTTTTTGACTGCAAAACAATGTAATGAGTATTGAGGGAGACTTGGCTGAGACTGCCTTGAGTCAGCCTTCGAGGAACGACTATTAATACAGCCCTTATTCGTACCTCTTAGAGGACGCTACAAGCAGCCATGAATACAGTGATTACAGTNCTGAATATTGCGAAAAACTGGTCCAATCGATGCCTAATAGGTTAAAAGAAGTCATAAGAAACAAAGGCTTTCCCACCAAATATTAAATAATTGTATTTTACATTAAAATTAAAATTTTCTTAAAGTGTACGAGTTTTACTTTGACTATTAAAAAACATAGCTTCGCATTTTTCTTAGAAATTATTTTTTTTTATATATTATGTTAGAATTTAAATGCCTATGTTTATGAGTTGTTTCTAAAAATACAATTTATTTTATTTAAAAATACATATTTTATAACTTATACGGCGTTTTCGTAAAATCTTTAGGTGTACGAGTTTCACTTTGACTGACTGTATATACCTATAAAACAGTGGCGACAATAGAGAATAAGCCGCCATTTTGAGGCCAATGTCAGTGTCAATTTTTTTTTAAATTTAATTATTTTCTTACAATTTTTAACCCATGGGCTCATTTATATGTATTTAAAGTGATTCTTTATTGGATTCAAAATATATTATTGTGATATTTTGGCAATAATCTGTCAATTTCCTGAAATTTTGTCAAAAACTTAATTTGATTGGCTTTCCTAATTTTGAAATGGCCGTCGTCCAATAAAAAACTGACCAACACTTGTCGCTACTATTTTATAGAAAGTCACTGTACCATAAGAATATTTTTAAACTGCTACAACTTTTTTGTGCTATGCTGTATGGCACTTTCGACTGGAAAAAAATGTTTCCCTAACTTTTATGTTTAAAAAAGGTATATCTTATTGAAGTCGTTAGAAACAACGGTTTCCGAAAAAAATACAACTAAAACTGATGATGCATGCAAATAATGGTTATTAATTTGGTAGAGCTCGTTTTGGGTAAAGGCTGATAATCACAATCAAGAAGAGGTATCCATCTCATCCTATTTGGTATCTAATGTGTGAAAATGCATAGCACCAAGAGCAACTTTTAGGTGGGAGACAGAAAATAAACACGTTTTCTATGTGTAAAAATTTATCTACGTTGGTAAAACTAAATGTTAAACAAACGGTTTTGTGGCACATAATCTATCACAGAAATTTCTAAAAGAAACAACAAAAACTCGACTAAAGGTCAAAATTAGACAAATTAAAGTTGAGCAATTCGTTGCGTGCTTGAAAATAAGCGGTATCTGTTAAATCACATGGATCTGGGACAAAAGGTGGAACCATATCGAGCAAATTTGACCAACTGATCTTCTCGAATGCTTTCATTGTTTTTAGATCATCTGCAGTGGGCCTTTCTTCAGGATCATGAGTAAGAAGTTTCTCTATAGCTTCTACCACACACTCGGATAAAGCTTCATCATCTGTAGGCCATTCAATATTATGTTCCAGGATATTTTTGAATACTTGCTGTGGTGTTTCATCATTAAATGGTGGAATTCCAGTAACGAATTCATAGAAACATACACCCAGGGCCCACCAATCGACTGCATGATTGTGGCCTTTGTGTAGCAATAATTCGGGTGCTAAGTAATCTGGGGTGCCTAAAATTCTCCCGTCTGAACACCACTGGCCTCTTTTCACTGATTTGGGAGTTCTATAGGGAGTGTGAGGTGATTTCGGAGTCAAACTATCACTGGAAATTGGACTCACTGTGTCAATACGGGATTTTTTCTCTTGGTTCTCTTGAACAGCGAAACGAGCTGTTTTGGATTTCGTCGTTTTCTCATTAGAAACTGGCGTTGAAAATGTCACACCTAAAATGACAGTTATAATGTAAATCATAATTTGCATCAATTCAATAAAGTACCTTTGGGACTTGGAATATCAAGCCGCAAAACTTCCATTTCACCAGTGAGACCAGTTCTAACATAAGTTTTCCTACATGTTTCAGGACTAGGGCTTCTCACTTTTCTTTTTCTTTCACTTTCTCGGCCTTTATAATAGAGCCCTAATCGACTTGGAATTTTTCGACTTAAAGGAGACACAGTACTATTGTCACCCGCCTGACAATTACTACTGTCTGACGTTTGGATATTAGAACCGCATGTATAGTAAGACGAACTATCACAGTTATCAATTGATGTTAGGGGAGTCCGATTTTCAGCAGACAAAAAATGCACCCCAGAAAATCCGGTGGATGTTTTATCTACAGATTTTTCCGAATCAATAGTGTACTTTCCCAAAGTGGAACAGTCTTTTATCACTGATATCTCATCCGAATTGATTAACAAAGAATTATCTTGATGGCTATTAATGCATTTCGAATTTCCTGATCCAAAGCTAAAATGCGACGTTAAACTAACCAATTGGCCTGGCGTTCGGGTGCACAATGTGGGAGTGCAATTTTCAAAATCTTTTATTTCTAAATCGCGATGTATGTGCACCTTACTCAACCCAAAATCTGTTAATTTTACATGTCCGTGTTTCGAGAGAAGCATGTTGTCCGGTTTAATATCTCTGTGAATTATACTGTGCCGATGCAAGTATTGCAATGCAAGTGCCACTTCTGATACATAAAATATTGCCATGGGTTCATCAAAGAATCCATAAACGCTTAAAAGCGATTTTAAATCACCACCGACCATATATTCCATTACGAGGTAAATTGACGAGGCCGTTTGTAGCGAATAATATAAATGGACACAAAAGGGGCTCTTTGTAAGGGCCAAAGCGTTTCTTTCGTTAACCACTTGTGATACCATGTTTTTATTTATCATTTCAGATTTTTTCATTACTTTTATTGCATAAACTACGTCCATGTTATTTTTTTTGCTCCGAGGAACACTTTACCGAAAGCCCCACGACTTATGGGCTTTATAATGCAAAAATCTTCAATATCTGGTGGTTTCAAAGACGCGTTTAGTGACATTTCACTGTTTTTCACGTCTTCTTGAATGTGATTCATTTTCACTTTCACTCACTACACTAAACTTTACTTCTTATCGATAAAACATTATTAAAAAATTAGAAAATAAAGGCGGAAAACCGTTTACAAACACATTCATTCGATTTGAAAAAAAAAGGTTAATGACGGCTGTCAAGGATCAAAATTGCAAGAGACGTGCATGGGTTTAGACTGTGCTTTACAATTACGCGTCCCCGGAGACAAGAACCAGTCTAAACGTTCAAGGAAGAAAATACAACAATAATCAATTGTGTTGATAATTTACCTTGCAAAGGCCCTGCTGAATATACATAGGGTTTCTTGATTGTCTCCTGGATTTTGGAATCTTATCAGAGCTAAAACAACTTGTTCGACACAAGACATAATCATAAAATAAGAAATTTCATTCAAGTTTACTTATGTACTAAAAGAGAGATGAAACATGATGACTGTCAATTGGCAATCTGTTATCTGTCACTTGAATTTAGATTTTTACAGTTGGCAATAACAATTATTAAAAATAATAAATTTCTATAATTAAAGTGTTTTTATGATTCTCTTTTAATTCAATTTAATAAAAAACAGCTTATAGATTCTCTTGGAAACTATTAATTTATTTTTAGGAAACATTTTTTCTTCGATCTATAGACATATAAAATGACGCTTTAAGGAGATCCTTAACATCGCTAATAGGTCGATGGTCGGTTTTTGCCTAAAATCTTATTTTGTTTAGACGCATACAAAACAGCAGTTTTTTTGTGGAAAATGAAGCGCAAAAGTGGCAGAAAAAGCAAAAGCTTTACTGAGGTGGAAAATGGAATTCCACAGGAGGATTCTGAAACTACCGATGAGCCCCAAGTGAGTAAAGGGCGGATTTCTAGGGGCCGCAGATCCAAACTATCAAAGTCAGAAAAAGGCAACACTTCTGAATCGGAACAAGAAGTAAGTTGTTCACAGCACGTTGGCTTTATTCAATTCCAGGCACCTGCTTTAATTGATTTAATAGCGTCAATTTTAAGTATTTTAATGATTAAGTTATTCTTATGTATTTCTTTCATTTAATAACATTTTAATTTGTCTCCAGTTTCTACAATCTGATAGAGAAGAAAATGGTACTGCCACATCGCAACAAAATGGAAACAAACAAAAAAAAGAGAGACGATCCAAAGGAAGAAAGTCAAAATCGCAAGATAGAGAATCTACTAATACCAATGGAGCAAGAGAGACCAACGACCCTGAAGATGACGACGACACTGAATATGAAGTAAGAAATTCACTTTTGCAACACAAATATCATATATTATTATGCTTTCAACCAACAGGTGCAAGAAATTTTAAATGAAAAGTTTATAAAAGGTGTAAAACATTACTTGATCCGTTGGAAAGGTTACACAGAAGAAAGCGACACTTGGGAACCCGAAAACACATTGGACTGTCAAGATCTGATCAAAGACTATCAGCAAAAGAAAAAACGAAAACAGGATTTTGGCAACAAGAAAAAGTCGAAAAAACATATGAGAAAATCCGGAGAATCTAAAGGAACATGGGATGAAAACGAGAATTTCGAGGTGGACCGTATTTTGGACGTTTACTTTCACAGGAACGGTCGCAGAGAATTTCTTGTTTCCTGGAAAGGATATCCTGCATCGGATAATTCGTGGGAACCTGAAGACAATATGGATTGTAAAGAGTTAATTCATAAATTTATGAGCAAAGTAGAGTTGGCCAAACAGTTTGAAGGTAAAGAATCGAAACTAAGAACCAGCAGGAAACCAGTTAATCGCTTGGAGTTTAAAATGCATGAGACTGGAAGGCGTCTAAGTAAGAGACGCACTGGAAAAGAAAGGTAACATTGTCCTAATGACAGTTTCAATATCTTCATTATTTTTCTAAATTACAGAGTCCATTACTTTGATACCGAATAATCGTGTATTTTAATTCCGAGGTGGAATAAATCCATCTTAATAAATGCACAAATATTCAACTTCAGTGTTATAGGGAAGCTTTAGGTGCAGTAGTTTTGTTCAATTACATTTTTTTTTGCATCATCCGGATTTAGCATATATTTTGCCATTTGACTTAGTCATAATGCACAAACAGTAGTTGCTCTACTGAATCTCAAATATGTTAATTTCAGCGTTAAAGACGGATGTAAAATTACTCTGTTAAGTACTTTTGAAAAATTATTTCTAATGTATTATTTGGTGTGCTCAATAAATGTTTATTCAAATTTCTAGTACAAATCGTTTCTTTTATTGTTGCTATAAATAAGAATTTGTTCCAAACGGAAACAAGTCGATACTCTCACACAAATTCTCTTCTTCTTCTTCAGGAACTTTTATATCTTTTTGCACGACCTCCACAACTTCTTTCGTTTTCCCTGGTCGTCCCACAGATCTCTTAACAATACCGACGTCCTGACCAGTATCCTCAACACTGAGTTCATCTTTTTCGGATTGACCGCTGTTACTGTTTTCACCCTCGGCGTCAACTTTAATTTGATCCTTAGTGTTCTCAATACTAATGGCGACGTCAGATTTACCAAAAATACTTCCAGATTTCAATTTAGACAAATATTTAAACTTTTCCTGATCACGATCAGGTTTTGACTGCGTTTGGAGTTCTCTATAGTCAAACATGAAGTTATTGAAACGTTCTTGAATGATCATAGAGCCCAATTCATCATAGTCTTTTTTAGTCACTACATTGTTCCGGAAATCTTGACTTTTCAGCAAAGCATTCCCGCCTTTCCATGAGTATGTTGCGGCATCATCCGGTTGGAAAACGTTTACGTGCCATTTATCTGGTAATAATGAACGTAATTCAGCGTACATGCGCTCTTTAAATCCTGGAAATTTACAATTTCCTCCAATTAATATAATGCTCTTTGAAAGAGATTCACGTTGTTCAATTGGACAACTCATAATTGACTTGACTACAGCCTCCGCAATGCCCATACTCTTCATACCAATGTCGGACGGATGGAAAAGTATTTCAGGTACGATGAACCTTTCATTGTTTAAACGAAGTATTTGATAACTATCTTCACTTTCAGTTTTATTTGGGTCTAGAATAAAGCCTCTGCGAATTCCATTGAAGTCTGGCAACACATAATTCCTTACAATTGAATTTCTACTTAGAGGTTTAGCTGCTTCTAATAGTTCCTTTTTAACATCTTCTGAAACGTAGCAAGTATCCTCTTTAACTTGATTGATAACATATGTTTCTTCCATTACATTATATTGTCTGTACGATATAATGTCTTTTAGATGATTGGTCAATAACTTGCCTCCTACATTCAATCGTCTAATAGCCCTCACAAACTTACTGCCATTAATGTATGGGATAATATGAGTGAAGCTGTAACCGCTATCCACAATTACGCAAGCATGCCGTTTATTAAAATTCCGTTCTCTAATGTAATTCAAATAGGCTAAGTCAGTTGGAACGCAACGAAATAGATTGGTAACTTCGTATTCTTCAAAAAAAATTTCATCAATGCAGTCTTGGATTGACTTGAAATTAAACAAGGGCTGTGTCAAAATCACTGGATTATCCTCAATGGGGCAGACATTCTTACTGAATACGTGATCCCAAACAGGTTTTTGCACCTCCCATCTAGTAATGTATCCTCTTTCACAGGGCAATAGAAAATATAGGCCTGAACAGTCTCTGCATTCTTCAATTTGTTTACCGACAAATAAACGTTTACGTTCCGATTTTGCTTTCATTATACAGTTGGGAATCAAACGGGGTTCCTCATCTTTGGAGTACCCCACTTTAATCGTGTAAGCCCCATTATCCAATATTAAAGCTTGCAATTGAGGTGATGGTTTTGCTTGTTTTACTAACAATTCTCTGGTACTGCCACTGCTACGTCGTCTTCTACTTGGTCTAAAGGATTTCGAGTCCCAATCGGCCATTTTAAATTAAAACTGTCTTGATTACAACCGGTTGATGTTTTTAGATTGTTTATATCCATAACCTCAATTATGTTGACATTTTTGTCGACTGGTTAAAAAGCAATGTTGCCAATGAGGGACATGGAATTTCGATAATCGAAATCGTCACACGTTAGGTTTGTTCTCAATCGCCTCCAAACTATATAGTCAGCAATTAGTCAGCGCCATGCTGATTGATCAAAAACAATTTGCAAAATAGTTTTGCCCAATCAGCAGGATGGTTGACTAGTTGCTGACTAGTTTAAAAACGATTGGGAACAAACCTGTTATTTGAAAGCAAGATGCTTTTTTTGTTTGACGAATAAAATATTCTTAAGGGCCGGGCGTACGCTCAAGCTTTCCTATAAATTTACATGCATAAACCAGTTTGTACAAGTAAATCGCTACGTAGAGTTGGAAAAAAGGTATACCGCACAAACTCAAAACGTAGACTTGTGCAATCTTTGTTATTGCCAAAGATTTGGCTCGTGCAAACTATGACAATGACAGTCAATTTTTCATTGTCGATTATTAAAAATAATAGTGGATGCCCGAAATTATTCTAAGCATTTTATTACCGCGTTTCTTGATTTGTATAAATCTTTTCCGTGCCTATGGAAACTAAAATTCAAGGAATATGCAGATAGGAATAAAAAGAATCCAAGGAATCTGCATAGGTATGAAAGAATGGTAGAAAAGTTGAGAAAGGTAAGTATAACTGTCTATTAAAAAAGTTATACAAGTAATAAGTAATCTATAAGTATTATATGTATTTTTAGTTTGAACCAAGATTTGTACAAATCAAGAAACGTGGTAATAAAATGCCTAGAATAATTTCGGGCATCCATTAATATTATTTTTAATAATCAACAATGAAAAACTGACTGTCACTGTCATAGTTTGCACGAGCCAAATCTTTGGCAATAACAAAGATTGCACAAGTCTACGTTTTGAGTTTGTACGGTATACTTTTTTCCAACTCTACGTAGTGATTTACTTGTACAAACTGGTTTGTGCATGTAAATATATAGGAAAGCTTGAGCGTATGGCCGGCCCTTTAAAATGAAAATAATTTCTTAAGGTCATTTCAGACGGTCAATTCAGTTTCAGTTGACTTGCTAGTTATACTATTTGTAAAAAAAACTAAAAAATAAACTGAAACTGATTCAGAGCTATGGCTCGATGAGTTTGCCAACATTTTTAGGTGTCAATTATCAGTTATCCACGATTTTCGAACTGACCTAGCAAGTGAACTGAAACTGAATGGGCAACTGAACTGACTGTCTAAAACAGGGGTCGCCAAACCGTCGAACGCGATGCGATTTTGCCAACTATTATTTACTGTTTGGAAGTTTAGTTAGCGTTCTTGCTTGAATGTGTGTTTGTTAATTTTAGTATATCTTTTGTTGTGGTTTATTTATACAGGGTGTTCGCGAAATAGGGGGACAAACTTCAGGGGCTGATTCTACTATCGAAAATATGAAAAAAAGTTCCTATTAACATAGGTCCGCAAATGCTGCGTTTCCGAGATACAGGGTGTCAAAGGTGAAAAAATAAATCGCGTTTTCCTTAATAACTTTCGACTGCTTCGAAATAATTGCCTGAAATTTCGTATACGGGGGTTTTTTGGGATGACAAATTCAAATTTGTGGTCGATTTAGCTGTATTTTTTAAAGGGAGCCACCGGCAACGATTTCCACTCCTTTAAAGCGTTGCAACTTTTTTGTGCTACCCTGTATGCCATTTTGGAGTAGATAAATCGATTCTTCCATCTTTTTTGCTTAAAAAAGGTATACCTTATGGAACTCGCTAGGAGCAACCGTTTCCGAGAAAAACGCATCTAAAACTCATGATGCTTGCAAATTATTC